>CM053785.1:118883826-119483826 GCA_028749045.1 Cupressus sempervirens | reverse complement strand
GTTGATGGCAAGTAACATAGTATGTGTTAAACACCAGTATTTCAATAGTGCCAAGCTGCTACATTATTTCAAATGATGAAGATTTTCCAAATATAAACCAACATAATGGTTAAATTGAATTTTTTGAATGAGTTGAAAGATAAGGATGATGAGTTGTTGGCACAGAATCATATTTAAATTTTTTTGGGCAAATTCTAAAGGATTATTCAAGAAGTTTCTAGAGGAAATAGAATATGGATTAGATACAATGAATCCTACCTAATCTATGTGAATTGAAATTAAAAAATGAAAGAATCAAGTGGGAAAAGGTACTCCAAGACTTCTATTTAAGAAGTCATAGACCAAGAAGAAAAGAGTTGCGCTAACTGTTGTTGTTAAAGTGCCAAATCTGTGAATTGGTTAGAAAGGTGTCAAGAAGGAGACATCTAGGAGAAGGAAGAGAACAAAGGCTCTTCTTCTATGAGTGGTCATGAAAAGATGATTGCACTAGTACATTGAGTATGGAGACTCAAGGAGACAAAGCTTGAAAGAAAGGGCAAGCTATTAAGAGTTGCAGAGATTGAAGGCTAGGCAAGGGTATGAGCTAAGAAGTGATCTAAGATCTAAAAGATAAGTTGTATGTTATAGTCAAGTCAAGATTTTCTAATGTTCTCTACCAATTATATTAGATCTAAAAATCCTATAGACTTAGGTTGGCCTAACAACCATTTGTAAATTCTTTAGCAAGGTGGCATTCCAAGTGAATGTTATAAAGTCCTTTAACCAGGCCCACTTCTAATAGTGTGGTTAAATCCTCTAACAAGGTCACATTTAACAGTGTGTTGTAAGCCTTTAATAGGACAGGCCTTTCATAGGGCATCACTTTAGAAGGGTAAAAATTGAGTAGCATGTTACTGGTGGTTTTTCCCAAAATTGGGTTTCCACGTAAATCAATGTGTCATGTGTTGATTTCTTATGTGTTATACTTGTATGTTGATTGACAATAATTTTCTGATTAGATAAGTTAAAGCTTGGATGAATGAATGGTTGAATTGCTTCACTAAAATTAGTGAAAATTTTGAATAGGACATTTGGACCTTGAATAACCAATTCATGCCACCCCCCCCCCCCCACAATTATTCTAAAGCAATTCTAACAATTGGTATTAGAGCCATCTTCTAATTTAGTTTCAAGGGACTAGAAGTAGGAAGATCAAGATGTCCAAGAGAGAAGTTCCCAAGCTCAACAAAGACAACTATATTGCATGGAAAAGTCTGATGAAGTCACACCTTAGATCAATAGGTAACTATGCACAAACCTTAACTAGAACATAACATGTAACTTCAATAGGACCTCTTACTACAGATGCCTTAAACAAAAAGAAGCATAACCAAGCAATGTTGGAAATTGCATCTACACTTAGCTATGCAATCTTGTGTCACCCAAAAAAAAAAAGTACTTAGACTTAGTTTCTGTTTCATGTGTTTTCATTTTTGGATACCTATTTGGGTCAAATAAAGGTTCCAACTCTCACAGTTCCACTATCAGTGTTCGTGTAAATCCCAAATAAATAGGAGTATGTAATTGAGCCATCATTTTGGTGAACTAGGATGTATGAATTGGCTAGATGAATGTAACTATGATTTAGAACATTCCAAAAAAAGAATTAGGTCAAAAGGCCCCACGGTTTGAAAGTTATTGTAGTTTTTCGAGTTTTGGAGACCTCCTAAGAATGCTTCAAAGTCAAGTTAGGGGCATTAAATGACCTCAAAAAGGGCCAAAAATGGGGGACAAGTGAAGCTAGTCCATAGGGCTATAGAGCGGTTCAAGAGCTTTCCAAAAATGTAAACAATTTTTCAATCGAAGCTACAGTTCAAAAGTTATGCCTCCCGAAAGTTCGGTTACCATTTCTGGATTCTTCTAGATTTGTGCCAACTTCTAATGTAGCTTCTGGAGCCTTCTGTTTGGTCAATGGATGCCTACTATCACCTTCTAGAATGTATTCCTAGTCCTTAACCCTCTGGGGTCTATTTAAGGAGATTCCTGGCATTATAAAAGGTAGTTCAGAGTGGAGTTTGAGAGGAGGTACTGAAAGGAGAAATTATCTCCAGATTTATGCTATTGTAAGCCCTTAGGCCATGTTTTGAAGTTTATTTTCCTATACTATTTATACTAGCTTATTTTCTCAGTTAATATAATTTCCCTTTTCTGTTGTGTCCCCATCAAGTGGTATTAGAGCTGGTTTTCCTAAGTATGTAGACAGAGCACCGACTGTGAGGCAGTTTGCACTAGGACTGTGTGGTTGTGGGTTTGAGTTAGAAGATGCCTCCACGAAGAGAGCATGACCAAAGGGCTAGAGCTATTAATCTCGAGGAGGTTAGAGCCCTCCAAAGGCAGGTACAAGCATTGAAAGAGGAGCTCCGTAGAGGAGCAAATCTTGCCATAGGTGACGACAGTGAGGATGACAATGAAGAAGAAGAAATGGGACCAGAAGGGGAATTTGACGGGGAAGTTCTGAATCATGTAGAGGAAAGGCTTTTTAGGGCCATTACTATGTTTGGGAAAAGACCTACAATTGAAGTGGGTGTATTTTCAGGAAATCTGAAACCAGATGAGTTGATTGATTGGATCAATGAACTGGAAGAATACTTTGAGTATGAGGATATCAGGGACCCAGATAGGGTTAAGTTTGCAAAGGCCAAACTGAAAGACCATGGCAAAATTTGGTGACAAGAGATCCAATTGGAAAGAAACAAAAGAAGAAAGGAGAAGATCACAAGATGGGATCGCATGGTGGAAAAATTGAAGAAGCAGTCCATTCCTGTGGACTACGAGCTTGATTTGTTTAAGAAGATGCATGGGTTAAAGCAAGCAGGAAGATCAGTCCAAGAATATACAGAGGAATTTTACTGACTCTTGATTAGAGTAGGGCATGTAGAAGCAAATAAGGAGAAGGTTGCTCATTATATCAGTGGGTTATGACCTAGCATCCAAGAGGAATTAAGTCTGGTAAGAATGACCAGCATTGAAGAGGCATACCAGTTTTCCCTATGAGTTGAAGATAAGTTGAATAAAAGGTTTGAAGGAAGACAAAGAGGGCAAGGTCAAGGAGGAAGGGGAAGCAGTAGATCATCTGGAGGTCACAATGAAACCCAAAAGAAAAATAAAGATGTGGGTACTAGCAGGAACCAGAGGAATGAGGGTTTCAACTGCTCCCATGATCAAGACTTTGGAAATTAGAGAGGAAGAGGTAGAGGATGTGGACAAGGAAGAGGAGGCTTTCGTGGTACCTATTTCCATTGCAATGAAGAAGGTCATCATGCCTTTGAATGCCCTCAATGACAAGGAAGGATAGACAGGAGAGCTGAGGGCCAAGCTAGGGTTGCTCATGTGGATGAGGATGCACAATCATCACATTCAGAGGATGCAAAAAGAGGAGAGACCTTGGTAAATGAAAGAGTCCTACTAAGTGGTGAGATTCAACCAGGACAACGAAGGAGTATGTTTTGTACCAGATGCAAGTGTGAGGATAAATGTTGTGATGTGATCATTGATGGTGGTAGCACTAATAACTTGGTATCAGAAGAGATGTTCTCTAAGCTGAAGCTGAAGAGGGAGAAACATCCCCAGCCCTATCGGATTGCTTGGGTAAAAGATGATCATAAGGTCCTGGTAAGTGAACAATGTTTAGTGAAATTCAAAATTGGGAGTTACCATGATGAAGTTCTCTATGATGTTATTCCGATGGATGTTTGCCATCTATTGTTGGGTAGACCATGGCAGTTTGATACACATGCAGTACATGATGGGCATACAAACACATACTCTCTGACAAAGGATGGAGTTTGCCACAAATTGAAGCCCATGAAAAAGGAAGGTGAAAAGGTATGTAGCAGTGCTAGGATTTGTCTTGTTGATGGAAGGAAGTTTTTAGATGGCATGAAACATCAGCATATGTGTTATGCTTTGATTCCTAGGAAAGATAAAGAAGGTAGTAGTGAAATGCCACTTGAAGTTTCAGATTTACTAGGGGAATTTGGAGATATTATCTCTGATGATGTTCCAGATGAATTGCCACCAGTAAGGCAAATCAGTCATCAGATAGATCTGATTCTAGGAGCTATTTTTCCTAACAAGGCTACTCACAGGATTACTCCTACTGAAGCAGAGGAGCTAAATAGATAGGTTCAGGAGTTGTTGAGGAAGGGCTTGATTCAAGAGAGCCTAAGTCCATGTGTAGTACCTGTAGTACTTGCACCAAAGAAGGATGGAGAGTGGAGGATGTGTAAAGATTCTTGAGCTATAAATAGGATAACCATCAAGTACCGATTTCCTTTGCCAAGGATGGATGATCTTATGGACTGCTTGAGTGGAGCTCAGTACTTCACAAAGATAGATCTCAAGAGTGGCTATCATCAGATATAGATTCAAGAAGGAGATGAGTGGAAAATAGCCTTCAAGACCAAGGACGGTCTTTATGAGTGGTTAGTCATGCCCTTTGGATTGATGAATGCCCCAAGCACCTTCACTGAGGTACTTAAGAAGTTCTTGGGAAAATTTGTTATTGTCTATTTGGATGATATTTTAATTTTCAGCAAGACTTTGGAAGAACATTTAATGCATATTTGTAGTGTCCTTGAAAGGCTAAGGGAAGAGAAATTGTTAATTAATCTGAAGAAGTGTATCTTTGCAAAAAGGGAGTTAGTCTATTTGGGGTTTGTTATATCACTCAAAGGTCTCAAAATGGATCCAGAGAAGGTAAAAGCCATCTTGGAATGGCCTACTCCGAGGTCTGCTACTGACGTAAGATCATTTCATGGTCTAGTTAGTTTCTACAGGAAGTTTATTATGAATTTTATTGGCATATGTGCACCCCTGACTGATACAATAAGAGGGGATAGAAAAGAGTTCAAATGGACTGCAGTAGCTGCGAGAAGTTTTGAATTGCTGAAGAAGAAGGTGATAGAACAGCCTATGTTGGCACTTCCAGATTTTAGAAAAGTGTTCCAGGTGGATTGTGATGCTAGTGGCAGTGCTATTGGGGCTGTATTAAGTCAAGAAGGTAAGCCTATTGCATATTTTAGTGAAAAATTGAATGATGCAAAGAAGAAGTATTCTGTTTATGATCAAGAGTTCTATGCAATAGTTCAGGCCTTAAAAAAATGGAGGCATTATTTATTGCCAAAGGAATTTTTTTTGTATACTGATCATCAGGTATTACAGGACAAGGTAAATTGAATCAGAGGCATATGAAGTGGGTAGAGTTCTTGCAGAGTTATACATTTGTGTTGAAGCATAGAAGTAGAAAATCTAACAGGGTTGCAGATGCACTAAGTAGGAGACAGTTGTTGCTTACAATAATGCAAGTTGAATTAGTTGGGTTTGATGAACTCAAGAATTTGTACCCCGAGGATCCTACTTTTGCTTAAGCATGGAAAGCTTGTAAAGAACCTATTGCTGTAGATAGAACCAAGTGGTTAGACTATTTGATTTAGGATGGCATGTTGTTCAAGGGTAGTCAATTGTGCATTCCAAGGAGTTCCATGAGGGAAAATTTAATTAAGGAGAAACATAGTGGAGGGATGGTAGGACATTTTGGTTGAGATAAGACCATTTCCATTCTTAGAGAACATTATTTTTGGCCTCAAATTTCACAGGATGTGAAGAAGTTTGTACAGAGTTGCTAGGTTTGTCAAGTTGCCAAGGGGTTTAGTCACAATACTGGCCTATATCAGCCATTGCATGTTCCATCAAAGCCATGGGAGGACATAACTATGGATTTTGTTCTTGGATTGCCAAGGACACAAAGGGGTAATGACTCAGTATTCGTGGTGGTTGATAGGTTCTCCAAAATGGCACATTTCATTCCATGCCACAAAACTCATGATGTTGTCCATATTGCAGACTTGTTTTTCAAAGAGGTGGTAAGACTACATGGTCTTCCAAGGAGTATAGTTTTTGACAGAGATACTAAATTTGTGGGGTATTTCTGGAGGACATTGTGGAAAAAGTTGAGAACAGACTTGAAATTCAGTTTCATGCATCACCCACAAACTGACGGCCAAACAGAAGTGGTAAACAGAAGTCTGGGCAATTTGTTGAGATGTTTAGTTGGGGATAAGCACAAGGGATGGGATTTGATTCTACCACAAGCAGAGTTTTCCTACAATAACTCTATAAATAGGAGTACTAGAAAATCACCATTCCAAATTGTATATGGGAATAGCCCAAGGACTGCACCAGAATTGAGGAAGATAGAACAAGGGGAGAGGACAAGTGTTAAAGTTGAGGAATTTTCTGAACATATCAAGTATCTACATGAGGAGGTTCAGGCACACATTACCAAGATGAATCAAGAGTATAAATCTAGGGCTGATCAAAGGGGAAGACATAAAGAATTCCAAGTAGGGGATCTAGTCATGGTGCACTTACAAAAAGAAAGATTTCTAGCCGGTACTTACAACAAGCTAAAAATGAAGAAATTTGGCCCCTACAAAATTTTGAAGAAACATGACTCAAGAAATGCATATGAGGTGGAGCTGCCAGATGGTATTCACATTTCTCCCATTTTCAACATTGCAAATTTAATAGAGTATCATGATGATGGTGCAGATGAGGAGCTAGTGTTAGAGCCATGTCCAATTCCTGCTTCTAAGAAGGAGGAGATAGAAGACATTCTAGATCATTGTGTGGGTAGGAGTACCAGAAATAGGTAGTATGAAGAGTATTTGGTCAAATGGAAAGGACGAACAATCGAGGACTCAACTTTGATTTCAGTAGCTGAGGTTTCCCATTTGGGATTCCCTCTACCATTCATAAAGTGACAGGGTCACTTTTCAATCTACCCTGGGTGTCTGATACAGGAGCATCCAGAGGTATAAGGGCAATCCTGTGTCACCAAAAAAAAAAATGTACTTAGACTTAGTTTTTGTTTCATGTGTTTTCATTTTTGGATACCCATTTGGGTCAAATAAAGGTTCCAACTCTCACAGTTCCACTATCAGTATTTGTGTAAATCTAAAAAAAATAGGAGTATGTAATTGAGCCATCATTTTGGTGAACTAGAAGGTGTGAATTGGCCAGATGAATGTAACTGTGATTTAGAATATTCTAGAAAAAGAATTAGGTCAAAAGGCTCTACGGTTTGAAAGTTATTGGAGTTTTTTGGGTTTTGGAGACCTCCTAAGAATGCTTCAAAGTCAAGTTAGGGGCATTAAATGACCTCAAAAAGGGCCAAAAAATGGGGTACTAGTGAAGCTAGTCCATAGGGCTATAGAGCACTTTGAGAGCTTTCCAAAAATGTAAACGGTTTGTCAATCAGAGCTACGGTTCAAAAGTTATGCCTCTCGAAAGTTCGGTTACCGTTTTTGGATTCTTCTAGATTTGCACCAACTTCTAACACAGCTTCTAGAGCCTTCTATTTGGTCAGTGGATGCCTACTAGCACCTTTTAGAATGTATTCCTAGTCCTTAACCCTCTGGGGTCTATTTAAGGATATTCTTGGCATTATAAAAGGCAGTTCAGAGTGGACTTTGAGAGGAGGTACTGAAAGGAGAAATTATCTCCAAATTTATGCTATTGTAAGCCCTTAGGGCATGTTTTGAAGTTTATTTTCTTGTACTATTTGTACTAGCTTATTTTCTCAGTTAATATAATTTCCCTTTTTTGTTGTGTCCATTCTATTCTTGGGTCGTGTCCCCATCAAAATATGGAAAACCTTCTTAGATATCTATGGAGGAGATCAGAATGTCTAGAGAGTAAAGAGAGAAAGCCTTAGAGAAAAGTTTGATGACATGAAGATGGAGGAAGGTGAAAATGTTTCTTAGTATGCTACAAGAATAAAAGAAGTGGTGAGTACAATAAGAAGTCTAGCTAGAAAATTGAAAGAAGAAACATCCATTAGCAAATACTTAAGAACTCTGCTCCCTATCTATGCTATAAGAGTTTCAGCCATCCAAGAGCTGAGGTGTGTACAAGGGAACACACTAACCTTTGAAGGAATAGTTGGAAGACTTACTGCATTTGAGCTATCTAATTTTGACAACTACAGACTTGAGAACCTTGAGTTTTATTTCAAGGACAAGATGACAATAAAAGATATTGAGGAGGACACACCAAGCAAGAGAAGAAGAAAAGGAAAATATGCATCCAATGATAGCAACATAGATGAGGAAGATGTGGAACAATTAGAAGCACTGCTAGCCAGGAGATTCCATAGAGGTAAAGGAAAATTCAAAGGTAAGCTCCCTATCATATGTTTCAATTGAAATTAAGTAAGTCATATAGCTACAAGATGTCCATAGAAGAATAACTACAAAGAAGGAAACAAGTTTAGGAACAAAAGAGAAGATGACAGCAAAGATTACAAGGAAAAAGGCAAAAGATGCTACATTGTTGAAGAAGACTCTAATGAGAATGATGATGAAGTAGTCTATGTAGCCATGAAGGATGAATTAGAAAAAGATGAAGATGAAGCAACAACATTTGTTACCCATGTGAACAAGAATAACAAGTGGATCATAGATAGTGGATGCTCACATCACATGACAAGAGATAAAAGTAAGTTCATTACCTTTACTCAATACGATGGAAATAGTGTTAGATTTGGTAATGATGCCCCATGTCAAATCAAAGAAAAAGGCTCTATCAAACTTGTAGAGAAAATTTCATGTGATAATGCATACTATGTTGAAGGATTGAACTACAACTTGTTGAGTATATCACAATTGGGCAATGTAGGTTGCAAAGTTGAATTTGGAAACAAAACTGCCAAGATCTATGACATTAATGGAAATCTGATAGAAAAAGGTGAAAAAACTAGGAGTAATTTTTTTTACCTAGATATGGAAGAAGCAACATGTCTTGTTGTTAGACTTGATGATGTGTGGTTGTGGCATAAAAGGTTGTGTCATGTCAACTTTGACAATCTGATTAGTATCAACAAGAAAAAGAAAGTCAGAGGATTGCCCAAGTTGAAGAAACCTAAAAACACAATGTGTAAACAATGTCAACTAGGGAAAATGACTAAGTCTAGTTTCAAAAGCAAAACATATACTTCCAAAGAAGTACTAGATTTAGTTCATATAGACTTATGTGGTCCAATAGAAGTGAAAAGCTACTTAGGAGATAGATACATAATGCTATTTGTAGATGACTACTTTAGGATGATGACTACTATGTTCTTAAAGAAAAAATTTAATGCATTCCAAATGTTTAAGTGGTATATTTCTAGACTTGAGAAGGAAATAGGAAAGAACCTAAAATGCCTAAGGTCAGACAGAGGAGGTGAGTTCACATTAAGTTTGAAATATTATGCATTGACAAAGGTATCAAAAGACAAACATCGACACCAAGAACTCCACCAAAAAATGGTATTGCTAAAAGGAGAAATAGGTCAGTGATTGGCTATGCTAGAACCTTGATGATGGATAAAAATATTGTACTAAAATACTAAAGAGAAGCTATAAGCAATGTAGTCTACACACTGAATAGATTTCAAGTCAAGAAAGGTACAAATGTAACACCTTTTTAATTATGGTATGGTCATTCACCTAATGTTAAACATTTCAAAGTATTTGGTTGTAAATGATATATTCTAAAAGACACTAGAAATGGAAAGTTTTATGTAAAAAGTGATGAAGGCATATTTCTTGGATACTCCACTAGAAATAAGGCATATAAGTTTTTGAATGTTAACACGAACAAATTTGTGGAGAGTGCAAATGTAAATTTTGATGAGAATGCAGAAGTTTAGGTTGATGAGTCAAAGAAAATAGAGGATTATAGATCCTTTGTATATTTCTATGAAGGAATGACAATTGAAGACAATACTACAAATCAAGTTGAGAATCAGTAACAAACTTCAATATCTACCGAGTCTCAACCAATGAATGTCGAGTTACATTTAGAAGTCGAGTTGTAGAATGTAGAAAATACACATTCTGAGTCTGAAAATAGTATACAAGAAAGAAATGATGAAATGCTAGATGAAGAAGAACAAAATGACTCTGAAGCTAAAGGATCAAACATAGAAAGAATGATTGAATCTAGATTAGCCAAGTATGTAAGAAGACATCACCCTATAGATCAAATCATTGGTGCAAGGATGCTAGACTAATGACAAGGAATAGACTAAGGAATGAATCATGTCTACTAAGCAAGGTTGAACCCAAAATAGTCAAAGATGCACTACAAGATGATGAATAGTATAAGGCCATGAAAGAAGAGATAGATCAAATTGAGAAGAATAAAATTGGTCTCTAGTTCTCAAACTAGTTGATAAGAATGTTATTGGTATAAAATGGGTGTTTAGAAACAAACTTGATGAGAATGGTCAAATAACAAGAAAAAAAGCTAGCTTAGTTTGCAAATGCTATGCACAAGAAGAAGGACTGGATTATGGAGAGACATTTTCCCCTATTGCAAAAATGGAAGGAGTGAGAACATTACTTGCATATGCTGCATATAAAGGTTTCAAAGTCTACCAAATGGGTGTGAAATCTACTTTTCTGAATGGTATACTAGAAGAAGAAGTCTACATGGTCAATGATTGGAAAGCTACAAAATGTTGCACATAGTAGACCAGACATTACATTAGCTATTGGAATAGTAGCAAGATTTTATGTTGATATCTTCACAAAAGCACTACCTAAAGATGCTTTTGAGTGTCTTAGAGGAAAGCTAGGGTTGATACCCCTAGCTAAGGCTACTTGAACCAAAAAGCATGTATGCCCTGCATCAAATAAGTAGAATGTTGAAGATTTTACACATTGATGCAAAGGATGTTTACTTTGGAATCCATGCCTAAAGTAGTAGAAGTGCTAAAACATCAAATTAGTCAAAAGCAAGGTGACAGAGGGAGAAATTAAATGAAACTATAAGAGCTACATCTACATATTAAGATGTTAATATGTCTTTGGCATTTTTTTCAAAGAGGGAGATAAGTGAACAACTAATCAATAATTGTTAAAATTAGAAAAGAGGAAGAAGATGTTTAGAGGGAGAAATTGTCAGATGTTGATCAGAAATATAGATGGAGAGATACAACAGCAAAGAGGGAGAAGTTCAAATGATGCAATCAAAATAGTAGAAGGAGATGTGATGTTATAGTTTACTTTTTGGCATTTGACTTATTTTTCTAACATAGTAAGTTTTTGGTAGAATAGTTTAGTTTGATGGTTGATCAGTTTGGTTTGCCATCAATGCCAAAGAGGGAGATTGTTAGAAATCTGATTGAAAAGCTCATTGTTGTTAAAGATCAAAGAGGGAGATTGATGAAAAAGAATCTTTTCAATCATTGTTTTTCCATTGATTTCAAACTTGATATTTTTAGGGATGACATTTTCTTATAAGATTCAAGTACTATGACTTAGTTGATTGATGAAGAGGATTTGATTAACAAGATGTAACAAGAGCACCTAAAAGAAAGGTTGAGCTATGATGTTGTAATGAAGTGCAACTATCAGTTAAGACAATGGTTAATTAATGTATTGATAAAATACTTAAGGATATAGAGGTTGGTCACACTTAGAAACATTGGAGGAAGAAGTTGTAACAAGGTTGATTGAAAAGATCATCAGTAAGTGTCAAGCAAATTAGTTTAAGCCAAGAAAATTTTTAGTAGAAGCCCAATAATAGACATTTCTAGTGTGTGACAAGTAAAGATCAAGTGTCAAGCATTAGAAAATTTTCAATTGGTGCTGAGTGATCTTTAGGTGCTGAGCATTAGGAAAAACATAGTTGATGCCAAGTAACATAGTATGTGCTGAGCACTAGTATTTCAATAGTGTGGAGTTGTTGCATTATTTCAAATGATGAAGATTCACCAAATCTAAGCTGACATAGTGGTTACATTGAATTTTTTGACCAAATTTGAAGATAAGGATGATGAGTTGTTGGCACAAAATCTTATGTAAACTATTTTAGGGCAAATTCTAAAGGATTATTCAAGAAGTTTCTAGAGGAAATAGAATATGGGTTAGATACAATGAATCCTGTCTAATCTATACGAATTGAAATTTAAAAATAGAAGAATCAAGGAAGTAAAGGTACTCCAAGACTTCTATTTAAGAAGTCATAGAGAAAGAAGAAAAGAGCTGCTAATATTGTTGTTGTTGAAGTGCTAAATCTACAAAGTGGTTAGAAGAGTGTTAAGAAGGAGACATCTAGGAGAAGGAAGAGCACAGAGGCTCTACTTCTATGAGTGGTCATGAAAAGATGATTGCACCAGTACATTGAGTATGGAGACTCAAGGAGACAAAGCTTGAAAGAAAGGGCAAGTTGTTAAGAGTTGCAGAGATTGAAGGCCAGGCAAGGGTATAAGCTTAGAAGTGATCTAATATCTACAAGATAAATTGTATGTTGTAGTTAGGTCAAGATTTTCTAGTACTCTCTAGAAATTGTATTAGATCTAAAAATTATGTGGACTTAGGTTGGCCTTACAGCCATTTATAAATCCTTTAACAGGGTGGTATTCTAAGTGAATGTTCTAAAGTCCTCTAACCAAGCCCACTTCTAATAGGGTGGTTAAATCCTCTAACAATATCACATTTAACAGTGTGTTGTAAGCCTTTAATAGGGTAGGCCTTTCATAGGGCATCACTTTAGAATGATGAAAATTGAGTAGCATGTTACTAGTGGTTTTTCCCAAAATTGGGTTTTCATGTAAATCACTATTTCATGTGTTGATTTCTTATGTGTTATCCTTGTATGTCAATTTACAGTAATTTGTTGATTAGATAAGTTACAGCTTGGATGAATGAATGGTTGAATTAGTTCACTACACTTAGTGAAAACTTTGAATAGGACATTTGGATCTTGAATGACTAATTCACACCCCCCCCCCCTCTCAATTATTGTAAACCAATTCTAATAGATTCTTGATAGTTAACTTATTCAATTATTGCTAATCAATACACAATTTGAGTGATCCATCCTTCTTCTTCACAAAGATCACTAGTGCATCCCAAGGTGATACACTAGGACAAATATGTCATTTCTCCAAGAGTTCCTCCAATTGAATCTTAAGTTAATTAAGTTCATGTGTAGCCATCCTATATGGAGATCTAGAAATGGGCTCCACTCCTAGCACCAAATCTATGTGGAAATCAACTACCCTAGGTGGTGGCATACTTGGAAGCTCTAAGTGAATACATCCTTGAATTCATGTAGTATCAGGTAGTCATCTAAGGAAGGTTCCCTCTCATCTTCTTCCTCCTTATTACTGATAGATACTGCAAAAAACTAACATCCCTTTCATAGACACCACTTAAGTTGCATGGTAGAGATGATTCAAAAAGACACTTGCCTTTGCATCACTAAAATCATTGTAGGAGAACCACAATCATCAAAACACTCGACCTTATTTTGTATGTAGTCCATCTTAGCATTATGTGCACATAGCGAATCCATACCAAGGACTACATCATAAGATCCTAAGGGGGTAACCCATAGATTTGAAGTTGTGCTCATGTCTCCAATCTAAATCAGATAATCTTCTATAAAGGAATTAACTACCACCTTAGCCCTAGAGGCCAATTGAACTTCTCAATTATCATTTTGTTGAGCTGCCACTAGCCTGCAATGCTCCTCTACAAAATGAGATACAAAAGAATCAATGGATTCAAAATCAAACAATATAGAAACCTTAATACCTCTTATTATACCTATAGATTTAATAACTATGGCTTGATACTCCACTTGGTGATTATCAATTGCTGCAAATACCCTATGGGATCCACCCATGTCTCCTACTATAGGCTCTAAAGTGACTCCTGCTGATTACTAGCTATCGATCTCTACGGGAACTCTCTGGCTATATGACCTATACCACCACAAGTATAACATGGTCCATGAGTCTGAATTTTAACTCCAAGTAGCCTAGACTATTTTTGACCACCTATCTTGTTGGATCTTCTATAACCACCATGGGAGGACTCTTGAGTCTAGCTAGTTGTGCATATGGAGCTTATGACCTCCGATCTCATTGGGACCCTTGTGATTTCCATTGCTTGGGCTTAGAACTATAATATCCCTATGCTAACTTCTACCTATTATCTAGCTCAGACTTTTTTTGTACCTATGGGGCCTTAGACTACCCTACTGAATGACCTTCGTTACCCTTCCATAAGGGTTTTTGTTGCCCTGAATGCTGGGAGAAATTTTGATTATGAGACTGATCTCAGGATTCTTGTTTATTGTGGAGATCTTATGTAACTAATGTTGTCTCAACTGCCTCCCTGAAGGTGCTCAAAAAAGCTAGGTGTATTGAATTATAGAGAAACAAGTTAAGACCCTTGGTGAATCGATAGATCTATATCTTCTCATTATTCATGTACTTGACATAAGGAAGGAGATTTAGAAATTTTCTCTCATACTATGCTATAGTAAGGCCCCTCTATTAGAGGTCATGGAACTCCTCAATATGACTCTATCTAAAATGCTTCAAAAGATACCTATCCCTAAATCTGGCCACACATGTCTCCCAAGTGAGAGTTTCTACTCTCACTCCATCTATGGTCTCCTTCTGTTTCCACCAATTGGAAGCATTATGTCATAATAAGTGGATATCAAGTTGTGCCTTTAGATTTCTCCTATATGGTCATAAGCTGAAGCACCTATCTAAGCTCTGTAACCATGTCTCTTCCTATGTACCATCCACGGTTTTGATGAAAAGCAGTGGTTTGTGTCAGATCAATTCCATAATCTCATTCCCTATGTCTATAGGTGCTCTCACTATTGATGGTGGCTCTATAACTAGTGGTGTTGGTTCAATCTAATGAACTAAGGCCTCTTCATGGTCACCTTGTCCCTTTACATCTCTAGGTGGAGGGTTCGTACTTCTTTCCCTATTATTAGCTCTACACTACCCTATTCCTTGTTATTTAGGCTATGGAATTATGGGTGGTATTCTCTCTTGGACTACTCTAATTAGGTTTTGAATGGTTGTAAAAAGCTAATTAATTTTTTAATTTTTTTCAAGCAAGGGTCCACCAATTCCACATTTTTCCCCTCTAGATGCCACTTGTGTACCCCTAGGGACTCTAGCCCTCCGATGACCATTACGGGTAATGATAGACATCCTACACACAAGTTGCAATTTTAGTGAGTTAAGTGTAATGGATTAGGCTCTAGTGTTTAAAATAGTTGCTTCAATACTAGAATGTCATGACCAAATTTTACAAGGAAAAAAACAACCAATTTTTTTTCAAAGTTGAACTCAGCAGATAATACATACAAACCTATACTTTTTTATAATTATTCTAATGAACTATGGGCTATCGAAAAAAATAACAATGCATTGTTTCCTCGAGAATATTAGGATGTTTCTTTTTTGATTATCAACCTTGTTTTAAGTCATGTGAGTAAAATGGTGAATCTTTAAGATAAGGTTTGAAGGTCATAAATTCTAGTTGGGGTAGGAAGATTTGTTTCATTTTTAATTCTTAGACCTCAAGTCTCAAGAGAGGGACAATTTTGTTTTCCTACCATCCATTGAAAATCCAAGCTATAACTTAAGAGCCAGATGATTTTATCCTTTTGATTCTACATCCTACCCTTCAAATGGGATGGTAGGGTTAAATTAGAGTTCATGATTTCTAATAATTCAAATAGGGGAAGGTATACATATTTGTTTTAGAATTCAACTTGCAATTTGTCCTTGTATATTTTGCACTTATAAACTGTCCTTAACTTATTACATTTTAGGCCAATTCCCTTTCCATTTTATTATTTTATTATTTTATTTTTATTTTCTTTTATTTAGGTATACAAATTTTTTTATGAGCTCTTGCACATTGTCATTTCGTTAAACTTCTAACTAATCCTATACCATCATTTTGACTATTGCAAAGGTATATATATACATACAAATTATTTTAACTTTTAATTTCTCTAGAACCTTTTTTTAGTTTTCAACTATAAAGCATTGATTTGATTATCAAGTTTATATATTAACTAAGGGGCAAGATCAACTAAAAAACTAACTAACTACTACCCTATCTACACTTATCCCATTAACCAAGTTCTCACTCAATTTAACTGTATCATTATGTTTACTAATTGAACTACAATTTTAAACCACCACTTTTAATTATTACTAAATTTTAATTTTAATTATTAATAAATTTAACTAATATTTGAATTTTTCATCCACTAATACATCCCCACTAAATATGCCTTACTAGCCACTCTACCACCTAAAACTATATGTTAAATCACCTAAAGTAATATTTTCCCAAAAACTTAAGACACTGACTAATCCCTAACCCAAACACAATTAATAAGAATCTATGCTTATTTACCACTAATCACTACTTAGCAACTAACCCACACTACTACTACTTTATTACTAACTTCTAAACTAACCTATACTTCCTAACCTACTAACGACCTTAACACATTACTGAAATTTGCTTCCTAGCCATTTTTCCTTTTAAAACCTACTTATTTCTTGCCCCAAAATATGGTTCCTTTCATTTCCCAAGACTCATGTGACATCGGAGGAGGGGGCCTTGATTTTATCTTGCCCTTTTGAGTGCCTTTTTCCTAGGTGAAGGTCGGGTAATGTGCAGATTTTTTTAAATGTGAAGATCTTTTTTTTGGTCTTGTCTCCATCAAATCACCTTCCAAGGCCAAAATATTTTCTTGGGTATGTAAGTAGGTTCCCACATGTGAGGGAAGAGGGCAGCGAAGCTAAGGGTGGGCATTTTTTTGAATGCATATACATACATACATACATACATATACATATATATGTATGTATATATATGTATATATGTATGTATATATATATACATATATACATATATATACATACATATGTATTGTATGTATATATGTATGTATATATATATACACATACATATATATGTATGTATGTATATATATATACATACATATATACATATATGTATGTATACATACATATACATATATATATGTATGTATACATACATATATACATATATTTATGTATACATATACATACATATATATATATATATATGTATATGTATATGTATATATATATGTATATGTATACATATATATATGTATATGTATATGTATATGTATATATATGTATATGTATATATATATATATATATATATATATATACATATATATACATATACATATATATACATATACATATACATATACATATATATATGTATACATATACATATACATATATATATGTATACATATACATATATATATATATATGTATACATATACATATACATATATATACATATACATATACATATATACACATATATATATATACATATATATACATATACATATATATATATATATATATACACATATATGTATATATAGTTTAAAGGTTGTTAGTAATGTCTTTTCAGTTAGGGACACCTAGGTTAGGTGTCTTGTAAGTTAGGTTTTTGTGTGTTTATATATATATATATTGTTCATAGGCATTTTATTTCATTATTATTTTAGATGTAGATTGTGACATGCAGTCACATGTCTAAGATTGTCATAATATTTCTTCAAAATCTTATATTTTAAAAAACTTTATTTGGTGTGTCTCTTTAGTTGACAGGACTTGGTACTTGGGTTAATATAATGAATATTTTATTATTTGAAATTGGGGAGAGGAATTATTTCCTTCTCCCATACAATTTCCAAAGAGTTAAAATGCACCTACATCATACTCTCCCATATAAATTTTTAACTATACAACACTTGATAATGCATGAAACATACAACACAATACATAACAATCCCTTCCAAGGTTTGCACACTAATTCACCATTGGAATCATTAACACCCAAGGAGGAGAATTCTATATCCATAACACAAAATAAAATTTCAATTGCATTTTTTCCTCTCAAGGCTATCACAAAATCTCCGCCTTCTTACACATACACTTATACCTCCAAAAACAACAAAAGGCATATGGCTTTAATAAATCCCATACTCCATGTAAGAAGAACAACTCCTCACCATGAGGTATATTTTCTCAACTAAAATGTTGAGCCCAATTAACCCCTTCACCCAAGGCTTCTCTTCCCTCCAAAGAGTTAGCGAAGCCTTCATATCCATGAACAATTTTAACATTCAAACAAAATAAGGAGATCAAGGAAGAAACCAAGAAATGCATGAAACACAATACATAATCACAACACAACATGGAAAATATAAGGTGTCTAAAAATAAAGAAAAATTGGTTGCTACCAGTGATCAAACAAATGATAATCTTTTCAAGTTAAACACCACACTCTGTCATTGTTTAATTGTTAAAATACAAGGAAGCTAGTTATGGAAGATGAGATTGTCATGTAAATTTTGATAATCTAAAGAAAGTTAATAAAAGGAAAAGTGTCAAAGGAATTTTAATAGTGAAAAAATCATTAAAAGTTGTAGATAAGGAATGTTAGTTTGGGAAGATGACTTGTTAAAGTTTTGCAACTAAATATTACTCAACACAATACACTTTGGATTTAGTACACAGATATTTGTGGTCCTATAGGTCCTGAAAACTATCATAAAGAAAAATACTTTATATTATTTTTTGATAACTATTTAAGGATGACATATTTAATGTTCTTAAAGGAAAAATAATAAGCATTTGACATGTTCAAGAAATGCAATGCAAGAATGGAGATAGAAACAAGAACTTTGAAGTATCTTAGATGAGATAGAGGAGGTGAAATTGCTAGAAATTAAAATCCACCAAAATAGCTAGGGGGGTGGGAGGGTGAATCATTTATATAACTATTATAACAACTATCAACCTTATTAACCTTTAACCATGTGAACAATATAATCATCAACCATAACAAGATACTCATACCGGATATGTTAACTAAGGAAACCCTTGATAAGACAAAAAACCCTAGTAGGGATGGTACCCACAAAATGGTGTACTAACATAAATGTTCCTTGTCAGAGGATGGACCCTATTAGAAGTCAATAAATATATTTAATAGATATCAATCCCTATTAAGAGACTTTGAATCCCCATTAGGAGATTCCAACCTTGTTAAGAGTTGTGGAAGGTAGATGGACCTATTGTCTAATCAACTTCAGGGGCAAGATCATTGAACTCACTATCAAACAAATCCTTGTAGAATAATATAATTGATATGTACTTTTACTTCCTCTTCTTTTGTCATGAAAACCAAACTTCTCTTCTTCTAACCTCAATACTAGATCACCAACTTCACATCCAATAATCCCTTGGATCGCTTACTCGCATTTACCAAATACTCTTCTCTTGTTTGCACACTTCAAACTTCATGTATATCACATTCACACTTTACCAAAAGGAAAATAACCTTCGTTTATACCTTCTCAAAAAAATTCCTTGAGTCAGCCTTGAGGCTTTCCTAATTAATTATAATAGTGTTGGTACACATAGGGACCCAAATTTCAAACTTTCAATTTTAGGTTTTGAACCTCTCTAAAGTACTTTGAACTTGGTTCAAAGTAGTTCAAAGTGGATCGAAACCAAATTTTTTAGTTCAAAAAAGTTCATAATTCTATCTCAATTCATGTTTTAGGTTTAGATTTTGTCAATTTAATGGTTTCAAGAAAGTGCAGAACTGTAGATTTAGATGAAGATTATAAAAGAAAAAGTGAATCATTTATATAACTATTATAACAATTATCAATCTTATTAACCTTTAAGGATGAACAATATAATCAGCAACCATAACAAGATACTCATACCAGATATGTTAACTAAGGACACCCTTGATAAGAGGAAAAACCCTAGTAGGGATGGTACCCACAAAATGGTGTACTACCATAAATGTTCCTTGTTAGAGGATGGACCCTGTTAGAAGTTAATAAATAAATTTAATAGATATCAATCCCTATTAGGAGACTTTGAAACCCCATTAGGAGATTCCAACCTTGTTAAGAGTTGTGGAAAGTAGATGGACCTACTGTTTAATCAACTTCTGGGACAAGATCACTGAACTCACTATCAAACTGATCTTTGTTTTATTCCTTGTAGAATAATAGAAATTAAATATACTTGCACTTCCTCTTCATTTTTCATGTCAACTAGACTTCTCTTCTTCTGACCTCAATACTAGATCACCAACTTCACATCCAATAATCCCTTGGATCACTTACTCACGTTTACCAAAAACTCTTTTCTTATTTGCACACTTGTCACTTCATGTATATCACATTCACACTTTACCAAAAGGAAAATAACCTTCCTTTATACCTCATCCTCAAAAAAATTCCTTGATTCAACCTTGAGGCTTTCCTAATTAATTATAATACTGTTGGTACACATAGGGACCTAGATTTCAAACCTTTAGTTTTAGGTTTTGAACCTCTCTAAAGTACTTCAAACTTGGTTCAAAGAAGTTCAAAGTGGTTTGATAGTTCAAAGTGGATCAAAATGCAGATTTTTTAGTTCAAAAAAGTTCAAAGTTCTATATCAATTCATGTTTTAGGTTTAGATTTTGTTTGTTTAATGGTTTCAAGAAAGTGCATAAGTGCAAATTTAGATGAAGATTAGGTCCAACAGTTTGAAGTGATTCAATGGTTTGGTTTGGTGATTCATTCCTGGTTCAAAGATGAAAATATTTTGGTTTAAAAAGTTCAAAAGCCAGCCTTAGTTCATAACTCAAGGTTGGTGTAGAAGTTCAGAGGTCATAGTTCGAAGATGCACCTCAGTCGAAGAATAAGATACCATCATGATCAAATGGTTCAAGACTTAAAAGTTATACAAGACTCATCGTGTGATTATCCAAGTTCAAGTGAACTTAATAGTTTCATTAAAATGTTGATTTAACATAAGTAAAAATGTAGGTTCATTAGCCATGATGATGAGTTAGATTACTCATGGGGTTAAAGTGAAGATTAGATATGTATTCCAAAGTTTGAGAAGAAGCTATGAATGTTATGGAGCTCGAGTATGCACTCATATAAAACTTGATGATGAATAAAATGCTACCAATCATAGAAAATACCTTACATCATTTTTTATGGCATCGGGCCAATGGAGACCATGAACCCATGAGCTCCTCTTTAGCAAAAATTAAAAATCACTAAGAGAATGTTTCAAAGCACTAAGTACTTTAGCGACAAGTATATGGTGTTGGTTCCCTGATTAAGGATGTTCAAAAATCACCCATTCATTGAGATATCAGGTTCAAAAGAATCTTAAAGGCCAACACCAGCAAAACACATGAATCATATGACAAATTCTTGCCCCAGTGTGCTTGATATGGAGCTTAATAGAATCTTGCTACTCTCGAGTATTGGATTTTAGAAACAACATTAAAATCTTCCTTCGAGCACATATGGCAAAGAACTAAAGGAAATAAAAAGCATCTTGAAGAAGGAATACACAAAGCAATTCAATTGTTTGACTAAATTGAAGGTAAGTTTATGGTCGAGGACAAGCAAATTCACAATGCCAAAAATGGTTAGCAATGGATCATGAAGGTAAACATAGGTTGACATGGGTCACAATCACTCACCTACCTTATTTTGATGGAGACTACTAGTCGGTGCCATTGAGGATATACTTTTGTAACTTCAAACAGTTTCTTCAAGGATGCTCTACTAATTATAAAACCACATGAGTTTGCCTTAGCAATGAAAGATAATTTTATCATGGTTCATATGCATCATTAATGTGGTTATTGTCACCTTTTTATATTGTTAGGAAAACATTGATTTTTTAACTAGTGCATTAATTTCTAGATCTATGACAAATGTAATGAGACAGAGGAAGAGCTCGATGGAAATATATGACATGGAAATACACCACTATATGCATAGTCTTCAACATTTCTCCTATGGACACATGGAGCCTATGGCTTCATACATCTCAAAGACCCAAGCATCCTTGGCATCGAATGTGAAAGACAATATTTCAATTAGTCTTTTAATGGGATGGTCTAGGTATCATAAAAAGAAAGAACCTAACCTTGGATGGAAATTGATGGGCTCAGCTATGTTAAAGGAGCTTGTCTTGAAAATTGGTGGAGGCAGCATCACCAACATTGACAGTCTACACAAATAAAGTGCCATTTGAAAGAATTATAGGGAAGAATCAATTTTCATTATCCCAAATCCTACAAACAACTACCAACCTCTGAGCATAGGTTATTCAAATGGGAAATCAGTTTTCTCAAAAGAACGCATGAGCTAGTGCTGAAAACTTTCCTTATGTTCAAGCTCAAGAATTATATAGAGACAACTGGAACTCTCATGAACCCACAACATTCAAATTGAAAGCCATGATTTTCAAATATGAAGACACATTTTAATGATTTGGTTATTTAAAAAAAGTTCTCAAGTTCCTCCAAGCATGACACCTCCCTTTCATCAATAAGGTCAAAGGTGACATTCTTATCGGGTTTTAAAGGAGGCACAATGATAAATATGTAGATCATGCAATTTGGCAATTTGAAGTCCTCCTTGATGGTGATTATCCTTATCAGGTGTACTGGCTACTAAGACCCAAAAGCCAAATGCATAAAGATTTCGAGTATGCAACAAAGCATGGAAGATTGGGTTTGAAGAATAGCTTGGTGTTAAACTTATTAACACTCTCATACAAGAGAATGTACATGCAAAATGTTCATGGCCTTGTATTTATGATTGACCATGTTGAAGGATGGTAATGACAAACCCAAGGAACATGATTAATGAAGAAAAGAGGTAGAAGATCAAGAACAAGTGGTGCTAACATAAAGACAAATATAGACAAATCTTCAATGTTGCACCACCATTCCTCTTGAGTGATATTGTATTAGATAAATTGATAATTTCAGCTCAAGACACTGAGGTGCATGTTGTAGTTGTAAATGAGCTTTTGACCCAAATTGGAAAGGTTATAATTGAGATAGATAAAAGTGAGACTTTCGTTGAGAAAGAAGGGCCAGGTATAGATGTTGAGAAATCACTTATTGAATCTTTGGTTAAAAAACATGCTACATATCTTTAGAGAGAAGTAGTGGAAACCTGAGAGATATGGTGTTGGCAAATAATAATAAATGGAGGTTATTATTTGAGCCTAAAGATTTTGCATAAAGAAACATGGGCCACGTGGCACCCATTCTATATAAAATTCATTTTCCTTTTCAAACTTGGAAGATGCCACCTACCCATGCATATATCATAGGGGCCTCATATTCATAAAGATATTAGATAATGTTTGTAGTGATATGAATACATGGAAAAGGGAAATCATAAAGTTTTTCAAGATTCAGTTAAAGTTTTTCAAGATTCAGTTAGGGAAACTGAAAGGCCAAAAGAAGTGAAAAGATAAATAAGCCAGCAACAACAATGTGAGGGTTCCATTCTTTCTTTCTTTTAGACTATAGACTGTGTGCTATAGGAGGGAGGGAAATTTTTCCAGATTATTCCATTTTCTTGAGAGATTGTGAGAGGTAGAGCATGGGCTGATTGTCTTTTTCTAAATTGTGTGTTAGAGATAGGAATAAGATTTTGATTGTTAAAGTAATTTTGAAAAGAGTTTCAATTTTTTTTCGATGGTGATTTTGGTTATAAATGTGTAAAAGAGTCTTTGTGGTCTTTTACATTTAGGGAAGGGAGATTGAAGGTTAATCACATTAGAACTTTGATTATGATGTATATTCCTTGCACTGATCATGATCTTTGTGTCATTTTCATTTTTCTTTGAAATACTTTCTAATGTCATTGTTTGCTTGTTACACTATCATTTCAAAATATCTTTTAAAGCTCTGATTTTTAATTCTCTCAAGAGGATGGAATGTATGTTTTCAGTTTCATTATGTAATGTAACATATAGAAAATGAACCTTGTGTCATCTATTGTTCTTTTCTTTTCTTTCCTTCTTAGCTATTAGGTTTTCACATCTACTCTGTGTTTACGGATAGATTCTTGTAATCCTTGTGTGCTTTCTAGTTAAAAGCATCCATAATTAATTCATTGTATATATTACATGGGGATATGTACCCAGTAAAATTTAGAGGAAGGTTATCAATCTAATGATTACCTATCCAACTATTGGTGTTGATTAGTCTTCTAGCTTGGGCATTCAAGGTTATATTTGCACATATTTTCTTGGAGAACAATCTGTTCACTAATAAATTTTTGGTGACTTTGTTGGGGAAGGAAATGAAGATCATTTCCTAACATTACTTCCTCAGTTTTATGTTTATCTATGTGTGTAGGAGATTGGTGACTCTACATTACAAACCTATTGAATCTTTGATTTCAGAGTTTTAATCTATATTATGGCCGCAGTTGCAACTTAGCCATGGGGGGCTCAAATCACACCATTTGCCTTAGCCCATTATTCAGCCTTACCTAAAAGATCATAGGAATACCTTCTCAAGTTTTATGGAGACAAAACATAAGATCCAACTGATCACATCAAAGTAGTTATTGTGGCATGTGGGATTCTTGGTGTGCAGGAAGAAGATGTATTCATCAAACTGTTTGTTCAAAGCCTTGTGGGAAAAGCTGCATAATGGTTTCAAAATCTACAAGATGGATGTATCACAACTTGGGATGATCTTAAGGAGAAATTCCTTGAGAGATTTCATCCCACAATTGATTCATATCAATTATTGGTAAATCTTTTTCAAATTTAGATGAAAGAAGATGAATCTATAAGGGAGTTTATTGACAAATTTAATCAAAATTTTGGTAAAATTCCTCTAGCCCACCAACCTAATGAAAGCAATCAGTTATGCTTTTTTATTACTGCTATGGATGCTGAAGTCAAGTTTTCATTACAACGCCTTAGAGTACAAATTTTTTTGGACACACAAAAGAAGCAATCAAGTTGGATGATGCCTTGATTCTTAGTGGTATGAAATCTATAAAGACTCCACCAATGAAAGAATACCTTTTTGAACAACAATACTACATTGATGAGGAAGCTACAAAGAAGAAGAATGTTCTAGAAGAAACCAAATACACTCCCAATGTTTCTCTTTTTAAGAATCTAACGGTTTTTAATGATGAAGATTTCCAAGAACCCTTGTTGGCTGAAGATAATGCTTTAAAAATGATAGGATTCTATTGCTCGCATATTGAAAATAATGAGTGTGTTGCTCAATTAGAAAAACTAATGACCAGCTTGAATGTACTAGTTGTAAGTGAAGAACTTCTTGCACATAATTTAAATGAAGGGTTATCAATGGCTGCTCTTTTTCCAAAATATCAAAGTTCTACTTCTGAAGTTGCTAATGCCTTCTCTTTTATTCATTTAATTAGCATGATATGGTGTATCAGTAAGAACAAAAATTGATAAATAGCAAAGAAGTGCATGACATTCCTCTCCCTGAATCATTTTCATTCAAATATATATCGTAGCTGAAGGGATGCTTGCAATATGAAGTAGTAATGAAGGAAGAATACCTTTCAAAGAATATGTTTGGTCAAATTATGCAATTATTGATTTTGTTGACAAGTTCTGATGATTAAAGGCCTTCACAATTTAAAACATTCACGAATCTTGAGGAAGTGGAATTGCAAACTATGGTAAAACATTTCATGTCTACCATGTCACAAAAAAAACAAGTAAAATTGGAGGTATGCTATTTGATGATGAGGGTAGTATTACCAAATAGAAACAGTTCCTACAGCACATGATTATTGAATCCATCTTTGTAGTTGTCACAAGATTTCTACTAATGCTAGTGCATTCTGCATATCAATCACTCTTTTGTACAAGCATGTATTCCTCTAAACTAGTTAATGGGTTTTCGTGAATACATTCTTAGAGGTAAGGTCTGTTAGCCCGTCTTTTTGTAAATAAGTTTATGGTGTGTGTAGTGTTAGTTTGGAATAATCTGCAAGCTTCATGCTTGTTGTTAGTTTAGGTGTTTTGTCTTACTTTCTTTTCCTTTCTCCCCTCTGCCCTCTCCGCAAGAAACTCCCAATTTTCTCTTCTTGCTGACTCTATCACCCAATAGTTAAGGCACTTGTCTTTAGCTAGAGATTGATGGAGTTCTCTATATTTGCAATCAAAAAATAGTTCCATAGTTAGAGCCCCTATTGGTATGCATAGGAACCTAGATTTTAAACTTTTAGTTTCAGGTTTTGAACCTCTCTAAAATACTTTGAACTTGGTTCAAAGCTCTTCAAAGTGGTTTGATAGTTCAAAGTGGTTCAAAATGCAAATTTTTTAGTTCAAAAAAGTTTAGAATTTTGTCTCAATTCATGTTTTAGGTTCAGATCTTGTCAGTTCAATGGTTTCAAGAAAGTGAAAAAGTGCAAATTTAGATGAAGATTAGGTCCAACAGTTCAAAGTGATTCGATAATATGGTTTTGGTGATTCCTTCCCAGTTTAGAGATACAAATCTATTTGTTTAAAATGTTCAAAATCCAGCCTTAGTTCTAACTCAAGGTCAGTGCAGAAGTTTAGAGGTCATAGTTTCAAGATGCCCCTCAATCAAAGAATATGATACCATCATGATCAAAGGGTTCAAGACTTAAAAGTTATACAAGACTCATTGCATGTGATTATTCAAGTTCAAGTGAATTTAATAGTTTCATTAAAATGTTGATTTAACATAAGTAAAAATGTAGGTTCATTAGCCATGATGATGAGTTAGATTACTCACAGGGTTTAAGTGAAGATTAGATATGTATTCCAAAGTTTTAAAAGAAGCTATGAATGTTATGGAGCCCAAGTATGCACTCACATAAAACCCAATGATGAATAAAATGCTACCAATCATAGAAAATACCTTACATCATTTTTAATTCCATCACCCTAATGGAGACCATGAACCTACGGGCTCCTCTTTAGCAAAAATAAACAATCGCAAAGAGAATGTTTCAAAGCACCGAGTACTTTAGGGACAAGTATATGGTGTTGGTTCCCTAATGAAGGATGTTCAAAAATCATCCATTCATTGATATATCAGGTTCAAAAGAATATTAAAGGCTGACACCAACAAAACACATGAATCATATGACAAATTGTTGCCCGAGTGTGCTTGATATGGAGCTCAGTAGAATCTTGCTACTCCCAAGTATTGGAGTTTAGAAACAACATTAAAATCTTCCTTCAAGCACATATACCAAAGAAGTGAAGGAAATACAAAGCATCTTGAAGAAGGAATGCACAGAGCAATTCAATTCTTTGACTAAACTAAAGGTAAGTTTATGGATGAGGACAAGCAAATTCACAATGCCAAAAATGGTTAGTAGCAGATCATGAAGGCAAACACAGGTTGACATGGGTCACAATAACTTGTCTACCTTATTTTGATGGAGACTACTAGCCAATTTCATTAAGGATATGATTTTGCAACTTCAGATAGTTTCTTCAAGGATGCTCTACTAATGCAAAAACCACATGATTCTACCTTAGCAATGAAAGATAATTTCATCATGGTTCATATGTATCATTCATGCAGTCATTGTCATTTGTTTATACTATCAAGAAAACATTGAGTTTACAACTAGTGCATTAATTTCCAGATCTATGACAAATGTTATGAGATAGAGGAAGAGCTTGATGGAAATAGGCAACATGGAAATACACCACTATATGCATAGTCCTCAAATTTTTCCTATGGACACATGGAGCTCGTGGAATCATACATCTCAAAGACCCAAGCATCCTTGGCATCGAATGTGAAATAAAACATTTCAATTAGTCTTTTAATGGGATGGCTCTGGGTATCATAAAAAGAAATAACCTAACTTTGGATGGAAATTGGTGGGCTCATCTATGTTAAAGGATCTTGTCTTGAAAATTGGTGGAGGCAACATTAGCAACATTAACAGTCTACACAAATAAAGTGCCACCCAAAAGAATTACAAGGAAGAATTGATTATCATTATCCCAAATCCCACAAACAACTATCAATCTCTGAGCATGTGTTATTCAAATGGGAAATTGGGTTTCTCAAGAGAACGCATGAGCTAGTGTTGAAGACTTTCCTTATGTTCAAGCTCAAGATAGTTGGAACTCTCATGAACCCACAACATTCAAATTGAAAGCTGCAATTTTTAGATATGAAGACACATTTTAATGATTTGATTATTAAGAAAAAGGTCTTGAGTTCCTCCAAGCCTGGTGCCTCCCTTTCATCAATAAGGTTGAAGGCAACATTCTTATCAGGTTTTTAAGGAGGCACAATGATAAATATGTGGATCACACAATTTGGTGTGTTGAAGTCCTCCTTGATGGTGGTTATCCTTATCAGGTATGCTTGCTACTGAGACCTGCAAGCCAAATGCATAAAGAATCCAAGTATGCAACATTAATGCATGGAAGATTAGGTTTGAAGAATAGCTTGGTGTTAAACTTATTAACAATCTCATACAAGAGAATATACATGCAGAATGTCCATGGCCTTGTATTTACGATTGACCATATTGAAGGATAGTAATGGCAAACCAGAGACACTTGATTAATGAAGCAAAGAGGTAGGAGATTGAGAACAAGTGGTGCCAACATAAAGACAAATATAGACGAATCTTCAAAGCTACACCAACATTCCTTTTTAGTGATGCTATATTAGATATATTGATAATTTTAGCTTAGGATACTAGGGTGCATGTTGTAGTTGCAAATGAGCTTTTGACCCAAATAAGAAAGGTTATAATTGAGATAGATAAAAGTGAGACTGTTGTTGAGAAAGAAGGGCCAGGTATAGATGTTGAGAAATCACTTATTAAATTTTTGGTTAAAAAACATGCTGCATATATAAGAGAAGTAGTGGAGACCTTAGAGATATGGTGTTGGCAAATAATAATATATGGAGGTTATTATTTGAGCCTAAAGATGTTGCATAAACACACATGGGCCATGGGGCACCCATCCTATATAAAATTCATTTTCCTTTTCAAACTTGGAAGATGCCACCTGTCCATGCATAAATCATAGAAGCCTCATATTTGTGAAGATATTAGATAATTTTTGTAGTGATATGAATACATGGAAAGGGAAAATCATAAATTTTTTCAAGATTCAGTTAGGGAAACTGAAAGGCCACAGGAAGTGAAAAGATAAATAAGCCAGCAACAGCAAAATGTGGAGGTTCCATTCTTTCTTTCTTTTGAACTGCAGACTATGTGCTATAGGAGGGAGTGAAAAAATTTCAAATTATTCCATTTTCTTGAGAGATTGTGAGAGGCAAAGCATGGACTGATTTTCTTTTTTTGAACTGTATGTTAGAGATAGGAATAAGATTTTGATTATTAATGTAATTTTGAAAAGAGTTTCAATTTTTCTTTAGATGGTGGTTTTTTTTGTAAATGTGTAAAAGAGTCATTGTGGTCTTTTACATTTAGGGAAGAGAGACTCACATCAAAAATTTTATTATGATGTATTTTCCTTCCACTAATCATGATCTTTGTTTCATTTTCAGTTTTCTCTGAAATATTTTTTGATGTCACTATTTTCGTGTTACACTATCATTTCAAAATATCTTTTAATGCTCTTATTTTTAATTATTTCAAGAGGATAGAAGATATGTTTTCATTTTCATTATGTAATGCAACATAAAATAAATGAACCTTATGTCATCTATTGTTCTTTTCTTTTCTTTCCTTTTCAACTATTAGGTTTTTGCATCTACTCTGTGTTTACAGATAGATGCTTGTAATCCTTTCGTGCTTTTTGGTTAAAAGCATCCATAAGCAATTCATTGTATATCTTGCATGAGGAGCTGTACCTAATAAAATTCAAAGGAAGGTTATCAATCCAATGATAACATCTCCAAATTTTGGTGCTAATTATTCTTCTAGCTTGGGCATTTAGGGTTATATTTGCACATATTTTCTTGAAGGACAATCTATTCACTACAAAATAGGACCTCTTTAAGATAATTATTTTTTTTCCAATTACACAACACTATTAGCTCATAGTATTTACAATGTATCACACATGTGACATCAAACCTTGCACACTCACTCACATCATCATTAGGTTGTCTACTATCACTATCTAACCTCACATATCTTGATTCTACCTTTGTTATGAGATATAATCCAAACATCAAATATTTCTTCTCAAGTACTAATGCAAGAGCATCCAGAGGTATAAGGGCAATCCTGTATCACCCAAAAAAATGTACTTAGACTTAGTTTCTGTTTCATGTGTTTTATTTTTGGACACCCATTTGGGTCAAATAAAGGTTCCAACTCTCATAGTTCCACTATCAGTGTGCTAGAAAATCTTGAAAAAATAGGACCATGTAATTGGGCCATCATTTTGGTAAACTAGAAGGTGTGAATTGACCAGATGAATTTAATTGTGATTTAGAACATTCCAGAAAAAGAATCAGGTCAAAAAGCCCCACGGTTTGAAAGTTATTACAGTTTTTCAAGTTTTGGAGACCTCCTAAGAATGCTTCAAAGTCAAGTTAGGGGCATTAAATGACCTCTAAAAGGGCTAAAAAATGGGGGACAAGCAAATCTCATCCATAGGGCTATAGAGAACTTCGAGATCTTTTCAAAAATGTAAACGGTTCGTCAATCAGAGCTACAGTTCAAAAGTTATGCCTCCTGGAAGTTCGGTTACCGTTTTTGGATTCTTCTAGATTTGCGCCGACTTCTAACGCAGCTTTTGGAGCCTTCTATTTGGTTATTGGATGCCTACTAGCACCTTCTAGAATGTATTCCTTGTCCTTAACCCTCCAGGGTCTATTTAAGGAGATTTTTGGCATTGTAAAAGGCAGTTCAAAGTGGAGTTTTTGAGGAGGTACTGAAAGGAGAAATTATCTCCACATTTATGCTATTGTAAGCCCTTAGGGCATGTTTTGAAGTTTATTTTCTCTGTACTAAATGTACTAGCTTATTTTTTAGTTAATACAATTTCCCTTTTTTGTTGTGTCCATTCTATTCCTGGGTTGTGTCCCCATCAAGTGGTATCAGAGCCGATTTTCCTAAGTGTGTAGACAGAGTGTCGATTGAGAGGCAGTTTGCACTAGGACTGTGTGGTTGTGGGTTCGAGTTAGAAGATGCCTCCATGAAGAGAGCATGGTAGAAGGCCTAGAGCTATTAATCCTGAGGAGGTTAGAGATCTCCAAAGGTAGGTACAGGCATTGCAAGAGGAGCTTCGTAGAGGAGAAAATGTTGCCGCAGGTGACGACAGTGAGGATGAAAATGAAGAAGAAGAAATGGGACCAGAGGAGGAATTTGATGGGGAAGTTCTGAATCATGTAGAGGAAAGGCTTTTTAGGGCCATTACTAAGTTTGGGAAAAGACCTACAGTTGAAGTGGGTGTATTTTTAGGAAATCTGAAACCAGATGAGTTGATCAATTGGATCAATGAATTGGAAGAATACTTTGAGTATGAGGATATCAGGGACCCAGATAGGTCCAATTGGAAAGAAACAGAAGAGGAAAGGAGAAGATCACAAGATGGGATCGCATGGTGGACAAATTAAAGAAGCAGTTCATTCCTATGGACTACGAGCTTGATTTGTTTAAGAAGATGCATGGGTTAAAGCAAGTAGGAAGATCAATCCAAGAATACATAGAGGAATTTTATCAACTCTTGATAAGATTAGGGCATGCAGAAGCAAATAAGGAGAAGGTTGCTCATTATATCAATGGGTTGCGACCTAGCATCCAGGAGGAATTAAGTCTGGTAAGAATGACCAGCATTGAAGAGGCATACCAATTTGCCCTACGAGTTGAAGAGAAGCTAAATAAAAGGTTTGAAGGAAGACAAAGAGGGCACGATCAAGGAGGAAGGGGAAGCAATAGATCATCTGGAGGCCACAATAAAACCCAAAATAAAAATGAAGATGTGGGTACTAGCAGGAACCAGAGGAATGAGGGTTTCAACCGCTCACATGATCAAGACTTTGGAAATCAAAGTGGAAGAAGTAGAGGACATGGACAAGGAAGAGGCGGCTTCCATGGTACCTATTTCCATTGTAAGGAAGAAGGTCATCCTGCCTTTGAATGCCCTCAATGACAAGGAAGGATAGATAGGAGAGCTGAGGGCCAAGCTAGGGTTGCTCATGTGGATGAGGATGCACAATCATCACATTCAGAGGATGCAAAAAGAGGAGAGACCTTGGTAAATGAAAGAGTCCTACTAAGTGGTGAGATTAAACCAAGACAATGAAGGAGTTTGTTTCGTACCAGATGCAAGTGTGAGGATAAATGTTGTGATGTGATCATTGATGGTGGTAGCACTGATAACTTGGTATCAGAAGAGATGTTCTCTAAGCTAAAGCTCAAGAGGGAGAAACATCCCCATCCCTATCAGATTGCTTGGGTAAAAGATGATCATAAGGTCCTGGTAAGTGAAAAATGTTTAGTGAAATTCAAAATTGGGAGTTACCATGATGAAATTCTCTGTGATGTTATTTCGATGGATGTTTGCCATCTATTGTTGGGTAGACCATGGCAGTTTGATACACATGCAGTACATGATGGGCATGCAAACACATACTCTCTGACAAAGTATGGAGTTCACCACAAATTGAAGCCCATGAAAAAGGAAGGTGAAAAGGTATGTAGCAGTGCTAGGATTTTTCTTGTTGTTGGAGGGAAGTTTTTAGATGGTATGAAACATTAGCATATGTGCTATGCTTTGATTCCTAGGAAAGATAAAGAAGGTAGTAGTGAAATACCACTTGAAGTTTCAGATTTACTAGGGGAATTTGGAGATATTATCTCTGATAATGTTCTAGATGGATTGCCACCAGTAAGGCAAATCATTCGTCATATAGATCTGATTCCAGGAGCTAGTTTTCCTAACAAGGCTGCTCACAGGATGACTCCTGCTGAAACAGAGGAGCTAAATAGAAAAGTTTAGGAGTTGTTGACGAAGGGCTTGATTTGAGAGAGCCTGAGTCCATGTGTAGTACCTACAGTACTCAAACCAAAGAAGGATGGAGAGTGGAGGATGCGTATAGATTCTCAAGCTATAAATACGATAACCATCAAGTAGAAGTTTCCTTTGCCAAGGATGGATGATCTTATGGACTGCTTGAGTGGAGCTCAGTACTTCACAAAGATATATCTCAAGAGTGGCTATCATTAGATACAGATTCAAGAAGGAGATGACTAAAAAATAGCCTTCAAGACCAAGGAGGGTCTTTATAAGTGGTTAGTCATGCCCTTTGGATTGACAAACGCCCCAAGCACCTTCATGGGGCTCATGAATGAGGTACTTAAGAAGTTCTTGGGAAAATTTGTTATTGTCTATTTGGATGATATTTTAATTTTCAGCAAGACTTTGGAAGAACATTTACTGCATATTCGTAGTGTCCTTGAAAGGCTAAGGGAAGAGAAACTGTTAATTAATCTGAAGAAGTGTATCTTTGCAAAAAGGGAGTTAGTCTATTTGGGGTTTTTTATATCACTCGAAGGTCTCAAAATGGATCCAAAGAAGGTAAAATCCATCTTGGAATGGCCTACTCCAAGGTTTTCTACTGAGGTAAGATCATTTCATGGTCTAGTTATTTTTTACAAGAAGTTTATTAAGAATTTCAGTGGCATATGTGCACCCCTAACTAATACAATAAGAGGGGATAGAAAAGAGTTCAAATGGACTACAGAAGCTGTGAGAAGTTTTGAATTGCTGAAGAAGAAGGTAACAGAACAACCTGTGTTGGCACTTCCAAATTTTAGAAAGGTTTTCCAGGTGGATTGTGATGCCAGTGGCAGTGCTATTGGGGCTATATTAAGCCAAGAAGGTAAGCCTATTGCATATTTTAGTAAAAAATTGAATGATGCAAAGAAGAAATATTCTATTTATGATCAAGAGTTCTATGCAATAGTTCAGGCCTTAAAGAAATGGAGGCATTATTTATTACCAAAAGAATTTGTTTTGTATACTGATCATCAGGCATTATAGTACCTAAATAGCCAAGGTAAATTGAATCAGAGGCATATGAAGTGGGTAGAATTCTTGTAGAATTATACATTTGTGTTGAAGCATAGAAGTAGAAAATCTAATAGGGTTGCAGATGCACTAAGTAGGAGACAGTTGTTGCTTACAATAATGCAGGTTGAAGTAGTTGGGTTTGATGAACTCAAGAATTTGTACCTCAAGGATCCTAATTTTTTGGAAACATGGAAAGCTTGTAAAGAACCTATTTCTGTAGATAGAACCAAGTTCTTAGACTATTTGATTCAGGATGGCATGTTGTTCAAGGGTAGTCAATTGTGCATTCCAAGGAGTTCCATCAGGGAAAATCTAATTAAGGAGAAACAATGTGGAGGGATGGCAGGACATTTTGGTTGATATAAGACCATTTCCATTCTTAGAGAACATTATTTTTGGCCTCAAATTTCATAGGATGTGAAGAATTTTTCACAGAGTTCCCAGGTTTGTCAAGTTGCCAAGGGGTTTAGTCACAATATTGGCCTATATCAGCCATTTCCTATTCCATCAAGGCCATGGGAGGACATACGTATGGATTTTGTTCTTGGATTACCAAGGACACAAAGGGGTAATGACTCAGTATTCATGGTGGTTGATAGGTTCTCCAAAATGGCACATTTCATTCCATGCCACAAAACTCATGATGTTGTCCATATTGTAGACTTGTTTTTCAAAGAGGTGGTAAGACTACATGTTCTTCCAAGGAGTATAGTTTCTGATAGAGATACTAAATTTGTTGGGTATTTTTGGAGGACATTGTGGAAAAAGTTGAGAACAGACTTGAAATTCAGTTGCACGCATCACCCACAAACTGACGACCAAATAGAAGTGGTAAACAAAAGTCTGGGCAATTTGCTGAGATGTTTAGTTGGGGATAAGCCCAAGGGATGGGATTTGATTCTACCATAAGTAGAGTTTGCTTACAATAACTTTATAAATAGGAGTACTAGAAAATCACCATTCCAAATTGTATATGGGAATAGCCCAAGGACTACACCAGAATTGAGGAAGATAAAGCAAGGGGAGAGGAGAAGTGTTGAAGCAAAAGAATTTACTGAACATATCAAGCATCTACATGAGGAGGTTTAGGCACACATTACCAAGATGAATCAAGAGTATAAAGCTAGGGCTGATCAAAGGAGAAGACATAAGGAATTCCAAGTAGGGGATCTAGTCATGGTGCACTTACGAAAAGAAAGATTTCCAGCCGGTACTTACAACAAGCTGAAAATGAAGAAATTTGGCCCCTACAAAATTTTGAAGAAACATGACTCAGGAAATGCATATGAGGTGGAGCTGCCAGATGGTATTCACATTTCTCCCATTTTCAACATTGCAGATTTAACAGAGTATCATGATGATGGTGCAGATGAGGAGCTAGTGTTAGAGCCATGTCCAATTCCTGCTTCTAAGAAGGAGGAGATAGAAGACATTCTAGATCATCGTGTGGGTAGGAGTACCAGAAATAGGCAGTATGAAGTGTATTTGGCCAAATGGAAAGGACAGCTGATCGAGGACTCAACTTGGATTTCAGCAGCTGAGGTTTCTCATTTGGGATTTCCTCTACCATTCATAAAGTGACAGGGTCACTTTTCAATCTACCCTAGGTGTCTGATGTAGGAGCATCTAGAGGTATAAGGGCAATCCTGTGTCACCCAAAAAAATGTACTTAGACTTAGTTTCTATTTCATGTGTTTTCATTTTTGGACACCCATTTGGGTCAAATAAAGGTTCCAACTCTCACAGTTCCATTATCAGTGTGCTAGAAAATCCCAAAAAATTAGGAGCATGTAATTGGGCCATCATTTTGGTAAACTAGAAGGTGTAAATTGGCCAAATGAATTAAATTGTGATTTAGAACATTTCAGACAAAGAATCAGGTCAAAAGGCCCCACGGTTTGAAAGTTATTACAGTTTTTCAGGTTTTGGAGACCTCCTAAGAATGCTTCAAAGTCAAGTTAGGGGCATTAAATGACCTTGAAAAGGGCCAAAAAATGGGGAATGAGAAAAGATGGTCCATAGGGCTATAGAGTACTTTGAGAGCTTTCTAGAAATGTAAACGATTCATCAATCGAAGCTACGGTTCAAAAGTTATGCCTCCCGAAAGTTCAGTTACCATTTCTAGATTCTTCTAGATTTGCGACGACTTCTAACGCAGCTTTTGGAGCCTTCTATTTGGTCGGTGGATGCCTACTAGCACCTTCTAGAATGTATTCCTAGTCCTTAACCCTCTGGGGTCTATTTAAGGAGATTCAGGGCATTGTAAAAGGCAGTTCGGAGTGGAGTTTTTGAGGAGCTACTGAAAGGAGAAATTATCTCCAAATTTATGCTATTGTAAGCCCTTAGGGCATGTTTTGAAGTTTATTTTCTCTGTACTGAATGTACTAGCTTATTTTTTAGTTAATACAATTTCCCTTTTTTGTTGTGTCCATTCTGTTCTTGGGTTATCTCCACATTTATGCTATTGTAAGCCCTTAGGGCATGTTTTAAAGTTTATTTTCTTTATACTGAATGTACTAGCTTATTTTTCAGTTAATACAATTTCCCTTTTCTATTGTGTCCATTCTGTTCTTGGGTTGTGTCCCCATCAGGTACTCTGTCTACAAACTATTCTTTATAAATCAATTATAACTTATGCATATTTTTTATTTTATGTAAGCACACTTAACCACTTCATCAGGACATGATTTAAAACACATCCTTAACTATGCTTCACTTGATCATTAGGACATAATATAGAACACATCCTTAAATATGCTTCACCTGAAGATTAGGACACAATGTAGAACACATCCTTAACTATGCTTCAACTGATCACTAGGACATGATGTGGGATACATCCTTAATTGTGCTTCACTTGATCATCAATACTCTATCTATATGACCTCATTCTTTTTTTGCTACTCTACCATTCTTCACAAGAACCATATTATGTTGACATAAATGCCAAACACAATCATGAATGAAACATTTCAATCATGCTAACAATCTCCCACAATCTCTAGCAATGCTTAGGTTACTCCCCCAAAGGAATACCATAAACATTCATGCTAACAATCTCCCCCTTTGGCATTGATGGTGACACCGATAAAAAAGATCTAAATTCCAAGAATACCAAACCAAACTTTGTTGTTATTGCTACTTTCTTCTTTTCAAATCATCTTCATCAATCAAATCTAAAAGCTTCTAGAACATTGATCCATCTACATCTCTTCTTAGGATCAAAATTAGTTGCTCACACTCTAATTCTCAGGAACAACTCTCAATCTTCTATGTAATATCTCGTCCATTAAATGATCTTCTTTCCCATTCATGGTACTTCTCTCTCCCCATTCATAGGAGATGTCTTTCATGCATTCTCACCCTGATTGACATCAATGACAAAGGATTCATTATGTCAATCATCTGTTCCAAGTCTTCAATCAAATTGAGTGTCCAAAGGCACTATTCTAAACTAGCTATCAAGAGTCCTTGATGACTCTACTCATCTCTGATATCCCCCATATAGGAAATATCAACATTCAGTCTAGTCAAAAAATAGCTCTTTGTACCATTGGACCAATGTACTCTCTACATGATCTACTCAAAAATAAGCAAAGGCATAACCCTAAGTATACCTCACAAGTACTCAACTATATTTTTAGGCAAGAATTTCATAAAGATATCTACAATCTACTCTTTAGTACTTCCATACTCCAATCTAATTTCTTTCTCTACAACTTTGTCTCTCCAAAAATGATACTTAATAGATATATGTTTAGTCTTAGCATGCAATACAAGATTCTTAGACACGCTCATTATACTTGTGTTATCATAGTATATGATAATAGGATTTAAAAATTATATACCAATGTCCTTTAGCATTTTCTTCATCCACATTACTTGATTACAATTATTCGTTGCTTCTACATGCTCAACTTAAACTATACTCTATGAAATACAATTATGTTTCTTATTCATCCAAGAAGCCAATCTTCCTCCAAGGAAAAATGCTCCACCACTAGTGATTTTCTATCATCCGTACTACCTGTCAATCCATATCAATATAAGCACATAAAGTGATACTAATTGATGTATCACACCATAATGCAAAATTAGGTGTACTCCTTAGATATCTGAATATCCTATTTACTATAGCATAATGAGATTCCTTAGGATCAAATTGAAATCTTACCACTATCCCAAATGCATTTTCTATATCAAGTCAGTGTGAGTTAGATATTGTAGACCTCTAATCATAGATCTATACTTCTACTTTGTGAGGACATAGATATTTTTACTTGCATTTTGATATTTAGGACTTTGATATTTTCACACTTACTCGAGGCTTAGATGGATAGTGGCTTGTTTTATCTATTGATTTTGGACATTTTAGTAGTGTTTTGCATAATTAATATGTACTAAGAACCTAATACTATGTATGGGATGATGGAACAAATATGGATGCAATTTTACACAAGGTAGAATAGAATTAGAGTATGATGTGATGCAAAATATTAAATTGACTATGATGATTTATGATTAAATGTGATATGTAGCTTTTGATATTTTGGCATCTTGAATGTTTAATTTAAAATGATTAAGAAAAGGAATTTAATTGAATCATGTTAATATGGATTGTGTAACATTTGAATTTATATATGATATGTGTTTTATATGAGCTCCTTGGACTACTAATAGTTGAATTTAGTGTGCAAGAAGTGGAACTATGGAAAATTATTGGGAGAAACAAGGTCCAAACCTATGTGAACACAGTTTAGCCAAGGTGAATCTTTGGAAGATTCAAAAGCCTCATTGTGATATATTTTATTTTGTAAATGTAATTTTTCTTGTGTGTGAAATTTTTAATCTCAAAATGCATTAGAGACATGTCATGATGATGTGTCATGTGCCTCAGTGTGTTAGTTGACACTTGCAGGTTTTTGTATGTTAATGACATGTCACCTAGAGTTGGTCATGGTAGCATTTTATCTTTAAACTAATCATCTTGTTCATGACTAAGTAAACCCACTTGAAAAGGGGAAGGATGGGTCACGATCAAAGGAAATTCGAATTTAGACTTGACTAGAGTTTTGAGGGGTCATTAGGTGGTTCCAAAGTGTCTTTATGTAAAAATGAGCTACCCATATGATATTATAACGTGTTAGGGACCTAATTTTTACCATGATAGTGCCTAGACAACTAGGGGGGGGCCTTTACCAATGCCTTCCATCAATTCAAAAATGGAGTTGTCACATGAGCTCTTTCCCATCTTTCCACTAAGTCAAAAATAGCAAACTTAATGGGAGACAAGTTTGCAAGAGGAAGTGGCTTCATTTTTTTGCTAAAATAGTTAGTGGGAAGACATTTTTAGAGAGTCTTGGACAAACTAGTGGGTGTTCACACACTCTCTAAGTTTAGAGACAGTTAAGGTTTTGGAGGGAGGCCAAGCGAGCTCTTCATCAACTAGCATTGCCATTAGCTTGGACCAAGGTTGGTGCTCAAACCATGAGCATTTTGTTTTAGCATTGCATAATGAATCTACAAGTATGGAGTGTTGATATGGGATCATGTATTTTCATTGTAATCTTTTTTGTTAAACTCAAATTTAAATGAGAGAGAGACATAACATATTATATTGCAAACCATCTTCCCAATAAAAGTCATCACAAGTAATGTCATCGATTGGATTGATTGTACCTTTTCCTTTGATTATGTTAGGTGATTCATTTCCAAAATTAATTGAACCTCCATCTAACTACTCCATTGTCAATAATTTATCCTTGTCTCCAATGATATAGTGAGAGCAATAACTACCAATGATCCAATTGTTATTTTGTTCATGCTTGAGATTAATGCCTTCTCTTCTCTGATAGCATCCTTGTTGATAGGAGACTCTTCTTTTATAACAACAAAGACTATTTCCTCGTCATTATTATTTCCATTTGTATTATATTCATTTTCCTCATCATTATTATTTCCATTTGTATTATATTCATTTTCTTCATCCTCTACTATGTAACATGTTTTCTGGCCTTGATGTCCAAAGTTTAAATACTTTATCTATTTTTTCACCTTGTCTTCATTATGCTCTTTCTATGGGTTTTTGGGGCACTTTTTTGCAAAATGACTAATTGGTCTATAATTCTAGCATGTAATAGGACTTTTTCCTTTATATATTCCTTTTCCTTTAGGGAGTCTCTTCATGATCAAAGCTTCTAGCTCTTCTAGTTTTTTCAGTTTTGATATTAGGCCTTCATTCTCATCATTATCAATGGATTTCCCTTTTTTGTGTTGTTCATTAGTTACTAAATATTGAAAAGAAATTTCACTACTCAATTGACTATTGTCATAATTACTTAGCTTAAACACTATTAGTCTACCAATAAGAGAATAAATAGTAATCTTACAAATTCATCAATTGTCCTTAACTCTTGTATAGAAAAAACTCTAATTGCATGTCTATTAGGTAAGGTTCTCAGCATTTTACTCACAACTTCACTTTCTTCAATTGTTCCCTTGACTCCTATGATAGCTACAACAGTCTTTTTATAATTGTCTGATACAAAGAAATGACATCATGATCATGCATCTTCATAGTGTCTAGCTTTTCTTTTAGTCTTTTGAATTTTTCATTTTGAACATGTTCATCTCCATCATGCACTTTTACTAGTTAGTCTTCAAAGAACTAGCCAACTCTATCATCATATTTTTGTGGATCAACTTCTCCTCTTTCTATGTCTCATCAAGTGGACCATTCAGCTCCACATATTTTGTGGTAAGGTATTCTTTTTCACTTTCAAGAAGTCCTCATAGGTTCAATTTCATCCTGTTATCCCACAATCCTAAGACATCCTCATTTTTATTAAACTTTGGTGCATCCTTCCTATATATCTTGAGATCTTTTCCCTTAAAAAATAATATTCCAAGTTAGGGACCTAAGCTTTGATAAAAATCATAGGTATATGATTGATCACCGAGAGAGAGTGAGAGAGGGGGAGAGGTGAATTAGCAATCACCAATTTAAACAATTTAACAAATTTCAGTATTGTTACTAATAAAATTCAATTCTTCCTATAACAACACTAGTAGTTAACTACACAATAAACATGCATCCATAATAGTAAAACATTCACACAATAATAACTTCTGTATATATCTTGTATAAACCTAATTTGGGTGAAAACCACGTGGTGAGATCAATGCTCACAAATATTTGTACTCTTCAAAAATACACTTTGCTAGGAACTTGCCTAGTTAGGGGTTACAAAATATTGTATGGTGTACTCTATTAAAGAATTTTCCTCTAGACTTATTAAACTCTTTACTTAGTCAAAAGTAACCTTGATAAAGGACTTCAATAGTCTAATCTAAGAATGCTACCCTATTAAAGGTTTTACAATAGACAGATTAAGGTCACCTTTTTAAGGTATTTCAATGGTCACAATGATAAGAAAGTAAAAACAACAACAAAATTTGGAATTTGCACTGGCTTTCTTTGTCATATCCTTTAAGGCTCCACCACACAATACCATTATCTATCTCTTGTTCTAAAATGCATTCATAACCCACTTACTGCTAGTATGCTTTGATATCTCTATCCACTACTTCTACTCTCCATCCTTCTCAACCACAATACATTCAATCACAATGCTTAAATCTTCTTCTTTCTTTCCTTAAGTAGATGCTCAACAAAAAATAAAACCTCAACATAAATTCAACAATTACAATTTCATCATCTCATCTTTTGATGTTGACACGATATTTCCTTGCTTTGTCTCTTGTAGAAACTTCTTGAACAATCTTATATGTCTTGATCATTGTTTCTTCTTTACTACTCCCTTCATGCATCAACCTTATCCTTTTTTCATCCTTTAATATTGACTTTTACTTTCTTATCATCTTTTTTTAGAAAGGATAGGGTTTTTGTTACACCAAAAGATTGACCTGTTAATGCTTGATACAACCAATAGTCTTATAGAACCACAAGAGGCAGTTAAGCCATGTTGAAAACCCTATAAGGAATGCTCACCCACTACTAAAAATTCCCCCTCCTAATGTCATTCATCATGGCCTAAGGGATTCAAACCTATGACCAAGCTCTGATACCAATTGTTAGAAAGGCCAAATTTATCATTGCACCAAAAGATTGACCTATTAATGTCTGACAGAACCAATAGTCTTATAGAACCATAGAAGATAGTTAAGCCATCTTGCAAACCCTACGAGGGATGTTGGCCCACTACAAGAATCTTTCACTTTGATAAGATCTTCTTTATTCTGATGAGGAATTTGATCCCTTCTACCAATACTTTGATAAGATATATCTTCTGAAATTTCTTCTTATTGTTTGTTCTAATTGCTACCCAATAAGTCTCTTACTATCATTCCTATGTGCCTTTTGCTCAACTTCCTTTTATATTATGCTTCTAATAATATGTTAACAAGTAAAAATTGTTATTTTTTGTTGACTCATCATGGAATTACTATACATACTTCATAAATTCTTAAGGGTTCAGAGAAGCACCCCAAAAAAAATTTGGGTTGTGGATGATGTATGGCTGTCATTTTGTAACCCTAAAGTAGCATAAAATTACTTGTATAAAAGGGCTTAGGGTTATGGATTGTTTCAATGTGTGATGAAAAAATTGGTTCTTACAATAGTATTGAGCTATAACAAATTACAGATTGTAATCAAGTTGTAATCACTGGATCATAATAATATCAGACTTGTTGTTTGGTGGATGTAGCCCAAAGATTGGGTGAACCGCGTTAAATCTTGATGTCTTGTGTTCTTTTCTATATGATTTATTATTTTTTAATATTGGCTATATTTGCATCTAATTGTTATTTTTGTCTAAGGTTTAATCCTAACAAGTGATATCAGAGCAAGGTTGTTTTTCAATTATCCTTTGCTAGAAAGTCTCATAGTTGAGTGGGAGCAATGAAAAATGAGGGTAAGCTAAGGGTTGAAAGGTTTAATGGGTAAAACTTTCAGTTATGGAAGATGCAAATGGAAGACTATCTTTATTAGAAAGATTTATGGAAGTTGTTGGAAGGAAAAATCAAGAATCAGGGATCTATGTCAAATGACAACTAGGATCTTTTGACAAAAAGGAACTTGGAAGCATTTGATTATGCCTGGCATCATTGGTGGCATTTAATATTACAAAATCAAACACAATAGAAGAGTTGATGCAAACCCTAGCAAAACTGTATGAAAAGCCCTCCACTTCAAACAAGATATTTCTCATGAAGTGTTTATTTAATATAAAAATGGTAGAAAGTGGATTTATTGCAGATCATTTAAATGAGTTTAATATTATTAATAGTTAGTTATCTTCTATGGGTATCAATTTTGATGAAGAAATTAGGGCTCCCTTGATTTTGTGTTCTTTGCCTAAAAGTTGGAATGGCTTGGTAAAGGTTGTGAGTAATTATGTTATTAGATCTAGTACCCTAAAATATGACGATGTGATCATTGTCATTTTGAGTGAGAAAACTCATAGGAAATCCTCAATAAGATCTACATCTAGAAGTGCTTTGCACTCATAAAGTTGAGATAAAATGACTAAGAGAGAAAAAAATTCTAGAAATCATAAGAAATCAAGAGGAAAGTCAAAGGGGAGGAGGTCTCAATTGAGAGGACCAAATGATTGCTGGAAGAAAGATTGTTGGACTCAAGAAAAATGGAGATAAACCAAATGTAGACAAGGAGGAAAATGTTGTAAGTAACAAATTTGAAGAGGATGTTTTGCTTCTGTTTTTAGAAAGTGTTGATGGTTCATGGGTTTTAGATTCTGGTGTTTCATTTCATGCTACACCTCATAGAGGTTATTTAATTGATTATGTCCAAGGGGATTTTGGGCTTGTTTATTTGGGTATAATGAGCCCTATTAGATTTCTAGAAAGGGAAAAGTTAAGATTAAGTTGCAAAATGGGAATCATTGGCTACTACATGAGGTAAGACATGTTCCAAGGCTAAGTAGGAATTTAATTTCAATAGAGCAACTTGGTGATGAGGGTTGTCTAGTTACTTTTAATGATTAAAATTGGAAGGTTTCAAAAGGTTCCCTTGTAGTAGAAAAAGGTGTGAAGGTAGGCACCTTATATCTTTGTACAAGTCATATTGTTCCTTCTACTTTAATTGTTTTAGAGAAAAATGAATGTTTAGGAATAGTAGTTATGGTTGAGTAAGGAGAAAAAATAGCTGCTATGAATTCTGATACAGTACTGTGGCACAATAGACTTGGGCACATGAGTGAGAAAGATATGAAAGTCCTTCATTCAAAGAAAGTTTTACTAGGTCTAAAATGTGTTAATATGGATTTTTGTGAAAGTTGTGTGTATGAAAAACAAAAGAGAGTGAGTTTTGTGAAGACTAGGAAGGAAAATAAAATAGAGAAATTAGAGCTTGTGCATACAAATGTATGGGTTGGCTCAGGTATCATCTCTCGGTGGCTCTTATTATTATGTTATATTTATTGATGATGCAACTAGAAAAGCATTGGTTTATTTTCTTAGAAATCTGATGTATTTCAAACTTTTAAGAAATGGAAATGCTTGGTTGAAAATGAGACTAGTAAGAAATTAAAATGTCTCAGATCTAATAATGGTGGTGAGTATTGCAATCATGAATTTGAAGATTATTGCTCCACAAATGGTATTCATAGACAAAAAATTATTCCAAGGACTCCACAAGAAAATGGAGTGGTTGAAAGCATGAACAAGACTATAATTAAGTGTGTAAGGAGCATGAGGTTACATGTTGGGTTGCCCTTATACATGTGGGCAAAGGCTATCAATACTATTGTATATTTGATTAATAGAGGTCCCTCTACTCCTTTGGGTTATGGTATTCGAGAGGAAGCATGGACTAGTAAGAAGGTGAGTTTTTCTTTTCTCAAAACCTTTGGTTGTGAAACTTTTGCTCATATAGATTTTGAAAATAGAACCAAACTGGAAGCTAAGTCAAAGAAATGTGTATTTTTTGGATATGGCATTAATGAATTTGGTTATAGACTTTTGGATTTTAAAAATTGTAAAATTGTAAGAAGTAGGGATGTCATATTCAATGAGAAAGTGTTGTACAAAGATTTGATGCTGCAACATGAGAAAAAAGAAGATGATTATGTAGTGGTGGATGATACTCCAAAAGATAATGTTCTAGCAATTCCTCATGATGTGAAACAACCACAACAATAAATACCACACAACTCTATGAATGTTAGATGATCAACAAGGCTAAGTAGACCTCTAGAGAGGATTTTTCCATCTTTGTATTATATTTTACTAACATATGCTGGTGAACCTTAATGTTATGATCAAGTTGTGCAGGTGGATACTAAGATTCGGTGAGAGTCTATCATGAAAGATGAAATGGACTCTTTGTTGAAGAATAAGACATGGGATTTATACAAGTTTCCTATAGGTAAAAGTGTAGTGCCTGCCCCTAGGTCGCATTTTTGTTATCATTGTTGAACTCTTTTAGGGCTAGCTTTATGTTGATGGTTAGCAGCATTATTTTGAGACTATCATATATTGTGCTATGGATTCAGTTGATATGTGATGAGATTACTTAGACTCTATATTTCATGGTTGCATGATGATTATTTGGTGATTTCAATTGTTATTGATTAGTTAGATGGTTTATTATCATATGTATTTTCTTATGGATACTTACCCCATACTTGCATATGTATGGTGTGTGTGTTTGTTCTTATGTATGGCATGTCTAATGTGGTTAAGGAAGGGAGTCATAGTCACCTGCTAGTTGGGATCTACATGATGCACCACTTCCTGCCATTGCCTATTTAGTTTAGTATATATTTTTCTTGTACATGCATGGTTTTTATGCAAGTTGCAAGTACCGGGTATCAACTTCCTTGAATTGCCAGGATGAGCGTACCTTATCACATTATCTCAATGATAAGAGAGGGGAGAAAAATTATCAAGTCCAAATCCGAACCCTTTAAGCCATTTTTCCTAAGTGAAAATTATGAAAAGTATCTGAGTTGAGTACCCTCTGAATGCGTCAGATGACATAATTCGTGATATTAACCCTTGGTTTGATTTTGTATGTATTTTGGCTATGATGGATTTTCATATTTTACCCTTGTGAGTCTTTGGAGTATTTTCTATTAATCAAGCCTAATTAAAAGATTTAATTAATGGTTTAATTTAATAGAAAAATTAATATGATATTTTAATATTTATTTTATTTTATTAATTGAGAAATTAATTAAATAAAATTTGAAGATAAAAGTTACAAGTTTAAATTTGGAATGTGACAACATTTATTTTAATAATAATATATTTGGAGTTCATTTTTAAATAAATGACTAAATAATATTATTATTAAAGCTAATAAATATTTTAGCAATTAAGTTTTGAAAATGAAATTTAAAAGTGGAAAAAATATTTAAAATTATTAAAAGATTAAAGGTTGCATGATGTGTGCACATGATTAAAATATAAATATATTAAGATAAGAGTAAGTGGAATTATTAAAGTTAGTGCATGAGATTTAATAAATAAATAAATAAATCAAATTGAAAAGAGTAAAGTAAATATTATATTAATTATTGTGCATTATTTTAATGTTTTCTCACATAGGAGTTTGCAAATTCTCGAGAGTTGTCATGTAGACAACATGGGAGTTTGTACTCTAAGTATGCACTAGTTGTCTACACTTAGGAGTTAGCATTTTATTTGAGCACATGGTGTCTACAACCTTATGACTCATCTAGAAGGTTGGAGAAGACTCATGCTTGGTTGTCATGCTTATCTTCTAGTTCCTTCTAGACACATTCTAGATGCATCTTAGAAGCCTTTAAATAGAGGCTCTCCTAGTGTGTTTGGACAAGCTTAAATGGAAGCTTCAAAGCTTACATGCATTTGAGAAGCTCATATGCTTCTACATGCTCATATGTTTCTACATGCTTCTTCAAGCACTTCTAATCACATGGGAATTTCGGTTGGCTTGGATCTTGGAGGAATTGCGTATGAGAAGAAGGAAGGGACTTTCTATAGACTTCTAAGGCATGGAAAATTAGCATCAGTGTTCAAGTGCACTCGTGATAATCACATATTCTATTTGCACTCTTTCTCTTCCTATCTTCATCGTGTCTGTTATATGTGTCTGAAACTTCTCTATGATTGAATCTGTAATTTGAAATTGGAATCTAGTTATGTATTTATTTGGTTGCAAAAGAAATCAATAGAGAACTCATTAGAAAACCCTAGCTTCAATTTAAGAAAGAAATTAGATCTGAATCGGGTTTGGGTTTGAATTTATATTGTGAAATTAGATAGACAAGATTTGAAATTAAAATAGAAATTCTAAGTTGAAAATTTGAATGGTTAGATGTAATCTTTCTATCAAATTATATTTTCAGATGTGTACAGACAAACTTATTAGATGGATGAATGGGTAAATTTAGAGAACAATTACCTTTTAGGAAAAAATTCTTAATTCATCACAAACTACCCTGTCACTGCCCCTTGGATAGACCCAAACTCAGTCATTCATAACTTTTTATCGTGATCAAATTTATTTGATTGCTCCAGTCGGAATTGACGCAACTTGGCCTTCTCCAACATATTTCAATTTCAGCCCGATCCAACAATTCATTAGGGAGATATGGCCCTCGTACTGGGACTATTTTATTCAAGGATAGATATTTCTCCATTTCTCATAACCAAGAGTTCTTTATGCTTAAACTTCACAAAAATAATATATCAAAGCATGGAATGAATTAAAGATATTATTGCAATCTTCCCTTAGTAGAATCTTATTTTTATGCATTAGTTTTATATGATTTATTAACTAATCTAATTTAATTAAGATTAGTTAATAGTAGAAGAAGTATAATTAATCTATTTATCAACCAACATAGGAGGTATTTAGTTGAGATATTAATATTGGAGATTTATTAATAATTTGAACATTGATGGAATGATACATAGTTGACTCTTAATGAACGAAACTATTATCACCTGATAATCATGTAGTTATTGACATAGCTAATAGTTAATTTAATCATAGAATTAATTATATAATAGAGTTTTAATTATTTTATCAGGGGAATATTATTATTCATTGAAAGAATGACGAATGTGGTCATTGTAGAGACATTATTAAATATTAGCTAGATATTATTATTGAACTATGAATATGAATATTTGTGTATTAGATTATGGTTGACTCTTAACATACAAATTATAGCTGGTTATTAGTCAACTGATATTAGTTGGAACGTTGCCATGGGTATGTAATTATTAATTAAATTAATTAGAGTTAATTAGATTTAATTAATAATTAAGTTATGTAATAAAGTTTTAATTGATATGCTAATATCGATTCCTCTAGCAAAGTTGTGAAGTATGTATATCGAAGTTGACAAGTCGTACTCTCATAACTTGAATAATGACCTTAGATATTTTAATAGTGAGACTTAGTAATATTTAATTGAGAAATATTAGAATGTTAATAGGTCATGGATGGTGTACCTATGTTAATTAATTGATTAAATTGATCATTTTAATAAAGTTATAATCTTCTTATTCGAAGACTAGTAATTGGCTCTCTTATAATTTAGACGAATAATGATCCTTGATTTATGTTAAAAGTTGAAGTAACATTAAGAAGAGTCATTCAATTTGTAACATTGATCTTAGCAAAATAAAGTGAAATTCTTTGGATCCCTTGGCGGGGCATTACAAAAAGGGCTTTATAGAATAAATGGGTTTACAAGTTAAAAGAAGAGGATAAAGGTGACAAAAGATTTAAAGCTAGGTTATTTGTGAAAGGATTTTAATGGAAAAAGGGAATTGATTTTGATGAGATATTTTCTCATATTGTTAAGATGACTTCTATATGTATTGTTTTAAGTATTGTGGCTACTAAAGATTTCCATTTAGAGTAGCTTGATGTTAAAACAATCTTCCTTCATGGTGATTTGGATGAAGAGATATATATGGCTCAGCCACAAGGTTTTGAGGTCAAAGGTAAGGAGAACTTAGTGTGCAAATTGAAGAAAAGTTTATATGGATTGAAGCAAGCACCTCAGCAATGGTATCTAAAATTTGACAGTTTTATGCATGAGCATATCGTAGCTATCATTCAGATCATTGTATTTACTTTAAGAGGTTGGATGATGATAGCTACATTATTTTATGTTTATATGTTGATGATATGCTTATTGCTAGGTCTAACATGGATCACATTAAGGGGCTAAAATTATAGTTATCACATGTATTTGTTATGAAGGATTTAGGGGCAGCAAAACAAATCCTTCGTATGAAGATTTGTAGAGATAGGAAGAATAGGAAACTGATGCTACCTTAGGTTGATTATTTTGAAAAGGTGCTACAATGTTTCTTTATGGATAATGCTAAAGTTGTCAACACACCTTTACCTAGTCATTTGAAGTTGACTAAAGAGATGTGTCCCAAGACACGAGAAGAGGAGGATAAGATGTCCAAGGTACCCTGTGCTTCAGTTGTAGGAAGCTTGATGTATTTTATGGTATGTAAAATGCTAGATATTGCACATGCATTGGGAGTCATTAGCATATATATGAGTCATCCAAGAATTGAGCATTGGAATGTAGTCAAATGGATTCTCAGATATTTGAGAGGAACATCCAATAAGTGTTTACACTTTGGGGGTTCTACTATAGACTTATAGGGTTATTTTGACTTAGATTTAGCAAGGGATATTTATACTAGGTGGAGTACTACAAGTTAACATGTATGTACTATTGATGGGGTAGCTGTGAGCTAGGTTTCTAGGTTATAAAAGGTTAATGCTTTATCCACTGTAGAAGCAAAGTATGTTACTGCTACAGAGGTAGCGAAGGAGATGATATGGTTTCAATTGTTCTTAGAATAATTGGGACACCCTCAAAGGGATGATTATTTGTTTATAGATAGTCAAAGTGTCGTTCATCTTACTAAGAATTTTTCTCTTCATTCAAAGACAAAACACATTTAGTTGTGGTACCATTTCATCCGGTCAATTTTGGATGATGGATAGTTAAAGCTAGATAAGATACATACAAATGATAATCTAGTTGATATGATTACAAATGTAGTGACAAGGGAGAAGCTAACTTCCTCTTTAGCTTTGATTGGTCTTCTAGACTAAATAGAAATAAAATAACATCAAAGTCTAGGGTGGTTTGATCTAGTCGAAGCCTCATGTGGTAGTGGTATTACTATATGATCAGTCTCCAAGTGGGAGATTTTTGTCTAGTGTGGAGTCTGATCAGTCCCCAAGTGGGAGATTGTTAGTTTGTGGTGACTAATCAGGGAAGTACTATACATAATTCATAAATTCTTTGGGGTTCTAGGTAGTGCCCTAAAAAAAATTTTGGGTCATGGCAAACGTTGCAATCAATGTATGGTTGACATATGTCTAACATGTTATAACCCTAAAGTGGCATAAAAATACTTGCATAAAAGGGCTTAGAGCTAGGGATCATTTTAGTGTGTGATGCAAAAATTGGTTCATGTAGTAGTATTGAGTTGTAAGGGATTATAGATTGTAATCAGGTTGTAATCATTGGATCGTAATAATATTGGACTTGTTGTTTGGTGGACCTAGCCCAGGGATTGGGTGAACCATGTTAAATCTTGCTATCTTGTGTTCTTTTTTGTGTGATTTATTACTTTCTAATATTAGTTATATTTTCATGTAATTGTTATTTCTGTATGTCATTTAATCCTAACAAAAACTATATGCCTAATAATATATATATATATATATATATATATATATATATATATATATATATATATATATATATATATATATATATATATATATATATATATATATATATATATATATATATATGATTATCATGTAATCCATAAGTTCTTCTCTTAATCTTCTCTTCATCAACAACTTGTATGATTAGTTATGCCAATATTTCTATACTTTTAGAAAATATGGTGAGAAAGACCATGAATGTCAGAGAAAAGGAGAAGGGTTATGAATCTTGGATAAGTAGAAAGAGCCTAAACAAGATAAAAAGAAAGATAAGTCAAAAAGATATTTTAAGACCCTCAAAAATAGTAAAGTGGAGTGTTTAAATTATGGTAAAAAAATGGCATGTGGAGTGTAGAAATAAGAGAAAGAGTATTCATCCTTTCATTGCTAATCCTTTGAATATGGTAATTTTTATACTTTATTTATTTTAACTAACTATGTAACTCATGATATTTGGCTTGCTGATTTGGGTGCTTCCTACCATATGACTCCACATGGGGAGCATTTTTTAAGTATAAAGGATATGATGGGAGTGATTTATTTTTTCTTGTTGATAACACTTCAATGAAGATTTCTTTTGAAATTAAAAGCAACCAAAAATAAGGGGGTCAGCCCTTAACAGTTAAAAGGCTGGTAACCAGCACATTACCAACCAATAGCAAAAATAGACAAAAAGAACAAGAGTACCAATAGGCAAAAATTTAAACCATAGACTAGAATTAAGCTAGAACCAGAAGGGAAACAACCTAGATACTAACCACAAAGTCCAAAAAGACACCCAGGCCTAATAAAATCCTAAATACAGCTGATTACCAGCAAAACCATAACTGTCATAGAAGCATATAAAGTTTTTGGATCCTTAGATCCTCATAACTAAACTAAACTAAAAAAGACTTAGATTTCTTTTTTCTCTTTTTCCCTTGCATTAAGTAGAATCCAGGCCCAGTCATCGGCAAGAAACCTGAAGAGTAATTTGTTGTCCTCCATGTCCAAGCCAACTTCCTCCTTCTCCTATGTCAGCATATGGAGGGTAGTAGCAGTAGCATGAGTAACTTTAAGTCCAAACTTAGAGAAGGTGAAAAACCCCTCCTCCAAATTTTTGACCCTTTCCTCCAAGTTCATGTAATGATCCTCCACCACCTCAGTCTCCTCTTTATGCTCTTTGACCTTCTTTGCAAAAACCTCCTTCATTTCCTATCCCTATGGTTTATCCTACAGCACCCGTGGGTTAGAGGAAATCTTTGAATTTTCCTTAACAGGGGAAGAAATGGTAATTGGGGAATTATCTTTTTTTCTCATCTCATCACAAAAAGTAATAGGTTTAAGTGAGAAGTTGGTTGAAACATGGGTTGTCTCAGTATTACTTTCTTTGTCGTCTGACAGTTGAGTTTGAGTATCATCCATCATACTGTTCCCAGAATTGAAACTTTTTTCCCCCTCATCATTACCTCCATCCTTTTTGGAGTTGGAAATATTTTCCTCCTCACCTGAATCCTCTCCAACAACCTCAACCACCTTTTCAACTTTAATTTTCTTGTTTCCCTTTTGTTCTAGGGCTATATCAAGTTTTTTCTTTTTCTTAGTATCCTTGCTAGGAGATGGCCTAGGAGTATAGATTTTCATCCCCGTATTGGAGCTCGAGGGGGAATTCGGACTGTGGTAGGGGTTTTCCACTACAACCTCTCTGGGAGGACACAAAACTAAGTGGAAATGATACAGACGGAAAATTAACCCCTGGTGAATAATGGTGAAGTTTAAGACTTTACTCTTTTTTTCCCTAATATCATTAATCATATCCTCAAGTGAATGTAGAAGGAAAAATAGAATGGAAATGAAATCCCTATTTCTAAAGTGATTCAACAAAGGAAAATGATAATAGTAGAACATGCCAAACTTGCCTTCCAGTGTGAGATACTTCATCAGGACCAAACACACATCATCCTAGGGCTCAGGTAAATTGTCCTTTTAAACCCTCCTCTGTTGGTAAGGGACAAGAAAATTTTTGTTTGAGAAATGTGAGGATCATTATAACATTTTACATATTCTAAGTATTATAATAAGTTTACTTTCAATTTATTATTTTTGAATACATGTGACATTTGATGAGTCTAGTTGTAGTTTGGTAGTTGTTGAAGGATTTGAGATGAGGAATTTGTTTGAGTTGCATGTCATTTTGTAATTCAAGCTTCCCTGTAGCTGAAAATGTATGTTGTGGTACCACAGATTGGTTCATATTGATGAGAAGGGTCTTAAGACCATTCTAAGTAAGAAACTAGTCAAAGGGATTTCTAATTATTCTATTAGTTAGTATTTTTCATGAGCATTGTATGTTTGGTAAACAAAATAGATATTCATTTCTTAAATGAGTTAGTAAAGCTAAGAAACTTTTAGAGATTATTCATTTGGATGTATGTGGTCCAATGGATGTTGATTATTTAAATAGATCTTAGTATTATGTTTCCTTCATTGATGATGTGTCAAGATGTATTTGGATTTATTTTATGAATTAAAATCTTGAACTTTCACTAAGTATATGGAGTTTATGTTAGGATTAAAGACAAAAATAGTAGTTACATGCAAATATAACCAATATCACAAAGGAATAAAGAACACAAATGGACATAAAACACAAATATTTCATGTGGTTCACCCAAACTCTGGGCTACATCTGCCAAAAAGCAAGTCCAATATTATTATTCAATAACTTCAACTTGTTACAATCTTTAATCTACAACTTAATATTGTTGCAAGAAGCTATATATTTTCATTAGGAAAATATCTAACCCTAAGCCAATATTACATCACTTATTTCAACTTAACAAGTTACCTCTAAACATACTTGACGAGTCAACCTTGAGAAATGGTTGATTAGTCAACTCAAAAAACCTTGACGAGTTATGAAAAGTGTATAGTACTTTTTTGATCAATCACCAAATATCAACAATCTCCCACTTGGGGAATGATCAAACTCCACACCAAACCACCCTCCACTTGGAGACTGACCTTGTAACCACATCACTACCCTTGAAGCTCTCACAAGATTGATGCACCCTAGACTTTTTTGTTCTTTTAGTATGTTCAGTCTAGAAGACCAACTGTAGTTGAAGACATTCAACTTCTCCCTTGGTACCATCTTTTTAAATATATATGTTGGATTATAATATGTGTGTATCTTTTTCATCTTTAATTTTCCATCATCCAAAACTAACTAAATGAAATGATATTGTAACTATATGTTTTTTCTTTTGTATTCACCTTCTATAGTTGAGAAATCCAACTCATTATTGCCTTACCAACAATAAATACATATCATGTAGTTATCCTCCTCATATATATATCCCCTACTAAAATTGAGTCAACATAACCTTGTAAATCAATAGTAGAACCCCAAAAATATAAACATTTACTAGATGTACCTCTCAAGTATCTAAGAATCTATTTGACTTCATTCTAATGCTCAATCCTAGGATGGTTCATATACCTCCTAACAACTCACATAGCATGTGCAATATAGGGTCTAATACACACCATTGTATACATTAAACTTACCACAACTAAAGAATAAAGTACCTTGGACATTTTATGATTCTCTTCTCATGCCTTTGGATGCATCTCCATACTCAATTTCAAATGACTAGGCAAAGGTGTGTTGACAGCTTTGGCATTCTCCATATAGAAACATTGCAGCATCTTCTCAATATAATTAGCCATAGAGTTTTTTAAAAAATCTTCCTATCGTTGCAAATTTTCATATCAAGGATTTTTTTTGCTTCTCCCAAATCCTTCTTAGAAAATGAATGTGCTAACTGTTATTTCAATCGCTTGATGTGATCCCTGTTGGAAGTTACAAGAATATCATCAACATATAAATATAAAATAATTTAATTATTATCATCTAACCTCTTAAAATAAACACAATGATCTAAATGACACCAATTGTATTGGCTAGTCAGCTTAATACCTTAGTAACAAAGGATTGTACATCCTTTCACAATGATTCTATGGTCAGACAACATCATGTGTTTTACCTAAAATAGTACACTGACTTCATTTAATTTTTCATTCCAAGAGTGTAAACTTGAGATGGTGACTTCAAAGTATATGCTCTAATTATTCTTTAAGTCATTGTAACTAAAGAAAATGAAATTCTAAAAGAAATATATGCTAAAAACTAAAACAACAACTTAACTCAAAGCTTAAATTAATGCTACAAATAGTAAACCTATTTATCCACCTATGTTGCAAGAATAGTTCACTGATTTTTTTATCAATGGTTGCAAGAGCAACAAAATTCAACCTTACTTAGAAACAACAAGGAAATAAAATCTATTCTAATAGAATAATTCACTCACCACGTGGGCCCCCTTGGATGATTGAACAGAAAAGATGATCAAGATAAAAGATATAAACTTGAACTACTTATTCTATTCATTCATGTTAAAAGAATTACACTTGATTAAAAATAGTATCACACTCAACTGATATGAAAATTAACTTATCTTATTCTTCTTCAAAAATTGTCCTTAAAGCTATAGCAATCATTTTTTAAAGGAAACTACAACTAAGTCCTAACTCTAAAATCACTCCATTAATGAGGATCAATTATAGACTCATAAATTTTGAAATAGAATCAAGATTAACCATGAATAAATTTTCTAGGAATATAGCAAGTTGTGGAAGCTACATTTTTACACTACAACAATAGAAAGCATATAATGACTTGCTCCACTTGCGAAGGTTTAGCAATCCAATTGGCTTTGAATTCCTTAGCTCTAAAATGTTGACCTTTGAATATTGTAGCAAGTACCTGCAAAACATTCAATGCAAACACAACTTCCACATACATATATTTATTTTATCATCAATATTAGAGAAAAGTGGTAAAGTTCAAATTACCACTCTTGCAAATCCTATGGCTACAGAAGGAAAACTACCCAAGACATAGCATAGATGGGAAAACAAAACATTTATCAACATGTAACATTACTTCATTATATCATTTATGTCCATAGATTCAAGCAAGTATAACATACTTGAACTAACCATACTCCTACTTCATGTCTTAACATATAATGTGTGTGTGTGTGTGTTAATACATAAAAGCATAAGTCCATATGCTTGAACCATAAATTCATGACTATTTTTGCAAGATAACTGCTTGAAAACAAGATAAAATGATCTTTAAAAATGGCCTTTTGGAGGACCATCATTCACCCCAACTAAGCTATTGCTGGTCCCCAACAACCATGATGTTTTTTTATTCTGGACCGAACTCTCCAATCACTTGTTGTCCTATCCACTGACTCATTCTTAACATAGTCAAAGTATCTATAATTTTCCTTGAGCCTTCTCCATCATCAAACTTCTATTGTCATATCATGATCCTCTACATTTTTGTTCACTACTTGTAGTGGCTACAGGATAATGGGAGGTTGATACTTTAATGGAAGCCAATATTTGCACTGATTCCTTCCCAAATCGATATACCATGGATTTTTTATAGTAGAAAGAGTTAAATTTTGAGGATAGTGGGGTTCTCTTATCTTCAGGTCATGTGACATTTGTGTCCACCTTTGTCTTGAAGAAACAATTATTGTCTCAACATCTCAAGATTAGTGTTATTCCCAATCTGCAAAGGCTTGTTCTCTGACTGAGAATACTTTACTAGCTCTAGTAGGGTTTCCTAGAATAGAAATCCAAACCAAAAATGTTTGTCTGGAGTTTTGAACTTCTAGTCTCATGAGCAAAGGAATTTTCATTTCATATTCCTTGTAAGGTGCAACTTGATGTTCCCTACTTATCTCATTTTGCATCCAAGACATCACTGCTCTCAATTGCACATCTCCTATATAAAGGAGCAAGTTCTACTCTATGTCATTAGGTATCACCAAATTATAGAGATATAATTCACATAATAAATTCTTCAAATGCACTGGAACATATTGGAATGCATCATAAAACTCATGTGGAGTTGAAATGGAGGGATTAAGCCCTTCCACAATTCTAGTCAATTTGAAATTTACAAGCTACTCTTTGAGAAACAATGCATACATCGGTGATGGTGATCTGCATTTCATCAATTTAGGAATCAATCATGTGACTTGATCAATCCTTCTTTTAAAACTTCATTTTGGTCTGAGCTCTACTTCAAATGATAGCTTTTTTCATTAATAACATGTTTCAATTTCTTTCTTTCCAACTTCCATTGAGCTCTTTCCCATAACAATTGTTGGAAGAAATTGATCCCTATGGACACAGGTGTAGATAGATTGGATGGTGGCAATGGTTGTTGGTTTAAAATGTCTATCCAATCAAATGTTGGATGAGGAATTTTGTTGGCACTTTATGGCATGGAGCATTCACCTTTCTTTATACCAAGTGTTGTCACCACATTCTCCTCCTTATTGGATTCACCTCCTACTATAGCTAGTGTATCTAGTCAATCCTGATTCAGATTTTCTATTGCTTCCTCAATAATTTCTTGCCTAAATTCTGGATAGTCCTTAGAAGGAAAGTCTTCTAAATTCTCACCAGTATCTTGCATAATAATATTTTCTTCAAACTCATCAAATGCTTCATACTCATCATACTCCTTATCACTAACAATAAGTACATAGTTAACACTAGGTCAACTTCAGGTTGTGGACTCTATTTATTGCACTCATTATCAGTGGCTATGTTTTGTTGCAATTTTCCCTCTGAAGATGACTCCTCAAACTCATAAGACTCTAGGTTAACCATTGAATAGAGGTTTTAGTAATCCTATTTCCTTTAGAAAGCCTCACACTTCACATTGTAGGAGGTGTAGGTAGGCATGGAGGATTCTTTTGTTTCCTCTTGCTTGTAGACATTTCTATCATAGGTGCTTCAAGAAATTTTTCTAAAGCTTCCTCCTCTTGCGAGTGTAGGGTTTCATTAATATTACTTTCATCATCAAGTTGTTATCCTAATTTCTCTTCTTAGAGTTCCACATATTTAGTTTAGCCTTCCTTAATAGTAGACATAGTCTTAATAAACGATGGGGTTTTGGGGGCACTAGCAACTTCTATATTTTTTCTTTTCATTTTGCTAGAAAAAGAGGCATTAGCTTTATAAATCCTCTTCTTAGTTGGTCTAGAACTAGAGGGAGAGGCTTCTAGAATGTTTTCAATGTTGGTAATAACCTTACGAAAACTAGTAGATGTCCTTTTCCTTCATCCAACACCCTGGCATTTAGGGTCAACCACTCTAGGCTCTACCTCTTTTAACTGTAAAACCTCTTCCCATGTTCCAATTGATTCTTTTTTTAATTCCCTTTCCACAACTAATTTTATCAAACAAGGATGGAAGACAAACTAATCCTTTCCTTATTGCACTAAAGAAGTTTTCTTATTAACAATATTAAATAGGAAATTGGGAAGATTTACCTATCTATAGTCATGTCACAAATGGCCCAACATCTTGAAATGTAGGGTATGTAGGTATTTGTAATGACCTTCACAAGTGAAGTATTGAATGATAAAGGTTGGTTGGATAAACTCCAAAGGAAAAGATAATCTGGAGGTTCCCCAATTCTTGTCAATGTCTAGTAGAGGGTCAAAATGCACACTGAACTATGCCCTAGCCATATGTAGGTCAATATCCTTTACCTAATTTTCTCCTTCCTAGGGTAACTCATTGACTTTGGCCACCACATCTTTTGTAAATTCAATTATGAGGCCCTTAACCATTGCAAATCCATCCTTCAAGGTGCTCAAAAATTGAAGAGCAACCTCCTCATCAAATCCCTTAAGAATGAGGCAATAATCTAACCATCCTCTTCTCCTAAACATCTCACAACTGACCACATCACTCAACAAAACCCTATGATCAACCGGCTCATATCTCTAAAGACCTCCACCTATTGTTGCACACAGAAAAATTTTGGCAAAATCGTGGTGTTTTCAAAGCTTAACAATGGCAAATTAACAAAATTTGTAGTGTTAAGACAGAAAACAAAGAAAATAGCATACCATTACTACGTGCTTCTTAAAGATTTTTAATGCACAAAATCTCATGATATCCTTCCTTACATCAAGTCTCATAATCTTTCATTTGTGTATAGGTCTGTCACCTCAAACACATTGCTAATTATCATTAAAATTTTAGCTCAACTTTTAATATCCTTAATTTCCTTAATGACGTAATCATGGAAGGATAGGTCATCAACATGTGATGATAGTCATCTCATAAGATCATAACTTTTAAAGTTTGCATGCAATTTGAAATTTTAAAAAATGAATATTCCTCACCCTCCCCCCCCCCCCCAACTAAGTAATGGCATGGGTCCCACTAGGCCAAGATATGCAAGCATAATAAATTCAAACAACATGAATTTCTAATAAAGAATTAATAAAATAATGTATATGCAAGGTTTTGTGGCATGTACTTGGCAAGTGTTGCAGGAAAAGTGTTCTAGAATAGATAATTAGAACTAATGGAGTGATGGGATGGGATGTTAAGATGGTGAAGAGCGAGGATGAGGTGAAGTGTATGGCAGAGAATTTACTTTCAAGAAGAAAGTTTTTATTGTGAAAATATTGAATAGAATCAAGATTTAGTAGTAGCTAGGGTAGAAGACCCATACTACTTGGCTATAGGAATGAGTATATCTTCACTATGTTGAAACTATTGTAGGAACTCCTCACATGTGACCAATTTATTATAGAGCTTGAGGAAATGCCCAATGACAAGTAACTTGAATCAAATAGGATTAATAGTAGACAATTGGACTACTCCATTTTGAAATACAGCAACAATTTCATATAGTTCTAACCAATAAGTTTGAAACTTTCCTGGATTGTGTTGATACTTGGAATCATAAAGAAGGATCCAATCTCCCACAAAAAAAAATTTATCTTTGATAAACTTATGATGCCATTGTTTCCATTCATGTTGGATGAGTTCAGTGTTGTTCAATGCTGATTTGTGTCATTCATCAAGGCCATTTAAACTTAAAATTTGCTTGTATTTTTCAACAGTGAGTTCCATACCAAGGTCCAAGCTAGTCCTTAATGTTTTATATTCAAACTCTACAAGCATTATAGCTAACCTACCATAGACAAACTGAAAAGGAGTGAAACTTGTTATAGATTTTCAAGTGGTCCTATAAGCCAAAAGAGCTTCAAGAAGGCATGGGGCCCAATCCTTCCTATGGAGTTCTACTATTTTGGTGATAATGGCTTCTAGCTCCTTGTTGGTAACTTCTACTTGTCCACTAGCTTATGGATGGTAAGCTGATGATTTAGCATGTTGAATAGTATATTCCTCTATGAGAGCAACTATCAGATTAGATGTAAATCAAGCTCCTTGATCAGATGTCAACTCCCTAGCAACTCCAAACCATGTAAAGATGGATTCATATAAGAACTTGGAAACATTTTTATCCCTTGGGTGTTTCATGGGTTTGGCCTCTACCCACTTAGTTACATAATTAGTGTAAACTAAAATATAGGATTTACCTTGTGAAGAGGGTTCAATAGGAACTACAAAGTCAATCCCCCATTTTTCAAAGGGTGCAACAACTACTTGAGGCTGTAGTAACATTTCATCTAATTTATTGGTTCTTCCCATATGTTGACACTTGTGACATTTCTTTTTGTATCTAGTTGCATCCTTTTGTAAACTTGTTCAATATTACCCGATTGTCAATATTTTAAGGTTGTTTGTTTAGTTGCAAAATTACTTACATAGGGCTCATCATGGTTTTCCCTCAAGATATCATATGTTTCATATTCCCTTATGCATCATTTCATTACTTGATTAGGACCAGTATAAAACATAAATCCAACAATCTAAGAATAGTTAAAGCTCTTTTCAACTAGTAACTATCTTTCTCTAACAGAGAAGTGAACAGGCAACTTTCCTAAGGTCAGGTAATTTGCAATATCTGCATACCATGGATTTTGTGCTAACAATAGGAAAAGGTTTTCATCTAGAAAACTATCGTCAATGCTTGTAGGATCATCAGGAACATGCAACCAAGCAAGAAATTCAGCTACCACATTGGCCTTATCAGGTTTATCTATTATGCTGATATCAAATTCCTACATAAGTAACAACCAATGAGCGAATCTTCCTAATATTGTAGGCTTATTCATCAAATACTTTATAGCAAAGTGATTAGTATGAAAAAATATTTCATAGCCAATAATATAGTGTTTAAATTTATTCATTGCATAAATAACTGCAAGTAGCTCTCTTTTAGTGATTATGTAGTTAAACTCTGCACCTTGCAAATTTTTACTAATGAAATAAATAGCATGTTCAACTAAGCCTACTTTTTGGCCTAGCACTACACCTATAGTATAGTAGTCTAAGGCATTTGTATGGATGTGAAAAGATAATCCCCAATTGGGTCCCCTCAAAATTGGTGTTGTAGTCAAAACTTCTTCAAGTTGTAAGAAAGATGTAGCACAATCAATCCTAGGAAAATTTGGAATCCTTTTTTAACAAGTTATAAAGGAGTGTTGCAAGTTGACTAAAATTCTTGATGAATCTTCTATAATATCCAACATTTCCTAGGAAACTTCATATATCCTTCTACTTCTCTGGTGTAGGCAAGGTACTAATGACTTCAACCTTTGCTGGATCTACTTGGATGTCACTTGATGGAATGAAATGACCTAGTACTACTCATTCTTCCATAATCATAAAACATTTTTTCACTATTTAGGAAAGGGTTATAGTCTTGGCATCTCTTGAGTATTGTCTCTAAGTTGTCTTTTGCCTCCTCAAAAGTAGTTCCATAAACAATAAAATCATCCATGTAGATCTCCATACAGTTAGCAGATATATCTGAAAATATACTTATGATAGCTCGTTGGAATGTGGTTGGGCCATTACACAAGCCAAAAAGGTAAAAATAAGTAGGAAAAATTTCCCCATGGTCATGTGAATGATGTTTTTTCTTGATCCTCTGGAGCTATTTCTATCTCATTGTAACCACTAAAATTGTCTAGAAAAGAGAAATATTTCTTGCTAGCTAGGTTGTCAAGAATTTGATCTATAAATGGTAAGGGAAAGAATTGAGATCCTTATAATCTACACAAACTCTCCATTTTCCTCCCTTCTTTGGTACTATAACTAGGGTTGAGACCCATTGGCTATCAAATATGGGGTAGATAAAACAACCACTTAATAGTTTCTATAGTTCATTCTTAACTATGTCCTTCAAAAAAGGGTTAACACTCCTCTACGGCTGTCAAATAGGTTTTAAGTCAAGACTGATGTAAATCTTGTGAGGGAAAAGCATAGGGTCTAGTCCTTACATGTCCATGTAGTCCCAAGCAAATGATTTTTTATTCTCCTATAGTAACTACAACATAATTTCTGATGAGAAGGTAATAAAGAATTGTTTACATTCAACTCCCTTTCTGGACCAACTTCCATCTTAAAAACCTTATCTATCATGAATAACCATTCAACAAGAGAAGAATCCATCTCATGAGGCAATAATGACTGAAGTAATTAGGAAGCTTCTAAATTTTGGGGTGCGTTCAAAGGTGGTAATATGGTTTCTAGGACACATTCCACTTGAGGACACACTTGAGGCTTTACTCCATACTCGTTCACGATAATGGATGAAATGATCTCATCTTTTTCTCAAGAAGCTACAAATGATTCTCAACCTATCATCATTAGCTAATGGATGGAATTGACCTCTGGATCATCATCACCCAAGTCTAGCCAGATTACTTGGTCATCTACAAAGAGTGGTTGAGCAGGGGAGTATAAAGTCAAGTTCTTAGTATGGATACCATTAGATATTGTCATCTTTCTAGACTAGAAATCTATATAGGCATCTAGAGTGGCTAACCATGGTTTCAATTAATTTAAAGGATATCCACCCATGTTAGCCTTTAGGGAAAGGACAAAAAAATCTATAGGATACTTCCAAGATTTTAAGGTAGCAATGACATCTTACATCATCCCATCTAACTTGATAGTAGAACTATCAGCAAGCTAAAGTATGGTTGGTGTTTATCTGAGACCAATAATATGCAATTAAGACAATACCTCCTTTTTCATGATGTTTATAGAAGCTCCTAAGTCAACTAAAGAATTTTGAACTTGCATCCCATGAATAGTGATAGTAACCATAGGACTCCTAGGGTCTAAATTTTTAGGTACAATTAATTTCTTCAACATTAAATCAGACAATTGTCCTAAGACATGAATAGTTCTTGGATCCTTCTTCTTTCTTCTTGGTTGTTTGATACATGTTTCCTTGATAGATTTAGTATAGGCAAGGACTTCCTTGATAGCATCAAGTAATGATATTTGTACTGTCATTTTCTTTAGTTGATTGAGCAAATCAATTATTACATAGTTTCCTGCAAGCTAGCCTTGTTGCATCAACCTATGAGGAAATGGAGGTTCTTTGGCTACATGAGAGGTCTGTTGATTTGACACATTTGTCTATTTAGTTGGGGAATCTTCAAATTCAGTTATTGTAGGATTTTGGGGTGAAGGAAGAGTGGTGCCTAACCTTATGTGGATATCATTCAAGGAAATCACATAGCTTTGTTGTTGTGTTGGTTGTTTGGTATTGTTGGGATTAGGGTTAGGCTGAACTAGTAGCTAAGTCTTCTTAGGAGGAGTATTAGTGCCTATAGGAGGAGGCATTAGATCCTACTACTAAGGTGGTCGCATTAAGGCTTGCTAACTAGGTTGGGTTATCCAATTCTAGTTTTTTTGCCAACCCTATTGTGGTTGTTGCCAACCTTGATGGGGTTGTTACCAATTATTATTTCCACTAAAACTAGTATTTTTCCATTAATTTTTACTATTATAACTTTGAAGAGGATCTTGTGGCATACCTTGTCTTTGAGCCCATGGCCTTTGTTAAGCAACGTAGAGCAACTCTCCATTTTTATCAATGGCTTTAAACTTAGTAGGCATTGGTTGTGTCTTTGGGCTTGCAAAAAACTTACATCTACAATATATTTTCTTTTCCCTGCAATGGAGACATTATTTAGCTAACATGGAATCAGCTTTGTCCTTCTTTCTTCTTGCCTACATGGTATCCAACTATGTGGCTACATCATTAATGATGTCTTGTTTCAATCTGACAAAAAATTGGATAGTTCCATCTTTGATACTCTTGAACTACCATTAGACTTATGTGGTAGGTCTCTAAGTCCCCTACCTTTCTTCACAATGGCCCTAGAATTATTTAGACATATACTCTATATGTCAATCCAATTTTTTGAGTGATATCTCCTCCTGCCATAAGATATAGAGCTTCAATACTATCATCATTACACCTCTCAAAAAAAAAAAAAAATTTGATTTTTCATTTAGTTGATGTTGTGTGTTATGTTGTAGGTTGAACATGAACTGTGAAACAGAGTCTTCCAAGGTTTCATCATCCTTTTGGGACATTTTGAAAATGGCATCCCCTTTCAAATCTCAACCCCTATAGTATTCGTTATACTTTTTAAGAAACAAGTTGCTCATTGCAGGCCAATCTACTATAGCATTGGCACCCAACCCCATGAACCATCTTAGAGAAAATTCCTTTAGGGTGGATGGAATTAGCTTTAGCTTGTGAGCATTAGTTGTATAGTCATAACTTTTGCAAATGATATCAAACTCAAAGAGGAAGGTTTTAGGGTCTTTGGTAATTAGGCCATAGAATTTGAGAAGTGTAGTAGAAGGTATGTTCTTCAAGTTTTGATTACCTTGCTAAAGAGGGATAGGAAAAGGAAATGTAGGCTAAAGTTGAGCCATTCTTAGAGAAGGACTTGGTGGTGGTGGTTGATAGATAACAAGGACAACTAGATTATCTTAGTATTCAAGTTCAACAGAGAGATCATTTAAATGCAAGGATTCTTCAAAAGATGAGGGTATTCATTCTTTAGCAATAATGAATAGATTTTCAAAAAGTTCTTCTTCTTTTTTCTCCCTATGAGTTTCTTAAGGCTCACAACTAAAAATTTCTTCCTTAATATTATGGGGAAGAAATCTCCCAAGGAGGTCTCTTCTTCTATGCATGCAAAATAATGCCAAATTTAGACTAAGATAATGACTTTAGGATGGAACTAGATTGACACCTTCCTCAGCAATGGCACCAAAAATAGCCAGTCAGCTTAATACCTTAGTAACAAAGGATTGGACATCCTTTCACAGTAATTCTATGGTTAGACAACATCATATGTTTTACGTAAAATAGTACACTGATTTCATTTAATTTGTCAACCCAAGAGCATAAACTTGAGATGGTGATAGCAAAGTAAATGCTCTAATTATTCTTTAACTCATTACAACTAAAGAAAAGGCAATGTTGAAGGAAATATATGCTAGGAATTGAAACAACAACTTAACTCAAAGCTTAAAGTAATGCTACAAATAGTAAAACTATCTATGCACCTATGTTTTAGGAACAGTTCATTGATTCTATTATCAATGGCTGCAAGAGCAAAATAATTCTACCTTACTTAGAAACAACAAGGAAATAAAATCTATTCTAATGGAATAATTTACTCACCAAGTGGGCCCCCTTGGATGAGTGAACAAAAAAGATGATCAAGATAAAAGATATAAACTTGAACTGCTCATTCTATTCATTTATGGTGAAAGAATTACACTTGATTAAAAGTAGTATCACACTTTGTTGCTATGAAAATTAACTTATCTTGTTCTTCAAAAACTGTGTTCAAAGCTACAACTATCATTATTTAAAGGAAACTACTACTACTTCCTAACTATACAATCACTCCATTAATGAGGATCAATTACAGACTCATAAAGTTTGAAAGAAAATCAACATTAACCATAAATAAATCCTTCAAGAATATAGCTAGTTGTGGAAGCTATATTTGTGCACTACAATAACAGAAAGCATATATGGACTTGCTCCACTTGCGACAGTTTAGCAATACAATTGGCTTTGACTTCCTTAGCACTAAAATGTTGACCTTTGCATATCATGGCAAGTACCTGCAAGACATTCAATGGGCACACAACTTCCACCTACATATATTTATTTCATCATCAATATTAGAGAAAAGGTGTAAAGTTCAAATTATTACTCTTACAAATCTCATGGCTATAGGAGGAATACTACCCAAGACATAGCATATATGGGTAAACATTTATCAATATGTAAGATTACTTCATTATACCATTTATGTCCATAGATTCAAGCTATTATAACATATTTGAACTATCCATACTTCTACTTCATGTCTTAGCATATATATAACATATACATAAAAACATAAGTTCATCTACTTAAAACCATAAAGTTGTGACTATTTTTGTGAGATAACTACTTGAAAACAAGATAAAAAGATCTTAAAATAATGGCCTTTTGGAAGCCCATCATGTATCCATGTTCATTCATAAAATTGTTAAATTTAATATATTAATAATGATTTGTTTGCTTCAAGTCATATAAACTTCTCTACAATTAGTACACTAAATTTCTCCTTACCTTTGACCTCAAATCTCTAGTTGATTCATATATTTCTTCATCCAAATCACCATGAAGAAAAGTTATTTTAACATCAAATTGTTCTGAATGCAAATCTTTAGTAGTTACAATATATAGAGCAATGTGAATATATGTCATTTTAACAATTAGATAAAAGATCTCATAAAATATAATGTCCTTTTCCTGTGCAAATTCTTTTAAAATTAACTTGGCTTTTAATCTTTTCTTACCTTCATCCTCTTCTTTTAGCATGTAAACTCATTTGTTTATTTTTAAATCCATTTTACCTACAAACAATGTACATAAATCCCAAGTCCATTTTTTTAGCAAGGAGTTCATTTATTATTTCATTCTATGCTCCCATTGAATCTTGTTATCTAGTTGCATTGCTTCATCAAATCCTTCTGGTTCACTAGCATTTGTCAATAAAATAGAGTACAAAGAGGGACAAAATTTTTCTAGAGGTCTACTTAATCTTGTTAACCATCTAACATTCACTAGGGTTTGTGATATTTATTGTTGTTGTTATTGTTGTTTTTGTTGTGGAGCATGAACAACTACAAGAACATCATCTTTTGGAGTTTCATCTAGTACTACATAATAATTTTATTTCTCATATTGCTGCAATAGATCTTTTTATAATACTTTCTCAAAGAATATGACATCCTTACTTCTTATAATTCTATGATTTTGAAAATCCCAAAGTCTATATCCAAATTCATCAATCTCATATCCAACAAACACACATTTCTTCTTCTTTTTTAATGAATAGTTGCTTCTTTATCAATTAAATATTAAATTTACATAATCACAAAATAGGTTTGGGGATACAAGATCACCCCGTGAGAATTCAAATGGCAAAGTCAAAAACACTAATAGTTATTCATCAAAAAAGCATAAAAGAAACCCTTAGGTGGCTAAAGCAATGTCATTCGAGGGTGGAGGTTCCTATCAATCATGAAACCCCTGTGCATCAGTGGGGTTAGAGGGTGATTTAGGAAAAGCCCACCCATCATCAGCAGCAACACTAGTGTGTTATTTTTCCTCACCCTTCACTCTCGATGGCAAAAGTGCCAAGTCTAGGTGAGGGAATGACCACTTTGGGTCAGGAGCAAGCACAAGCCAACTAGTAACAATAGGAGTAGTAGTAGGAGCATCCAATGACCACCCTAAGCTACACTATGGAGATGTAGAGCGACAATGGTGAACATCTGATCCATAGAGAGAGTAGTGAGGGGCTTGGGAACATGATGATGTTTGGGAGCAACAAGAAGAGGATCTATGCCCTCAGCGGTGACCACGCAATAGAGTTGGGTCCCCCAAAGTGGAATCCACAAACACCTTGGAAACCATACATTATGCATTACCCCAATGATTGAGAAGCTCCTGTAGGTGAACCACCTCAAGAGCAACATTGTTGGCCTAAACTTAAATCTATAGTATTACATTATTACATATGTAAGCCTTAGTATACATAAAAACATTTATATCTAGAAAATTATGAGTAAAAAGCACAACATTTTTATCTTTGCAAAGAGTGAAAAGAATCTCTAGCTTGAAAGCATGCTCAATCTGGGAGAATTTAAACAAGATTTTGGTAGATTTCCTGAGCAAAACCATATGTGAAGAAAATGGTCTTGGCCTACAAGGCCTAAAAACTCATTGATCTAGAGTTAGTAATGTTGAGCTCTGCAAAAAAACCAAAATATGTCCAAGAAAGTTTCAATTTGCCCACAAAAAGGATAGTGTGGGTTAGGAATATCTTATCCTTGAGCAAAGGACCCAGAGGCAAACCCTAGAAGAGAACACACTAAGCAAAGTATGTGATCTTTTGCTTAGTAATGGCTTTCCACTAGATAGTGATAAACCTATATGTCTGATTATGTTATGTGGACTAGAGCTATGAGCATTGGTTGAGACACTCAACCATAGGAAAATGAGGCACCAACCACATATATCCAATTTTAGGCTTACAATTTACAAGAAAAGTACACATATACCACTTCCAATCCTTCAACCAAGGCTTGGCTAGTTGAATGCCCAACTTATGAAGCAAGTGAGGAGGCAAAGTAGAGATCACTATTGGATATATTCACAACTAGCTAGGTTACTAAGAGGGGAGGGATTAATTAGTAACCTCAAAAATTTTAACAATTTTAGAACTTAATAGCATAATCCAATTACCATTAATAGATCTAATCTACTGCATGCATGAACAACGGAAAGGATATAACACTTTGACCACAATGTTTAGTGACCCAAAAAACTTCCAAATAGAAAATAAAACTAGGGTGGGGATGATACCCACAAAACTTCAATACTACAGCATAAAGTTGGCCTATTAAGGCTTATAATGATCATTTCTGATGATCTGCCCTGTTAGGAGCAATTAGGACTACTAGGTCTACCTTGTTAGAGGTTCTACAAACATACAATGAAGTATACACTTGGTAAAGAGATTTAAAGAAAAGACTATTAAGTCTACCCTTTTAAAGGATTTGAAGTTGATTCACCTATTAGGATGAAATAGTGGATCTCTTACTTATGACTGAATTGCTGGTTGAGATCTTTGAAATACTGATCACCTTTATGTGATAGATGTAACTCTACTACTCCTAATATGGCCATCTAATACACTTTGTTCTGCTACTAATTCACATTCGCATGTTTTCATTTCATTCACATTATCTCATATATTACATTGCAAACTTGGATATGATACAATTCATTACATATATATCAATTCAATTTACATAATTAGAAGGTTGGCCAATACACAAGTTAACAAGAATATTATAGAGTCAGCCCAAATGTAGATACTTTGGTTTTGAGACTAACTTGGTGAATTTCTGATACACATCATCTACTATCATTACTTAGCATTTTCATGCACTAGGTAGAAGTAGAGGCCTAGTCTATACTGATCACTCCAATGTAGTTTTGAACTCAGTATACATTGGTGACTCGGTAGATATAGTGTCACTTGATAGAAATTGAATTCCATGTTTACCATGTCTACACTCGATAAACACTAATCATCTCATAACTCGGTTAACACTAACTTTTCTTCACAAGAATTGATGACTCAGTAGACACTATGAAGCTTGGGAATCACTGAACTTCTCAATAAGAATTTTTGGACTTCAAACTACCTAAATTCACTTGGTAATCACTAGAATGCTCAACAAGAATTGTGAAGCTTGGTAACAACTGAATTACATGGAAAACACTGGAGACTGATCAAAGAGCTTGGCAACCATACAAAATCTGAATAAATGTTGTCACTAATAACAAACTTGACTTAATGTCAACAATCTCCCCCTTTGGCATTAGTGACAAAAACACTTATCAACCAAAACTTATATACAGTGTATGTGATACTTAGCTTGGTATGGCATTCTGATTTTTGAAATTTTTCAAAATTTATCTTTGTAACTCTGTTATATATACTTTCTTTGCATATATCTCCCCCATGCAATATACATATTTTGTCATACTAAGTGTACCTCCTGGTATGGAACCCTTTTCTCATGATATATACAAATATCTCTCCTCCTTGATACATACATGTTTCTCCCCTTTTTTGATGATAAAGCCAAAGATTTGTACACAATCTACTTATATAGAGACACCAAAATGTGAGAGAAAATCATAATGTACCTTAAGAATAAGACTTAAGGTCTCGTCCTAATTTTCTTGCAAAACTTTGCAGGATTGAAGAGTAACTTGTACTTCTGCAGAGAGCTCAATCATGTGATTTGAAATTGAGAAATTATTGTCATGGATCAATGTTTTGGAATACACAATATGCTTCTACATTGTATCCATGATGGGAAGGATTATATTCTGAATGTCTATGAGTTTAGACCAGATCCTTGCTTCCTCTCTCAATAATTTTTCTTGCATATTTGATAAGAATCTAATCTTCATATGATGTGTAGAGCTTGAACTAGGGTCAAGTTGCAACTGTTGTGCACTAGCCTTCAAATCTTCATCAATCTTATTCAATTTGCTCTGTATTTCCTTAGTATGCTTGGTAACATCACATAATTTTGCAAAAAGAGATGTTGCATTTTTGTAAGAAGTTTTAAGTTTTGATAGAATTGAAGAAAGCTCTACCTGCTAGATAGCTATTTTCCAAGCAATGTGCTCAAGCACTTTTTTATCAAACTTCTTTTTTTCTTTCTCCATCAACTTATCTTGGCCATTGGAATCTTCATTCAATTTTTTGACTGCCTCTTCTAATTGCAACAAAATGTGTTGAGAAGAATCAACTTCAACACCTATAGCTTCTGTCAAAATATTTGTAGCACTTTCAATAATCTTGAATTCTCTATCTCTCTCTTCTTTTAATTGCTTCTACTTAGCTTTCTTTTGGAGGAGATGACTAACTAATCTCATTTGATCTACAATGGCATTGTCAAAATCCAATTTGGCAAATTCAATATCCTCATCCAAATTAATATCTTCTTTTATTTCCTTTTCACTAATCAAAAGTCTTGATTGAGTCTTTGGTTTAACTTCTAAAATGAATGCTTTAGATTTTGGAATAGAAACAATAGTGAAAATAGTAGGGCTAGCAGTGAAAATTTGTACAATGCCTGCTGGTGGAAAACTTACTGGAATACTTACAAAATCCAAAACTAATGTATTTACCAAATTTCCCAAAATTTAGGTATTCACAAGTGGAGTACTGACAGAAGTATTTACAACTGAAGCACTTTTTGGAGCATGTACAACTCAAGTAGTCAAAATTGAAGAATCTAAAATTGCACTTACTGCTAAAGAACTTAAAATTTTGGAACACTCTGTATCCATTACTGAGACTAGCTTGATAACTAAAGGATTCTATAGCTCAGTGGATGAAGTGGTAAACACTTCTATCTGTGATGTGTTGAGTTGAGAGGTAGTAGGTAGTGATTGGACAATTGATGTATCAATGGTTGTCACAATCAAAGTTCTTGAAGCTATCTCTGAGCTTGATGATGTTGTAGTTCTTGTTGGAGAGTGAGGAAGGGAGGCTATGACAGCCGCAGCTATCTTGACTGGGTCAATCTCTTCTTCTTCTTGCTTGGCTTCCTCTGCAACTTCTTCCTCTTTTTCTTCTTCATCATCCTTCATTAATTCTTGATATTCTTCAGCATCAATTGTAACAAATGGAGTAGAGTCTTCATTTTCTTCATCCCTATCACTGTCATCATCATCATCTTTGATTTCAATAGGATTTTCACTTGGTTTATGCAGGTGATCAATATTCTTCCACATAGTTGTTGCATCCTTGACTACATGCTCTATGTCTTTTAACAAAATTAAATAAGTATGAAATCTAATAGTCATCTTCTCTTCATTTTTCTTCATAGATTCTTTTACCTCAGCATTGGTAATGCTCAATAACAACTATCTTAGAGTTTGTTCATATATGTCTTTTGTTGTTTGCATGGCTAAGTCCCATCTTGGCTTCAATCTTTCTAATAGATCATTAGAAATATGAGGTGTTATCTGATCAAGGGAATACTTCCATTTTCCCATCTTGGTTAGTACCAATTAATCAATCTACTTCTTCTCAGCCTTTGTCCTAGTCTTTCCTGGAAGGTGAGAGGAGGCTTACTAAACACAACTTCACTACCACCTTTTCCTGCTTTCTTCTTGGATCTTCTTGTAAATACTATAGTGGATGGCTTGGGTGGTTTGGTGATAATCACCTTGCCTTTCTTCCTTACATGCTCTTCTTCCTTTTTTTATTCCTCTTTATTTTCAAATTTCTCCACATCTTCTCCTTTTCCTTCGGTAATCATATGAGGGGTGCTTGTTGTTTTCAATTTTGATACCCTCCTCTTTCCTTTGTTCACTGCCTATGGAAGCTTGATCTCAAGTTCAATTCTTTCTTTAGCCTCATCATAGGTTCCAAATAGTGGTACCTTTGGATCTACATGCTCATTTACCAAGGCTTCAATAATTTCCTTTACCTCATCAATGTTAACCTCATAAGGAGGAGGTTTTACCCACACAATTTTGGGCCTTACTTCCTGGATGTATACTCTGTCACTATCTACCATAAAACAAACATCATCCTTATAATCCTAAACCAACTTCTTTGGTATCTTGAATCTATTATTCATCTTTTTTTGAAAGTTTCAAAATAATTATCCATAATACTGTCAAAATTTTCACCCATTTCAGCGATATACGCATTGATCTAATATAAAACTGGTGTGTCTTTTCTCCATACAACCATGCCTTTAGAGGGGAAAAAATTTTGAACATAGAAAAACAAAAATGTCAAAAATGAACCAAATTTACATGGTTTATTCTTTGATTTTCTAATGCTTTCCATATTTTTGTTCAGCTACTTCAAGAACAAATCTGCTAGGTCATATGACAAATTCTTCTTTACAACCTTATAAGCTAAGTCAACTGCTTCACATGACACACTATTGAGTTGACTTGAGCTATAAATCTTATGGGCTATCACATGAATGCCAAATTTTATTTATGTGTTCGATACACTGCTAATTTTCATTCCTTTATTGTCCCACTCGACTAGGGTTTTCTTTTGTAACTCATCCCAACCTAGGGTTTTAGTGACTTTAGCTTTTGTAAGCATGGGGAGACCAATAATGTGATGTATTATTTTTTTCGTAATTAAAATTGGTTTCTCTAACCACAATTGACCATTATGAACTTGAATTAAGATATACCTAATCCATTTGATTTGAAAGTTTTGAGGCAGGTAAGGAATATGGGTTAAACCTTTCTGTTCCAAATGTTTATGCTCAAGTTTGAGAATTTCATCCACATAGAGTTCACTTAGGGCATTATCCATTTCAAGGGTTCCTATTTCCTAAATTGAACATTTAAAATGAGTTTTAATATCATTTATGAGAAGTGCCTTAGGTGGTATCTACGACTGAGCTCCATTCCAAGTCGAGGGTTTCGATGATCACTGGCACCAGTTTGAAGTTAGGGGCTTTCCATTCAACACCTTGCACCAACATTTTAGATCCTTTATTTGCCTTGTTGTTGTTCGATGCCATGATAACTTGGTAAGCTGAGAAAATTCTTTGAAACACTTTTGCTGCAAATTCTACTCAAGATCATTGGGATGCTTAGTAAATCACTCAATTCTCAATATACTGAATTCATGGTGAAAATGAAGTCAATTTCCTGCCTTTTGATAAAAAAAAACCCCATTAATTCTTGGTATGATGAGAGCCATAATGACACAGTGTGTGACATCTTGTCATCTATTATCTATATAGATCACTTGGTGAAAGCTTATGACTCGACAACTAAATATAACGATGCTTCTCCTGACTTTGCTCGATAAAGTCCATGACCCAACCTTGCTCGATAAATAAGTCAATTTGGTGATAACTGTTGCCAATATTACTAATGATTCTTTTGTATCTTGAATACCAATATGAATCTTTCCTTTCTTTCAATTGGAACTATTTAAGAAGTGACCTTGGTAACATAGTTCCAATTCTTCCTTAAGAACTTAGTTGGAAATGGTGGAGTCACCCACTTCTTGAGTCACATGACTATCATCACTTGAACTAGTTTTCTCAGTAGATTTAAGAATCCACTGTTGTCTCATTTGCTTCCTGATGCTCTCAACTTTTTCTTTCTTTTCATCTTCAACTCTACCTGTATTCATGCAATTCTTAGCTATATGACCAAGTTCAGTACATGTGTAACATCTTATGGTGGCATCCTTTCTTCTCATGTGATGTCTAACACAATTTATGCCAATGTGTCCATATTCTCCATAGTAATGACATCTATACCAAGTGTTGTAGTCCCAACCAAATATTGCCTTCACAAATTATTCAGCTAGATTGAATAATTTAGATCTGCATTTAGATGTCTTGTGACCTTGTTTCTTGCATTTGTGACACTTGTCCTCAAACTTTGGTTTGTCTTTGCATTCATTAGCTTTATGACCATGTTGACTACAACTGTAACATTTTCCATTGAATTTTTCCTTTCCATTACCCCAACTAGTGACAACTTTAAGACACCCCTCCTAAAAAAAAAGCCTAAAATGTTGGCGAATCCAACATTTTGTGGGTAGGAAAATTTTAATATCGAGGGCAATTTTTTTGTTCCGCATAGGGAAATAAAATATTATATGTTGGCAATTTTTGTCTTGCCCTAGCAAAAATTATTTTAAATGTGACGAATTAATATTTTTTTTGGCAGAAAGATAAATAAATGATGGCTATTTTTTCCCTTGCCAAAAATGAATTAATAATGTCAGAGTTGAATTACTTGTTTTGTAGGAAAATGAATAATAATGGTCTTGGCTAATCTTTAGTGGTAAACTCAAAAATTATTTAATCTAAAAGAAAAATTTTCACATGTATTGGCTAGTGACTGTAGTGACTGTTGAGTAGTCACTTCAAGTATCAACTTGTGTACTATCTTAAGTGTGTTATTAATAATGTCATAACATCGTTATGTCAGTATCACTATTACCAAGTTGGCTACCATCACTTTCGTATTGTTAATAGTAAATACAATAATTTTATTGACCCTTAATTAGTTGGAGATCAATGATAGAAGATGCATCGCAGGGCCACTCGCTTAAAAAGACCTAGAATCACATGTAATTCTCTAAAATGGAGACACGTGGAAAGGTTTGCATGAAAATCATTACTCAATCTCAAGCACTATCGAATGTCTGACATTAATGAGAGTACATTTTGGCATTTCACACACTTGAAAATTAATAAGAATATGAAAAAATAAGATATGAAAGATTGCAAATGCCAAAGAATTAAATGAAACTACCATTAAATAGCCTCTTCAATTCCTCTTTCATTATCATTTCTCATATTCTTCAATCTGAATTCAGTTTGCAGTTGCAGTTTGTAGACTTTCTTGAATCTTAGTCATGGGAATGCCAATTCACCTCAAATGCACTACAATGGCTCTACAAAAGCCCTTTCTAAGCACGATTCCTAACGATGTCCTTGCCATGGTTTGCAAGGTAGATGCCTAAAGTCCTTTTATCCACCATGCTATATTCATGGTACTCGGCAATGAATTCTTGAGAAGCGATAAGAGGTACCGTGTGTCCACAAATATTACCTCCTGCTTCCTTGCATCTCTTCTCGACCTTCGAGGCAGTCAAATAGACATGTTGATGCTTTTTTCATAATATTTTTAAGGAAACATTTTTAGAAGATGATGTGAAAATTCTTGTATTGGCCGACCAAATACCAAGGCTAAGCATTGGCATCCCTTTTACAGATGTGACAGACAAGTGCTGGGAGGAAGGCGTAGGGTGCATTATACATAAGCATCCTTTCTTATTCGACATGAACAAATGGCAATTGACTCGCCATCGGAAGTGGGCACGGCTCGAAAGGGATTTTTTATGGAAATGGTTGTTATTGGACGATGTCAGCGAGATCAACTTCACATGGCTGGATAAGTTTAGCAACATCATCTTCTCCAACAGATTCCTTGCAAATAGACTTGAAGACCTTTCTAGTTAAAGGCTTCAAGCCCTTGGCCCCTTAGCCTGCTCATGCTTCTAGCCTCCCTGGCTCCCTAGTAACTTAGTTCCTTATTCTCTTAGCCCTGTTTCTGAATATTTTTTCCTTAACCATTGACCTTAGGGCAAAAAAAAATTTTAAGATATCTATATTTTTCTTTAGATTGGGCCTTGCCCTTTTTGATAAATTATGAAATAGTAAAATCAAGCTGATTTAATTAGCTATTTTGAATATCTATGCTATGAATCAGTACTATGTACATTGTACAGTCTAAAATATTATCAATGAAAACAATAGTTTTTGGCTTCTCAAATCATTGTTCTTGTTAGTCTACAACTTTGTAAGTTTTTTTTTGGCATCTCGATTCTTAATGCACTGTTAAAATGTTACTGTTAGTCTGCAACTTTGTTAAAAATACTTAACTATTAATAATTAACTATTTTTGTTTAATTTGATTGGTTAAAACAAATGGAACTTCAAGGAAAACTAAAGATTAATAGATTATAACTTTAACAAAGTTAAATATAATTTTGATAATTTATGTGTCAAATTTTTATTTCATACCTATCTTGTCACCTATTTCTAACTTTTTTTTCATTATGAAATATTTTAAATGATGAAAAATAGTTTATAAACAATTATCACAATTTTCAATATATGTTAAATTTTAATAATTTATAGATATTTTAAATATATTATATTTTAATTTTGAAACTAAATAGTAAATATGAATAAAAATATAGCATTTGCAATTATATTTTTAAATTGTAATTATTTTATTTGCATTAAACTATTGTCATTATTATTATTTCATGATATCTTGCACCAATTTTATTTTATAAAATTTAATATATCTTTATTGAATTTTTCATATCATCTTTACAATAAAAAGCTTATGATAGAAAAGAAAATCAATTCTATAATAGAAAATAATATCTTTTATTTATATATATTAAAACTATTATAATAATTTTATTTTTTTTATCGGTAATAGGTTTGATTTTATTAATATTATAATAATAATTACATCATGATTATAAGGTCCTTAATTCTTTCTAAGGGATCATCCTTTACAAAAAGATATATCACCTATACATTCTAAAAACAAAAAGCCTCTACTTGGCTGATTTTCTTGAAACCATTCACTCCTTTCTAAAAAAGACCTCTCCTAGGTCATCATCTGAATAATCCTCGAAGCTCCCAAAAAACACAATCATTGATTTGTTCTACTACAGCATCCTTTCTGATCATTTTTCTTTTAGGAAATTTTTTGGAATGGTGGCCACCTTCTTTTGTTTCTTGTGGGCCAAGATTGCACATTTGAGTGCATGTCATGCATGTCGACGCTCATTTGTGTAAGCTTCTTGATCTATCTGCCCATGCGGCTAGTTTGCAAAGGCAAAAATCCTTTTTCAACACCTTCTTCCTCATTTGCATATCCTTCACTAAAATCAAACGCTCATCCTAGATGCACCCATTCCAATAATGCATCTAAATTTAAAATTAGAGGTTCCTCAAAAAGCTCTCTCATTACCTATGCCACAATTTACTCATGCTCTCCAACATGCAAACTTCGCGCCATTATCATTTTTGTTATATCCACCTGAACCTTCCAATAATGGTCAGCTTCATGAAAAAATGGCCCTAATGTCTCCTGCATAGGTTGAATCACTGCCTCCGAAGGACATTTCACCATTTTCTTCAACCGATGATATACCACACTCCTAGATAGCACTTTTTGTTGCTTCAAAGTTTTAAAAGTGAAGGTTGGCTCCATTAAACTTACACCAGAATGCCATCGATATGCAAACTTATAGATTGAAATAATATTCCCTTCGAATCCTTCCTTATTTTAAAGATTCTGTCCAAAATTCTGACCATTGCATAAAAGAAGAATCGATGGCCCGAGATAAATTTCAAGCTGATTTGGAGAATGCTTTCCCATGTGCCTAGATTCATCTGAAATCGTGACACGTGTCCAATCATTGCCAATTGGAAGACTTGTTTAATGTTATTAATAATTATGTTTATAAATAATTATCACAATTATCAATATATGTTAATAATTTATAGATAATTAAACTATATTACATTTTTATTTTGAAACTAAATAATAAATATGAATAAAAATATAACATTTGTAATTATTTTTTAAAATTTTATTTATTTCATTTAAATTAAACTAATCATTAAAATTTATTAATAATTATTAGTACTTTCTAGTAGCTACTAGGCTTAGGGCTAAGAGCTAAATATTTTAATTTTAATGTGATTCATTAACGTTAATAGTTTTATTTTCTAATATCAGTGCATTGGTTTATATTTTATATTGTAATAATGTATTTTTTATAAATTATAATTTTTTTGTCATTCAATTAAAAATAATATTACTTATATTATATAATCATTTAAGATTTATTATTTTTATTTTTATTTATAATTATTTATTATATAATAGAACATATAATATAATTATAACCATATGATATATAAAAAAGGAAAGGAAAGGAAAGGTGGTTTTATAGGAAAGGTGGTTTTATAGAACATATATATCAATGATTATATAATATATTTATGAATAAATTTTAAATTTAAATTAACATCATTACAAAAAATATATAATTATATTACATTTTTATTAATCAAAATATTTTATATATTATAATAATTTTATTAAATTTAAATTAGATTTATATAAAAACTAAAGGCAAGTACTAGTCGCACTTCTTTCATATCTTGCACCAATTTTATTTTATAAAATTCAATATATCTTCATTGAATATCAATAATTAAATTATCCCAAAATTGGGACACGTGTACTGCAAGATTCTACTCAAAAATTGAAATCCTGACCATTGACTAAAAGAAATATCAACAGCCCGAGATGAATTTTGGGTTGATTTGGAGAATGTTTTTCCAAGTGCCTAGATTCATCTAGAATTGTGACACGTGTCCTTGACAAGTGTCACGATTGACAGACGTGTGTCACAATTTCGAATGACTTGACAACAACGATATCACTCCACAAATTCACCTGAAAAATCATATGGAATCATTGATAATCAAGTTTTATTTTTATTAATTTATTTATTTAAAATGAACAAACTTATTCAAATGTATATCAATGTAATATTTTTTTTCTTTTTAAAAATTTTTATTATTGTTATGTACATTAATAAATTATTGAGTCTTGACTCTTTATGTCGTTTACATGTACATTGTACATACTATTAATAAAGTACCTAAAACCATTAATTACTTAATACTTTCTTTTTAACTATTAATGCTACTCTGTATGTTCATTATTTTTAAAGTCTGATACGATAAGGTTTTCAAATTTTAAATTTTCTCATACTGGCAAAATTCCATTTTGTGTTCTAAAGATTGAAAGTGTGAAACTTGAGTATCAAATGACAACACCAATTATCCAATCTCGATTTTGGGTATTTAATTTTTTTTAAACTTTTTTCATTGCAATTTGCAGCAATAGAAATCTTGATTTTAATTGTCTTAGGTTTACACTTTACAATTCTTTTAAATGGTGCCTGGAGAAGAATTTTGTGTAATAACTAGTAGCAGGCATGGGCAAAACAAAGTCAAAAACCTCTTGTACGAGTGCAATCATTAAGGAAAAGAAACACATTATAGAACTCAGGTAAGTGCTACAAACCCTAGGTTTCACTGATGGATTTCATGATATTTTTTATCCTATTATCCATGGAGATTTAGGAATCATGAGAATTAAACATTTATTATTTAATAAGTGGAAAGATCCACAGAAGGGAGAAATTATTACAAATATAAAAATAGTATTCATGCACATATAAATAAACTAGCTGCTCTAGTTACTAGATTGGCAAACCTTGTCATACTCAAAGTATTCCCTTGCCCTGAAACTATAATGCTATCCACTCAAAAATATAGGTGATTGTAAATCGAAACACTTAGGAGGAAATTTTATCCATAACTGAGAGTGAATTTTTCACTCTATTAGACTAGGACTAGGGTTTAAACCAGAAACCTCTAACGAGTGCATTAACTTGGATAAACCAACACAGGCTTATGACAAACTGGAAAGAGTTTTTCAAGATTCATTTATTAAGGGTTTAATAAACTTAGAGTCCCCTACTAGTGATACACTAGACATAGACTATAAGCTCCTTATTAGTATGATATTTTTGTGCCATGGGTTCAGAATACTATTTCTTTGTTATCATTTTGTCTAGGATTGGATATAACAAGGAAGTAGGGGCTAGTGTTCTTGAATAATTTATAATATCCATTGTTGAGGTCACTCAATTGAGAAGGTAGATGTAAGATATAATTTTGTTTAGCACATTGTTGAATCTATGCAACAAAAATTACTAATGATTAAACAAAGTATAACTATAGGCAAGATGAAGACATTTAGGTTCACAAGTTACTTGTGCTACCTTCTTTTAGCAAAGCATCACCCAATATTTGAGACAAAGAACAAGCTTGATATTGAGGTCTATAAGTTTGATGAGAGAACCTAGAAGAAATTAGAGACTCCAAGTCTAGTATATGAGTGGACACATAAGATGAGGATGACTACTGCAAATAAAAACTACAACCATTTTGTAGACTTCTTTTTGGCACCTATTTACCAAAAAATTGCAGGCACTTTGATGCCTAGATTGCCTGTCTCTTGTAAAGATTGCATTCAACTAGGAAGTCAGATTCAATTGGCTGACTAGTTCATCATGGAAGAGTACACTATCTTAAGGATTTATAGTTCAGCAGTTGAACCCTACAAACTTCCAATGCATGTTACAGAAAGGGTTTTTGCACTAGAATATGTATGGCAGATGGAGAGCGCAGTTGAACTTTTTAGTGGACAAAAAAAGAAAATGATATTTTCTTCCTTGCCTTTTGCAATTAGAGGCCTCACATTTGAGAGAAAGGTTTTCAAAGTGGCAAATGAATTGGTAACTTTTTTTGGCTTTGATTTTGTCAGTCATTGGAATTATGATCGACTGAACATAATAAAAATGAGACTTATTGCCAATGGGAACTCTACAAACAAATATCAACATTAGGAGATGCCATTGATAGAAAAGTTTAAAAACAAGGATTCATGGGATGAGGTTAAGAAAGAGATGGAGAAACATCCAATAAAGAATAATATTTCAATGCAAGAATTATCATCCCAAATGATGACATTACACAAATTAGAGCCTCTGACATACTTAAATTTCTACAAGAAAGCATCTAAACCTTCTAAGAGGTCTAAGCCAAAAGAAATTAAAGAGGCATGCGCAGCTAAAATGTGTTGTCAAACCAAGATCACTATTTTTTTTAAAATGAGGCAAAATTTGGGTGAACCAATGACATCAGTTGGTTTTGATGAAATTGAGGAGGATGAACTTTTCAGTAATTATTGGTATAAAGAACATCCAACTATATTATATGATTTTGGCAGTGACAGTGATAATGAAAGGTAGAAGGACCTTGAGTCTGATGCTGATATTCAAGGTATTCAAGATTCTGGGTCAACCAGGGGCAGAGATATTGTTACACTTCAAATGAGTGATTATGTTAAACAAATGTATAGTAAAGGGGCAACTATGATACAAAAAAATGGTTATATAGGTATAGGGCTCATTGGTTCAAGTGGTGAAGGGATTTGGAATCTAGTTCCAGTACCAGACCCACCCAAAAGAGGATATAATACAATCATTGGACTCTCTAAGATTGAAGACGATTCATCTATAAAGGGCAAAAAATATTATACCTCTACTTCTAAAGGTCATCCCAAAACATTATTTGTTAAATCTTTGAATCTAGTTGTAGTTGATCTCACTAGCACTGGCACTGGCACTGGCACTAGCATGGATGAACCTTGTACAAAAAAGAAAAAATTTATAAAAATTACACCACTAGCAATGTCAGTGGTTACTTCACCAATGTATGCACCAATAGCTTCTGTAAAAAACCTAGAAAATAGTCCTAAAATGCCAGGATTTGGAATGGACCATATTCAGTCTATTAACAATCCTCAAAATACAATTTTAGGTGGAGTAAGTTTAACTAGAGTTAGAAGAGAACACAACGATACAACTAATAATTCATCTTTCAAACACTCAATTGTGTCAACAAACCCAAATTTTAGTTTGAACGAGTTTGCATCAAAGGTTGAACAGGCAAGCAAAAGAAATAGAAAAATTATGAAGACTTTGAAAAGTGACGCAGTTGTTGAATGTCAAAGATCTACTAACAAAATATTTCCAACATATGATCTAAACAATGAAATGATGAACTCCATGGCTGTTATGCTCCTAGGTAGAGATAATAATCCACCAAAAAAGTAATAAATCCTAATGGTATACAAGATACCAGTCTTCAAATAGATTTGTCAAAGGTGAAAAATATTGACAAAATCAATATATCAAAAGACAACAACAAAATGGTCTACTCTACACTTTTGAAAGCGGAGAGGGAAAAAAAAAGGCTTACAAAGAAAATAGAAAAGTTACAGGAAGACCTTGATAATGTGAAGGCAAAGGAGAAAGCAACAGACAATAGGTTCAATGAATTCCAAAATAGGATAAAGAAATCTTCTCCTACATAGGCAATTGTCCAGCAAGAAAAGATGAAAGAACAAGTGCAAAAATTGACTAAAGAATTGGATGAGTACCAAACAAGACTTCAACATGAACAAGCCTCTATTTCATAGTTGTTCAAGTCTGTAGAGAGTAGTGCATAGGTCAAAAATATATTGAAAACTGACCTGGACTATGCTGTCAAGGAAAATAATATTTTGAAGACTGAATTGGAGAATAAAAAGAAACATTTGGCATCTAGGACAAAGATGGTTTTTAATTTGCAAAAGGAATTGGGGAATGAGAAGAAAAAAAAGGAGTCTAGTGCAAATGCAATTGACAATTTGAATAAGAAATTGGAGAATATGAAACAAATAGAGGATTCAACTACAAAAACTATTAGTGACTTTAAGAAGGAATTGGAGAATGCGAAGAAAATAGAGTCTAGTGCTACTACAAGCACTAACACAATCCACCACTTGAGGGGGGGAATTGAAGAATGCAAAGAAAAAAGAGGAGTTGGCTGCAAAGAAAATTTTCAATTTGAGAAAGCAATTGGAGAATGTGAAGAAAGAGGAGTCTACTCAAAGACTCCATGATTTGAAGAAGGAATTGGACAATGCAAAGAAAAAGGAGTCCACTACAAAGACAATCCATGATTTGAAAAGGGAACTCGAGGATGAGAAGAAAAAAGAGGTAACTACTGCAAATACAATCCAAGATTTGAAGAAGAAATCAGAGGATGAGAGGAAGAGAGCAACTAATTGGCAAGGGAAACTAGAGGAAATATAGAAAAAGAGTGAAAAAGAGATGTTTGAAATCAAGAAAAAGATGGAGAATGTAATGGAAAAAATAGAACAACCTCTTCCAAAGACCATCATGTAAAGGATACTATAATAAACATGATTAAGCTTATCAAACAAGAAAATTTGGACAAAATAATGAAGAATAATGATAGTTTTTTTGAATGGCTTGATTTAAATAACAATCTCATACTTGTCTTTGAAAATGTAAAAAGTGATATTGTGAGTAAAATACAAATCTTCACCAATTCCTTAAAAAATCTTTCTGACCAAATTTTGAAAAAGTAAAGAGATTGAGTGACAGGGATTTAGCAAACCATGGAATAAATAACCACTTGGATGCCTCTGTAATGACCATTGAAGTTGGTCACCATTGTGAACAAGTAACAGAAATAAGTGAAGCTCTCAAATCTACTTCCAGAGAATTGATAAAGATGAATAACATCATATTGAACTTGTTGACTACTGGATTACCAAATCTAGCTAACTTAGATGGAAAATTCATTGGAAAAGAAAATTACATGAAAAGGTTGCAAGACAACATGAATTATGATTTAGGAAATTTGTCTGAGGAAACCACTCTAGAAAGAATTGCAAGTTGCATCAAACCACTATCAACAATGAATGAAGTTACAGATAAATTCCTCAATTCATGTAAAAATACCTCTCAGAAGTTTTTTTTTTTTACAAGGTTACAACTATTTAGCTACAACCTCAAACAAATGGAGCTTCCAAATGATATAGAATGGAGCGCCCCAAAGAAATTCTTTGAAGCTGGGTCATCTTCTCAAACTGAAGTTGTTACTATTGTTGTCATTGGTAGTCATGACTCATAGCTGATAGCATTAAGAAGTAACAACTTAGTAAGTGATAGTACTATAATCATTTTGTTACTTGTTACTCTTTAATTTCAAATTTTGGATTTAATTTCAACTTTTTAATGTTAATTGTTACAGGAATCAAGAGCTAGCATATTAGGATAGTTGGGCAGCCAAGAATTGGCATACTATTACTACACAAAGTAGATGGGAAAAAATTTCTTAGTCCTACTACTTCAAAAAATTGTACAATTGGAAATGTGGCAAATTGGCAATGTGATTATATAGTACCAAACTAACAAGAATAGAAATCGGATCAAAATCAGCAAGCTCAAATCAAATTGTGAATCGAATCATCAAATCATGTGAATCATCATGATTCTTGGAACTATGTTGTATACAAATAATGTATTATGTAGTAATAATCTGATTATATATATAATTACAAACTGATCTACAACTATTGTTGCTCCCTTGTATCTACAAAAGTGAATTCAAGGTCAATGGTCATTTCAATTTGACATCGAGTCATTTGCAAAGAGTTGTAATTGTTTGTAATTGTTAAATGTATTAGTTATAGGCTGATTTATAATTATAAATTATAATACAATTTTTTTTAAATAGAGCTTATTCTGTTAAATGCATTATGTTACAATTTCTAAAAGAAACTAGAATCAATGAAAATCTCAACATGTAAATTTGTAACATCAACATGTTCAAAAAAAAATTAAGCATCTATAAAGGATAGTGAATGAAGGCTATAAATTGACTTATACAAACATAATTAATTAGTAGATAGAGTCTTAGATCAAAGCTACTACTACTAGCCTACTACTTGACTCACATAGAAGTTAGAACTTGACATTGAGAAGCTACTATGGTTGCCAATCTGCCTAGACCAGCTCAGCATCACTATCATTAGAATCCTCCTCATTTATTGCATATAACATTTCATTGTCTATTGTTTTTTCTTTAGATTCACTATCAACATCAATATGCATGCTAAGGTCAACATCATCTTTATTGCTTCCAATACATGAACCACTGCCACTTGGGTCTAAAATGTTAGCAATCCCTCTTCTTTGACATTGGCTTCTCCAAATGCTCAGAGCCCTATCATAAAGGAAACATTCTACCTCGTACCTCAAACAATTATCCAAATTTTTGTCTAATTTGTTTCTAACCTTTGACTTTAGGAAGCCCAAAGTACTAAAAACTCTCTCATTCTCCATTGAACCCAATATCATTATCAAACATAAATTGATAAGCTTGAAATATTCTGGTATTGACTCTCTCAACTGATTGCTCTCACCAAGGTTTTTCCAAAGCTTTGTTACCGCTCCCTCTCCATTTGGGTTCTCCATAAGATCATATTGTTCCCTTATTATGTTTGCAAAAGAATATGATTGATCTATTAGTCAAGATTCATCTAAAATTTCATTTATAGTTACTCCATTTATTACTTTAGGTTTGCAAAAATGCTAAATCAAAGTCATCGTCCTTCTACAAAAATCAGTCGAATAGTTTAGAGACCAATATTGTGGAAAAACAATTGATATTGCTTCAAGCAATTCCTCTGGGGGGGGATCTGAATCTAATTTCTAATGAAAGATTGTAGCAAACTTGCTTGACAAAGTCAAGCATAGAGTCTTTGATCTTGTTGAAGTCTTCACTTGTAACACATGAAACTACCTTCTCTAGATCTGATTCAACTTCACTTCCTTCTTCATAGGGGTTGGATTTGGGGTTGACATAGGCATAGTACTACATTGATATGTCAACTTCACATAACCTAGCATAAACCTCATCATTTGCACCAATATGTAAAAATTTTGAAGGATTGTTCAAATTTGTGATTTATATCCACTTTGAAAACTTCGATTCATCTAATGGTAGCAATAGATACAGATTATCTAGGCTATTAAATGTCATTTAACATAGCTTATTATATTCTACAATGTACATAGCTCTTTGTTGAACCTTTTTTATAATATTTCTCATGTCTTGTAGCATGGGGGGAATAGCTGCTAAAGTTAAGAGTATCTTAACATTAGTTAGACTTGAATATAGCTGAGGGAATCTATCTCACACAAAGTGGATTAGTCCAAGCAATGAAGGATATTCAAAGACTACTCAACATGCTAGTCCATCCAAAGAGATCCATCTAGTATCATTTTCTTTAAGAAGCTTCTTCCCATCAGTACGTCCTTGAGCAAAGTGTTGAAATTCTTGGACTCATTTTGGACTTCAACAAAAGTATTAGCAAATCTCTTTGATCGAAGATTCCACTTTACTTACACAATCAAAATTGCTGACAATTCCAAAAGCTAGATTCATTCGATAGGCCATGCAATGAATGGGAATAGCATAGGGTGCCAAATCATTCTTGATCTTTTTGCAAAGACCGCCTTTATGACCTTGCATAACTAAAGCTCCATCCGCTCCAACACACACCAACTTTTTGGAAATCTCCATTATATCCAAACCTCCACATTCAATTATAGTATTCTTTAATAAATCATATAAATTTTCAGCTATCGCACTACAATTCAATTTAGCAATAGATAGTAGAAAGGATTGACGACAAAGATTGTTTATAGTATAAACATACATGCACACCCAGAAAGTATTATCAATTGCTATAACTTCATCTAGAGATAGTGGAATAAAATTTGAGTGTTTTATTTTTTCCCTCATATCTTCTTTTTCAACCTGTGTAAGACATCTAGCCCATTCCCACCGGCTATTTACTGACCAGTGACTATTCTGATAGTTTTGAAGTTTGAAAAAGTGCAATAAGGTAGTAATTGAAGGGTAGTCTATCATAGGACATTCTCAACTCAAAATATAAAAGACCACACTTAATTGAACTACTTTTCCCATATTTTGCACTTCCATTGCTTTCCCAATGAAATCTTCAATCGAACCTTTTACTGCAGAATGCTTCTCCTGTATTTACTGGCGTAACTCATATATTTCAGCATTCCTGATATGTAGATAGTTGTCCTTTGTTTTCCAAGTTAGTACAAATTTTTCAACTCCATCTATAGTTTCCTTTTTTTAAACTTTACCCACATGCTTTTCTATGGTATCATGTTTAAGCTGCAACCTCTTCTCCTTCTTTGTTATCTATGCACAAATATTACACCTACATTCTGCAAGTGGCTCACCATCAATTGGATTGGGCATTGATTTAATGAACCAGTACTTTTCCACCCATTCTAATTGAAAATTTCTTTTGGACAGATCCTAGTGAGATCGATCTTTCTTTTGTTCCAATTTTCTTTTCCCCTTTTGTGCATGAGCATGATTTATGAAATCACTTTTGGTTTTCTCACCCATCAGGACCGACTCCAACTCTATAATATCAGTTTCTAACTCCCTACTCAAGGGAAGTGGCTCCAAATCATGTTCAAGTTCATTCTCTATTGAGATATCGGGTTCACCAACTTGAACTTCAATACAGTTTGAGACTCCAACTTGTGATGAATCTCCTTTTTCAAAAAGTATTGGAGATCTGACTTGTGAATCTTGTAGGCTGCCATCATTTCCACCACCAAAATATGTCGTTATGCTTCTGCATTTTGGTAACGTTGGCCTCTCTTAGCTTTCAGGGATCCTACCGGAACCCCTGTTATCCCTCTTGTTTGACATTACAAACTGATAAAGGATGCAAAAATTAAATCAACTTAGTTGTTGAACAAAAGACTCAAATAGTGATGACTCAAAGAACTGTGAACAGTGATAGTAGACTACTTAGACTGTAGATAATAACAATAATATGATTCAATCTCCAAAAAATGGTACTACTGCTACGATACTGAAGTCTATGGTACTACCCAATATAATTCAGAAACCTATAGGCTCTGGATATCTTAGCATCTGAGATGTCCAATCACCAGCAGTAAAACTAAAAAATAACCAATACCACTATACCAGTACGGTAGTACCACTTTGACATATAAAAAAATTAAAAATCACTTTCCTTTACAAAAACCAAGGTCACCACGAGTCAATGGGCATTGCACTCAAGACTCTAAAACTTTAGTGGCAATAAGAAATTCTAGTCTCTAGACCAGAGAATAGTGAATTGTGTAGAATAATAATATCTTATAGCCCAATCTAGGTTGGAAAATTATGCAAGATTAACAAGCCAAAATGTCAAACATAGGCAAAGCACACCTTCCTATGCAAACCCATAGTATGAAACAATTGGCTAAATGGGGCTAGTGTTTGACATGTGTTTGAAAAATGGTAGGTGATGCCCAACCCAAGGGAAAATTATTTGGTTTTAGTAATGGTGAAATAACATGGGCCAATAACAAACAAACATGCAAAAGCTGGTGAAATGTTTAAAATAAATGTATCCAAAATCTATATTGCATTGGTGATTGGACTGATATTTTTGACCAATCGTGTGATAACTAATGGATAACTACCACGGGTATTGAACCCAAATCTGATAAATATCCAGCAATGCAGTTGGCCTACATTGCATGTGTTATTCGCCAAATGAAAATCGACCCATGAGATAGGATCGGCAAATGGTGAAGATTCACCACTAAAGTAATCTCTAACTCCAACATTTGTTTGATGTATGACCTATCTTACCACAGTAATTGCAAGTAGGTCTTTGATTCCTTTGAGTACCTTGCTTAGAGGATTCACCTTCTTCTTTGTATCCAAGTCCTGCCTTACCCTTTTGCCTATAAAGATTCTACTCATTTTTCTAATTCAATTGATCCATGTCTACTTGGGATTTCATTATTCTTTCATTGAGTTGCTTTTCAAAATTTAGATCAAATTTCATCCTTTCATTGATTTTCCTTTCAAAGTTTAAGTCATTTCTTAGCCTTTCATTTTTAGATCTCAGACTCGTGATTTCATCATTTGCATTGGAGAATTGATTAATAAGATTTTCTTGCTAAAGGTATTGATTTTGAATTTCATTGTTCCTTACCTCCAAGTCTTCTTTTGTCTTATTTCTCTGTTCTGAAATTTCACACAATCTTATTGATTGAATTTATTGTTCTCTTTTTAATTTTCTTACTTCTTCTTGTAGGGAGCCCTTCTTTTCTAGGAGTTCTTTGATTGCATCATTTGCTTCATCTAAACTTCTTGAAGGGAAAAAATATTCAATCTTTTCTTCAACATAATGTTGGTCATTCATTTGATTTGCAAGTTCCTTCCTTCTTTTTAAGGATTGGGAAAGATGCATTTTTTCTTTCTTGAGTTGAGCTATGGCCATCTCTAGATCTATCTTTTCATTGTCAATAGCTTTGTCAAGTCTAAATATCTCCATTGTCCTTGATCTTTGCTCAAGCTATCAAACTTTATCCTAAGAACCACAAAGCTCTAATACCAATTGTTGGAAATATTCAAGACTAGCTAGGTTACTGAGAGGGGAGAGGTGAATCAGTAACCTCAAAACTTTTAACAATTTTAAAACTTAATAGCATAATCCAATTACCATTAATAGATCTAATCTACTGCATGCATGAGAAACTAAAAGCATACAACACTTTTAACACAATGTTTAGTGACCTAGAAACCTTCCAAATAGAAAGTAAAACTAGGGTGGGGATGATACCCAGAAAACTTCAATACTATAGTATAAAGTTGGCCTGTTAAGGCTTACAATGATCACTTCTAATTATCTGCCCTGTTAGGAACAATTAGGACTACTAGGTCCACCTTGTTAGAGGTTTTACAAATATACAATGAAGTATGCATTCGATAAAGAGATTTAAAGAAAATATTGTTAAGTCTACCCTGTTAAAGGATTTGAAGTTGATTCACCTTTTAGGATGAAATAGTAGATCTCTTACTTACAACTAAATTTTTGGTTGAGATCTTTGAAGTATTTATCACCTTTATGTGATAGATGTAACTCTACTACTCCTGATATGGCCTTCCAATACACTTTGTTCTGTTGCTGATTCACATTTGCATGTTTGCATTTCATTCACATTATCTCATATATTACATTGCACACTTGGATATGATAAATTTCATTACATATGTGAATTGACTATATATATATATAAGGTTGGCCAATACACAAGTTAACAACAATATTATAGAGTCAACCCAAATGTAGATACTCGGGTTTTGAGACTAACTTGATGAATTTCTAAAACACAGCATCTACTATCATTACTCGGCATTGTCATGCACTCAATAGAAGTAGAGGCTCAGTCCATACTAATCACTCCAATGTAGTTTTGAACTTGGTATACATTGGTGACTCGGTAGATACAGTGTCATTTGATAGAAATTGAATTCCATGTTTACCATGCCTACACTCGATAAACACTAATAATCTCATCACTCGATTAACACTAACTTCGCTTCACAAGAACTGATGACTCGATAAACACTACGAAGCTTGGTAACCATTGAACTACTCTGTAAGAACTATTGGACTTCACATTTCCTGAATTCACTTGGTAACCACTGGAATGCTTGGTAGGAACTATGAAGCTTGGGAACCACTGAATTAAATGGAAAACACTAGAGACTAATCAAAGAGCTTGATAACTATATAGAATCTAAATAAGTGTTCTCACTAATAACAAACTTGACTTAATGTCAACAACCAAAAGGTCAAAAGTCTATCAATCTAGACAAGTCAAGCAATATCAAGCTTGCATATCTTCCCAAGATCTCAAGTTCATGGAGACTTTGGAAAACATATCTTTGGGTATCTTGATGTCACATTTCAAAAAAATGCAGCACATTAGCACCTTGGATCTTGGCAAGTGGCCCCCCTCAATAGAAAACAAGGGTGACCACCACAAATGGTGGCTTCATTTCTTAGATTTGGCTTCTATCTTGGTTCTATTTTTAGAATCTATATGTGCAAATGCTTCACAACCAAAGGTTTTGAAAAAAGAACACCTTGCCTTCTTACATGTCTATGCTTCCTTTAAAATACCACAACCTAAAGGAGTAGAGAGACCTCTATTGACTAAATATACAATGTATTAATAATCTCTATCCATGTGTTTAAGGGTAACCCAACGTGCAACCTCATACTCCATGCAAGCTCCATTATTGTCATGTTTATGTGTTTAACCACCCTATTTTCTTGTAGAGTCCTTGGAACACTTTTTTTCCTATGAATAAGATTTGAGGAGCAATACTCTTCAAACTCTACTACAATACTCACCACTATTATTAGATCTGAGACATTTTAATCATTTATCAGTCTCATTCTCAACCAAGTTTTTCTAATTTCTTAAAAGTTACAAATAAATCAGATTTATGTCTAATGAAATAAATCTATATTTTTCCAGTTGCATCATCAATGAATGTAACACAATACAAAGAGCCACCAAGGGAAGATACTTAAGCTGGTCCCTTTACATCTATATCCACAAGCTCTAATTTTTCAATTTTCTTTTCCTTCTCATTCTTCGCAAAACTAACTCTCTTTTATTTTTCATAAACACAACTTTTATAGAAATCTATATGGAAAAATTTTAGACCTATCAAAATTTCTTTAAATGAAGTAATTTCATACATTTTCACTCATGTGCCCAAGTCTACTATTTCGTAATCTTTGTAGGATCTACAACAATTGTTTGATGTGAACTTCTTTCTCAGCTGTAGAAACTATTCTTGAACATTGATTCTTCTCTAAAACAATTAAAGTAGAAGGAACAATATGACCTATACAAAGATATAAGGTGCTTGCTTTCACATCTTTTTCTACTACTAAGGGGGTAAAAGTACAAACTTATTTTCACCATTTTGTAAGGGAAAACGACGAGAAAATACAAACTTTTTAACTTTAACAACACAAAAGTGGTATTTGTGTTTATAATTTGAAAATGATGGAAACTAATGAAATGTGTAAAATTGCATGAAGTTTATGACTAATTTTTTTTGAAAAAAAAATAGCAATAATTTATGCTTTTTTTTTTAAATATCTTTTTTTAGTTGCAAATAATATGGGGTGTAGTTCTCGTCAAACAAGTATATGTAATGTAAATAATTTATTTTTTCTCTGATTTTAAAATATGTTATAGAGGACATGTATAGCTAGTATAAAAATATGTATATATAAATTTTTGATGGATATTTTCTTTGTTATAAGTACTTGAAATTGAACTTATCAAAAATCAATGATTTTTTTCTCCCATCAAAACTTTCCTATCAAATCTACACCTTTTTGAAATTAAATTATATATTCTTGAAGATGACTCTCTCCTCTAGTGCTAAATATAAATTTAAATTTTTGATATATAATTTACTATTTTATTCTTTTTTTCAAGTAGCATGTTCTCAAATGTTAAAAAATCTACTTGTAATATTTTGAAACTATAACATACTATAACTAATCAAAATACCATGAAATTCATATAATGGTAATCTTGACTCTGAGATCTATAAAAGAGTATTTTTAGTTTTTGAAGAAAGATGAGATTTGATGGAGAAATGAGATTTGGCCAAAAAAAGTTTAGATGTCTTAAAAAGTGACACAAATTTGTACTTTTACCCAAGGAAACTTTTGAAACCTTCTAAAAAAATTTAATTAAATGTGACTGTGCAACTTTCGTCACCTAGTTGCCCTACTAAAATTGAATTTTTACTCAGCCTTCGAACATGTCTTACCTCTTGTAGTAGTCAATTATTCTCATTCGACAACTTAATCTTAAATCTTCTAGTTCCAAAAATTTGATAGGGTTCATTATCTCCCAAATAAACTAGAGAAAAATCCCCTTGGACATAATTAAGAAACTAACATATATGGGGTGTAGCATGAAATAAAGTCCACGAATCTAAAACCTATGAATCATCAAAATTTTCTAAGGAAAGAAGCAAAGCATCCTCTTTGGATTTATTACTTACCACATTTGCCCTCTTATTTCTTTCTTTTTTAAATCCTTCATTATTTTTCTTAGACCAACAATATTTCTTCTTATGACCTGGTTTCTCATAATATCAACAATCTCTTGGTCCTCTAGATTGAAACATTTTTCCCTTTGATTTTCCTCTTGATTTCTCATGATTTCTAAAATTGTTTCCTCTCTCATTTGTTCTACCTCTTCTTCGTGTGTGTAAGACAATTCCTGATGTAGATCCACCTAATTATTTCCTACGAGTTTCTGCACTCATTATAACACAAATAACATCATCCAACTCTACAGTATTAGAACTAGAGACAAATTTAGTAGCATCCATTACCAAGTCATTCCAATTTTCAGGCAAAGAACACAAAATCAAGAGAGCCCTAATTTATTCATCAAAAATAACATTTACAAAAGATAACTGGTTGGTAACTGTATTTATACTCATTCAAATGATTAGCAGCAAACCCACCTTCTACCATCTTTATATTAAACAAATGCTTCATGAAAATTACCTTGTTTGAAGCATAGGACTTTTCATACAACTTTGCTAGGTTTTTCATCAACTCTTCAGTTGTCTTATGTACTATTAAATGTCATTGATTATGCTAGGCATAAGTGAATACTTCCAAGTGTCTTTCTATCCAAAATATCACAATCCTCATCTATCATATTTGCATCTTTCTTGGACTTTTCTCCTAATGACTGCCATAAATTTTTTTGATAAGGATAGTCCTCCATTTACATTTTTGATAACTGAAAGCTTTTCCCATTAAACTTCACAACCTTTAGCTTACCCTCACCTTGCATTTCTCTCACTCAACCATGAGACTCACACTCAACTATGAGACTTTCCTATAGAGAATAATTGAAACAACCTCACTTTTATACCACTTAAGAGGACTAGATAGTTAGAAAAGAATAGTTGCATGCAAATATAACCAATATCGTAAAGGAATAAAAAACACATAACTAACAAAAGACATAAAGATTTAATGTGGTTCACTCAATTCTTGGGCTACACCCACCAAATAATGAGTTCAATACTATTATCTAGTAACTTCAACCTGCTACAATCTTAAGTCTCCCTTACAAATCAATACCACTGCAAGAAGCTATATATTTACAATATGAAAAGCCCTAACCCTAAGCCAATATTTCATTATTGACATTAAAGGTAATTAGATTATTAAAAATGTTGACATCTAATAATGGGAGTGAATATTTCTCTAGGGAATTTAATGAGTTTTCCAACATGTAGAAGTTGTTTAGGAAATGACTAAACCTTACACTCTCCAAAAATATAGGGTATAAAGAATAATAAATTGTACATTAATGGAAATAGTTAGGAGCATGTTAAGTAATGCTAATCTAGACAAATGTTTTTGGTTAGAAACTATTAGTATTGCTTGTTATTTGATTAATAGATCTCCTTGTAAAGCTCACACCAATAAAACACCTAATGAAATGTGATTAGGTAAAAAGTCTCTAGTTTTACATTTAACATTTGGTCTTCAATTATGAAGCTTTCATTCATGTGCCTTAAGAGAAGTTATCCAAATTGGATCCAAAAGTTCATATATTCATATTGTTAGGATATGGTGATAATGTAAAAGTTTATAAACTTTGGAATACTCTAACTTGAAAATTGATCTTTTCTATAGATGTGATTTTTGGATAATTTAGAGCTAACTCTAGTGAAGAGCAACCAAAGGAAAAGTCAAAGATAATTTTATTTTTTTACTAAGCAAGAAGATGTGACTGTGGAAGAATGGAAGGATGGACAAAAAGATAGAGTAGTAGAAGAGAGTTCAAGTGAAAGTTTAGAAGATTCAATTTTGACAAAAGAAGTCTATCATAATGAGGAAAAATATGAGGATGAGCCTCTTACTCCACCTTGAAGAAGGTTTACAAGGTAACTAAATTCAATTGATAGGTGTAGTTCACCAGATTTGCATTGTAAATTCACTTTGTGCTAACAATGAAACTAGATCTTACAATGATGCACTTGCTTCCAAGGAAGCCATGCAAGAGGAGATGACAAAGTTGGATCACTTAAGGACTCATTAAATTAAAAAAAGGAAAAAATCTCAACTAATGTAAGTGGGTTTAAGAATAAATTTGGAGACAACGGTCAACTAGAGAGCTATAAGGCTAGGTTGATGGATAAGGGGTATTCCTAAAGAGGAGTTAATTTTGGGGAAATATCATCTTCTATTGCTAAGCTAACTTATATTATATTTCTATTATCTATTGTTGTTGTTGTTTTCTTTCTTGTATGAAGATTTCAAAGAAAAGAGTTGTATGCAATGGCATGTCTATTTTTTGAGAAACGAAAAGAAAAGTTGGTTTGTAGGTTGAAACAAACATAGTATTATTTGAAAAAGGTCACCTAGGATGTGGTACCAGAACTTTGATGCATTTGCATTAAATTTGTGATGTGTTAGAAACGAAGTAGATAACTATATTTATATTAAGGTTATTGATGATTAGTTATTAATTATTGTCTTGTATGCAAATTACATGTTTATTGGTAATAGAAATGGTGGTTAGAGAGCTCAAAACTCATCTTTCTAGAACATTTCATATGAACTTGGGAGCTACTAGATATATTATTGGGATAAAAAATAAAGGGGTGGAGTTAACAAAATGCTTTGGTTAAGTTAGAATAAGTATTTTGACACTATTTTGTAGAGATTCAAAATGTAGGATTGTAAGTTAGTGAGTATTCTATTTTTAATTAGTACAAAGTTGAATTTAGACATGTGTTCAAATTATTTATGCAAATGGCATTGGTAATTTAATGTATGCAATGATTTTTACTAAGATAAGAGCATTCAACTTTTGTTAAAAGGGATTTCAAATAATTGTGAGGTGCTTCTGATTACTATTTGATTTACCATGGCAATTATGATGTGGATAAGTCATTGGACATACAAGGTTTTCTTCATATAGATTAGCTAGGTGACTTGGATAGTAAGAGGTCCACTAGTGGATATGTATTTATGTTGTTTGGGGGTAGAATGAGTTAGATAAATAAAATACAATGTGTAGTCGCATTATACAACCTATAACTATGATGCAGAAGCATCCTGGGTGTATAGAAAAATCTTGCATCACCCAAAAATATTTACGTTTTTGTCTTTTCAATAAGGGTTATTCAAGTGTAGAGTTACTATTTGTGGAAACTTACTATTTTTAATAAGTGGTTCATACAAGGTCATAATGTTCTAATCTAATAGGTGGAGGTTCATCTCAGTTATATCATCCTGTTAGTGAAGCCTCATTGTTGTTCCATATTTATTGCAAAATTTATTGAGATTTTTTGGTATAAAATCTTTGAGCTCAATTTTGAAGGCTTAAATAGCTCTAAAATGAGCTCAAACCTCAAAATCCAACATGCTTATGCAATCAAAAAAGTACATATAGTTGCAAATTGATACAGCTTGACAGTTATGGCCTTCAGAAGTTGGGCTACCTAAAAGTATAATTTGTAATTATTTTGAGACAAAATTATGTAATAAATATGAAAATAATAATTATTTTGGGGTTGGTTGGCCTCAAGGGTTGAGGTTAAATGTCTAGAATTGTCCTAGACAATGGAAAATTGCCTATATAAGGGTCGTGAGGTGTTGGCCCAAGATTTGAAAATGTAGAAATAATTAGAATCTAGAATTTATTTATTATTTTCCTTGAAAATTTAATACCATTGTTGAATAGGAAATCAAATTTATAAATTAGACCTCAATAATAGTTATGAACTGTTATAAAAAACTACCCGAACAAAAAACTAAAAGCAAAACCCCAAACTAAAATTTAAAAAAAAAAACCAATCTAATACTTAGTACTTAGAAACTAGAAAGATTAGTGATTAACATCCCCCCCTTAATATAAAGGGGTTAAACCAATCATTGCTCTAAACTTCTCAAACTTTTCTTTGCCTAATGCCTTGGTAAAACTATTCGTTGGCTGATCTGTAGTGGGACAAAATTTGATGTGTATATTTCCATCTTGTACATGATGTCAAATCAAATGAAACTTTGTGTTGATATGTTTTGTGTGATCATGAAATACTAGATTTTTAGCCATTTTGATAGTTGGTTGATTATCAATCAAGAGTGGCGTTGATGAAACCTGTGGTATTTGCAAGTCTTCTAGAATCCTTCAAAGCCATAAGATCTCCCAAGTTGCTTTAGATCCTACCATATATTCAGCTTCAGAAGAAGAGATAGCAGGGATTGATTGCTTTTTAGATTTCCAAGAAATTGTTGCAAACCCAAGATGCATTAAATATCCAGTTGTAGATTTTCCATCTATTGAGTCACCTACATAATCTAAATTAGAATAGCCAAGAAAAGAAAACTCTTTTGTCTTGGAGTATTTTAGCCCATAGTGTTGAGTACCTTATAGATATCAAAGAATTCTTTTAGCAGCTAACCAATGAGTTTGTCTAGGTTGTTGCATAAATCTTGAAAGAACTCCAACAACAAAAGAAATATCTAGACGAGTAGTTGTAGCATAGATCAAACTACCAACAAGTTTACTATACATAGTTGCATCAACCAATGTTGAGGTATCATCAAATATGAGTTTGATATTTTTCTTCATATGAGTACTAAGGGGATTACAATTAGCCATGCTAAACTTATGCAAAAGATCACCAATATATTTTTTCTGGGTAGTAAAAATAGAATGAGGTTTTTGAACCATCTCAATATCTAAATAGTAATCAAGATGACCCAAATTAGTAATATCAAATCCCTTCTTCAATTGTTCTTTTACATCTTGAATATAATTCTCAACACTACCAGTGATTAGTAAATCATCCACATAAACAAGAAGATAGATAATAATGTTGTCAACCTTTTTAACAAAGAGTGTTGCATCGTCAAATTCAAAATGTTTGAAATTCAACTTCAAGAGATGCTTTGTAAGTTTTTCATACCAAGCACAAGGTGTTTGTTTCAAACCATATAGAGATTTGAAAAGCTTGCATACCTGATGTTCCTTTCCATTAACTGCATATCCTTCAGGTTGAGTCATATACACTATTTATTTAAGATCACCATTTAGGAATGTGGTTTTGACAACCATTTAGGAATGTGGTTTTTACATCCATTTGGTGAATTTTCCACCCATTTTGAGTTGCAAGACTCAACAAAGCATGAATGGTAGTCCATTTTGTTGTAGGTCCAAATGTTTCATCAAAATCTATTCCCTCCTTTTGAGCATATCCTTTAGCAACAAGTCAAGCTTTTTATTTTTCAAGTGTGTCATCTACTTTATATTTATTTCTAAAAATCCACTTACAACCAAGTGGTGGATCAATCAACTCCCATGTGCCATTTTTTATAAGTGCATCATACTCATTTGGCATAGCTTTCCTCCAAACGACAATATTTTTAGCTTCATTAAAGGAACTTGGTTCATAATCAGTGGTGAAATTGAGTTCATCAATAGGTTCTTGGTTATTTATGACATTGGATTGAGTCTATAGCCTTGCCTTGTAATAACTTCTTGTACCTATTTTACCTATTTCATCAAATCTTAAATCTTTCAAAGTTTGTTGAATTTGTTTTGCCCACTTATGAGAAGATTTTGGTTGCATAGAAGATGTTTCAATAGTGGCCAATGGTTCTACAATTTTATGCTCATTATTGATAGATTTTCTTCTTGTTCATTCATAGATGGATTAGTTTACTAAGGATGGCTTGAGGAAAAGATTCCACATGTAAATCCATTAAAGGTGAGGCTAAACAAGTTGGGTTCCCCTTGGAAAGTATATCATTTAGCTGACATTCAATATTTCCAGCACTCTTAGAGGTTTCACAAAATACAACATCACATGTAATGATGTATTTATTATTAGCTTCATCATACAACCTATATGCTTTAGAGGATTTAGAATATCCAAGAAAAATACATTTAAAACTATGTTGATGCAACTTACTTCTTTTTTCCTTAGGAATTAAAACATAGCAAGTGGACCCAAAAATGTTAAGAATGTTGAATAGGAGGATAACCAAACCATACTTCATATGGAATTGCTTTTTGAAGTGCAGATGATGGAGATCTATTATGAAGATAGATTGCAGTTCTTACTGCTTCAGCCCAAAAATGCAATTTGACTCCTTTAAAGTACAACCTTTATCTAACCATATTCATGATAGTTCTATTCATTCATTCAACAACTCCATTTTGTTGAGGAGTACCTAGCATAGTTAGATGATGTTGAATCCCATGTTGACGCAGATAATCTTCAAATACTAGAGAAGTAAATTCTCTGCCATTGTCTATTCGAAGAGTACCAATTTTAGATCGAGCTTGATTTTCAATCATAACACAAAACCTTTTAAAAGTTTCAAAAACCTCTGATTTTTGCTACAAGAAATAAATACATGTCATGTGACTATAATCATTAATGAACAATATAAAAAAGTGAGATCCTCCCATAGAAGTTACTGGTAAAGACCCACACAAAATAGAAAGAATAAGCTATAATTTTATTTGTGCTCTCCAAGTGGATGAAGGGAAAGAACTTCTATGTTGCTTAGAAAGAATACATGCTTCACAATTTTCATTTGATTTAGGCAAAACAGGCAAGCCATCAACACCATTCTTTTTCATAATAAAAATTTTGTCATAACAAATATGCCCAGATCTTGCATGCCATAACACGGCCTTTCTCAATAAGATATGTAAAAAATTTAGATTAATTTTAATGATCTTATATCCTCAAATCCAGTCAATACAAATTCATTATTACATTGCTTTCTAACAACAACTTGGCCATCTTTTAATAGAATAGAGTGTCCTTTTTGTCCAATCAATATTAGTGATAATAGATTACGTTGTAATTAAGGAATGAATAAAATGTCATGAAGCACAAAATCTAGAAGATTAGAACACTTAAACCGAATAGTTCCCTTTCCAATAGGTTTGAGAATTGACTTATCTACTAATTAAATTGGACCACAATCAACATTTTGAAATTCTTCAAAGTAATCACGTTGAAATGTCATATGTTGTATGGCTCCATTATCTAAATTCCAATTATCATACCATAAGGAATTAGATGCACATTCTGAAACAAAAAAGAACATATTGATCTTCATCACTATCACAAGTAAACAGAGCTGCTCCTGAACTTTTATCACTTGAAGGTGTATCATCATTATAAACTTTGGTTTTATATTTGTGCTTAAAATAATTTTCTTTAAAACTTTCTATCTTTTCCCAAGAGAGTTTTCATTCATGAGCTTCATGACTACCTTTTCTACCACATCTTTTACAATGTAAAAATTATCTATCATTTTGTTTATCATTTTTCTTCCATTGACCTCTACCTTTCCCTCTATCATTGTAACCACCTCTTGAAGAAGTTTTATTTGGAGGTTTCTCTTGATGAGCAAGACACAAATTTTCATTTGTATTATCTAGTTTTCTTCCATATGTTTTCTCATGCTCTGCTAACTTTTCAACCAATAAATCAAAAGTAATAGTTTTTAATTGGTTGCTTGCTTGAAGAGATTCTAGATATGTGGAATGTGTTGGAAGAAGTGCTTTAATAAAAGCTATGAGATACATATCAACTTTTCCACCTGCAGCATCAACATCTTCTTTTATGGCTCTAATTTCTAAAGTTGGATTTATAACATCACCACTTTTCAATTCAAGATTGAATAGTTTTAATTGCAACAGAATGAATTCTAATTCTGAATGAGAATCAAATAAATTTTTCAATTTATGAATGGTATCCCAAGCAAGTATGCATCCATGTATATGTTGATACACTTCTCCATTAACAGAAGCCCTTATCAAAGCTAAAGCTTTTGGATTTTTATATAGTCATATTTTTTTTTCTTTAGCATCAGTTGGTTCTGTAGGCTGAGTATTTCCATCACATATTTTGGTCCACGGATCATTAAAAATAAGTGTGTTTTCTACTTTTCTATTCCATTCTATCCAATTATCCTTTCCAAACAATGTTTCCTCAATCAATGAAACAATAGACTACATTGTGAATTCAAAAATAAAACATAATTTGCACAGATTGAAAATTTAAATAATTGCTAAAATTTTCTTGCCAAAATTTAGCAAAGAAATCAAGTTTTAGAAATCTTTCAAAAATGATTGCACCTGAATCAATTTTGTTTTATGTGTAAAAATGCTCCAATCTTTAAAAGCTTCGTGCATAGATTTGTTCCAATGTTCTGATACCACTGTTGGCCCAAGATTTGAAAATGTAGGAATAATTAGAATCTGGAATGTATTTATTATTTTCCTTGAAAATTTAATACCATTCCTGAATAGGAAATCAAATTTATAAAGTAGACAGCAATAACAATTATGAACTATTATACAAAACTGCTAGATAAAAAATTAAAAGCAAAACCCCAAACTAAAATTTAAAAAAAAAAAACCAAATCTAATACTTAGTACTTAGAAACTGTAAAGATTAGTGATTAACAATAATGTTTTCTAGGATAGTTCTAGGTGGTAGTTCATGGTTCTATCTCGAAGAATGTTGTAAAGAAAGTGTATAGTAAAGAAAATGTCCATGTGGCTTTGCATATTGTATTTCTAAAAAATATAATTTCATACTTTTGGATATAATAAGAAGCCTATTTTTTTTTCATGTAAAAAAAAAAGTGTTTCTCTATTTATGTTGTGTGTTTGTGGTATTAAGGGGAGCACCCTTCATCAAGTGGTATTAGAATAGGAGTTCCTGAGTGTGTAGACAGATTACGGATTATGAGGCAGTTTGCACTAGGACCATGGTTTAGACTTTTAGTGATAAGCACAAAAATGCCTCCATGAAGGGAATATAGTGGAGGAGTCGAGTGTGTGACACCTGAGGGATCTAGAGGCCTCCAGAGAAAAATATTGCAAAAAGAGGTCGCCAAGGGAGGAATCTTGTCATAAGAGCTGAAAGCAAGGATGAAAGAGAAGAAAAAGGAAATATTGAGCATGAAGAAGAAGGAAGAAGTTCTAAACCAAGAGGAAGAAAGGCTTTTCAAGGCCATTTCCAAGATTGGGAAAATACCTAAGTTTGAGGTTTCCACATTTTTGAGAAATGGAATAGATCTATTGGATCAATGAATTAGAAGAATATTTGGAGTATGAAGATATTGAGGATTGTAATAGAGTCAATTTTGTGAAGGCCAAACTAAAGGGATGAGAAAATATAGTGATAGGAGATCCCATTGAAGCAAAATAGAAGAGGAAAGGAGAAAATAACAAGACGGGAACAAATGGTCGATAAATTGAAGGGACAATTCATTCATGTTCATTATGAGCTTGATTTGTTGAAGAAAATGCAAGGTTTAAAGCAAGAGGGAAGTTTTTTTAGGAGTATACAAAAGAGTTCTATCAAGTTCTCATTAGAACAAGCCATGCAAAAGATGAGAAGGAGAAAGTTGCATGTTACCTTAATGGATTGAGGCCAAGTATTTAGGAAGAGTTGAGTTTGGTTAGAATGAAGAGGCATACCAGTTTTCCCTAAGAGTAGAGGAAAAGTTGAACAAGTTTAAAAGTAGGCAAAGTGGAAGAGGTCATGGTGGATAGTCTTATGGAGGCCGAATTAAAAACTAGAAGAAGGATGAGGCTAGCAATAACAATCAAAATTAAAGGGAAAACAATTTCAATCATTTTCATGATCAAAATAATAGAGATCGGAGAGGAAGAGAAAGAGGATTGGGAAGAGGAGGCTTATGTGGAACATATTTTCGCTATGGATAAGGTCATAGAGAATTTGAATGTCCTCAACACCAAGGAATGATAGACAGAACTAAAGGCCAAGCTAGAGTTGTACATGTGGATCAAGATGCCAAATCATCACATTTTGAAGACATTGAAAGAGAAGTCTTGGTAAACAAAAGAGTCATGTTAAGTGGTGAGAATGAATCATATCAAAGGAGAAGTGTGTTTTGCACCAGGTGCAAGTGTGAAGATAAGTGTTGTGATGTGATTATTGATGGTGGAAGCACTGACAATTTGGTGTTAGAAGAGATGGTCGCAAAGTTAAAGCTCAAGAGGCAAAAACACTTGTATCAATATCGTATTGCTTGGATATAGGTTGACCACAAGTTCTTGGTTAGTGAATAGTGCCTAGTGAAGTTTAAGATTTGGGGCTACCATGATGAGGTACTCATGATATCATACCTATAGATGTATGTCATATATTTTTGGGTAGGTTGTGATAGTCTGTTAGGCATGGCGTGCATAATGGTCATACAAATACCTATTCCCTACCAAAGTATAAAGTGCAACATAAGCTAATGTCATTGAAGGACTTAGAAGAAAATGTATGTAGTACTATCAAGATAAGTTTTGTTGATTGAAGGAAGTTCCTAGAGGGTATGAGACATGGGCATATGTATTTTTCTATAATTCCAAAAGAGGATAAAGAAAAAGTAGAAGATGTACCTGTAGAAGTTGCAGATTTGTTGAATGAATTTAGGATATTGTGTCCAACAATGTGCCTGATGGATTACCACTAGAAAAAGAGATCAATCATCAAATGGACTTGATTCCAAGAGCTAGTTTTCCACATAAGGCAACACAAAGAATGACACTAATACAATGTGAAGAGTTGAATAAACAAGTACAAAAGTTGTTGCATAAAGGGTTGATTCAGGACAGTTTGAGTCCATGTGTTGTACCAACAGTATTAACACCAAAAAATAATAGAGAATGGAGGATGTGTATAGATTCTAGGGCTATCAATAAGATTGCAATGAAGTATAGATTCTCCTTGTCGTAGATGGATGGTTTTTATGAATTGTTTGAGTGGAGTTGTGTATTTTACAAAGATAGATCTAAAGAGTGGAGATAATTATATTCAAATCAGAGAAGGAGATGAATGAAAGACTCATTTCAAGACAAAGGAAAGATTGTATTAATGGTTAGTCATGCCTTTTGGGATAACCAATGCATTGAGTAATTTCATGTGACTCATGAATGAGGTATAGAAAGAATTTCTAGGTAAGTTTGTCATTTTTTACCTAGATGATGTTTTCATCTTCAATAAAATATTAGAGGATTATATAATGCATATGTCTAGGGTGCATATGTGTAGGGTGTTTGAGAAATTAAGGGAAGAAAAGCTTTGATTAATATGAAGTAGTGTAGTTTTTTGAAGGAGTTAGTGTACTTAGGGTTTTTAGTTTCAAGGGAAGGTCTAAAAATGGACCCTGAGAAAGTGCAGGCTGTCATTCAATGGCATACTCCAAGGAGTGTCACTAAGGTAAGATATTTTCAGGGTTTGGCTAGCTTTTACAAAAAAAATGTTTATCAAAAGTTTTAGCAATGTTTGTGGGCCCTTGAATGAAGCAATGAGAGGGGATGGGAAATATTATAAGTGGACTATAGGAGTAGATAAGAGTTTCAATTTGTTGAAACAGAAAGTTACAAAATAACTAGTTTTAAAACTTCTAGATTGTAATAAGGTGTTTCAAGTAGATCATGGTGTGAATGATACTGCAATAGGAGTTTGTTTTGAGCCAAGAAGGTAGACATGTTGCTTATTTTAGTGAGAAGTTAAATGATGCCAAAAGAAGTATCATGTTTATGATTAGGAAATTTATGCTATAAACTAGGCATTGAAGAAGTGGAGACATTATCTTCTTCCTAAGGAGTTTGTTTTGCATATTGATTTTCAAGATTTACAATATTTGAATAGTGAAGAAAAGTTTAATAAGAGACATTTGAAATAGGTCAATTTTTACAGAGTTTCATATTTGTTTTCAACATAGGAATGGGAAGTCTAATAGGGTTGCAAATGCTCTTAACAGGAGATATTTTTTGTTGATAGAGATGTAGATTGAAGTGGTTGGGTTCAAGGAACTCAAGAGTTTGTATCTAGACAATCCTAACTCTGGTGAAGCTTAGAAACCTTGTACATAATCTCTTATACTTGATAGGAAAAAGTGGTTGGATTTCATCATCTAGGATAATATGTTATTTAGAGGAAGTCAATTGTGTATTCCAAGAAGTTCTATGAGGGAAATTTTCATCAAGGAGAAGCCCAATGGAGGATTAGATGGACATTTTGGTAGAGATAAAACCAACGTCTAGTTAGTGAAAAGTATTGCTGGTCACAGTTGTTGCAAGATGTCAAGAATTTTATATAGAGTTGTAGGGTACGTTAGATAGCAATTGGAGCAAAACAGAATACATGGTTGTATCAATCATTACCTATACTAGAGAAATTATGGAAGGATGTCGACATGGATTTTTTTCTCAGTTTACCAAGGACTTGGCAAGGACATGAGTTAATTTTTGCAATAGTTGACAAGTTTACAAAGATGACACATTTCATTCCTTGCAAGAAGACTAGTGATGTTTTTTATGTGGCAAGATTATTTTCTAGAGAAGTAGTGAGACTACATGTTCTACCAAAGAGCATAGTTTCATATCAAGATACCAAAATTGTTACATATTTCTAGCGCACATGGAAGAAGTTGAAGACAAATTTGAAGTTCAGTTCATCACATCTTCCATAGACTAATGAATAGTCGAAGGTAGTGAATAGGAGTTTGGGAAATTTGCTAAGATCTTTGGTGGGAGATAAGTCAACAGGATGGGATATGATTTTACCACAGGCAGAATTTGCATACAATAATTATGTTACGAGGAGCACTGCTAGATCACCATTCTAGCTTATATATGGAAGTTGGTTAAAGGAGAGATAAGTAGTGTTGAAGCTGAGGATTTTGCAGAACATTTGAAGAACATCAATGAGGAGGTAAGGAAGCATACTACCTAGACGAATAATGAAGCCATCCATTTGGGTTAGCATATTGTAATTGACAATTTTGTAATTTTGCATTTGTGATGATAATAAGAAGTCCATTTGTTGTTCTTGCATTTTTTGTTGTTTCTTTATTTATGTTATGTGTTTATGGTATTAAGGGGAGCACCCTTCATTAATGATGAAGATGATGAGTCAATGATCCTTGATGAGGTAATTACATTACCTAAGTATGATTTGAATAATCTTACATTAGAGTAGATGCAAGAGTTGCAAATCTTGTTTAGCCATAAGGAAAAACAAGAAAAAATGAGAAGATAACAAAAGAGAAGACAGGTACTACATATTGTCAAATATATTTTTCCAAATGCATTTGGGATCACAGATGTGAACAATCAACATACTTTTGGTTTAGCTAGCATATTTAGTTGATAAGATTCAAATAGATGACATAGAGACTAATGAAAATTTTCTATAATGATCTGAGAGAAGAATGGAGCATAAAGTGTTACATAAAGTTTGACAACAACTTATACATAGAAAAGTTTAGCTTTCTACATCTATCACACATCTAGAAATAATTTTGAAAGCTATCAATTCTTTATATTTGAAATTGTCTGATATAGATTTCTTTACAACAAATACTACATGCTCATTAGAGAGATTGCATGCAGACATTAGAGTGAATGTTATCACATTGGGCAAGAATGCAAGTTCAAGTTCATCCTCTTATAATGAACTAACATTTAGTCAAAAGAGGTTAGCTGAGCTCATAGCTAGAGATACAAAGATCATACACAATTTGATGTTGACTCAACTTCAGTTATTGCCACATATAGAGATCATTTAGAAGGTAGTCTATGTTGCCAAGGATATTTTGAAGAAACGGACAATTTTTTTACATATTGCAGGATTCATTGATCTAGATAATGAGCTAGAGATTGAGTTTCAAATTTTGGAACAAGTACAGGAGAGATAGAATGTCATCAACAATTCTTTGATAAATATCAGTTAGCCCCTACAGCCCCAAGTTCCATCAGTTACAAAAACAAGGGGGATATGAAATAAAGAAAGACAAGGAGAGGTAGATCATAAATAAAAGGGGATATGAAAGAATAAATATGGAGATATGGAAAAGCAATGTGCAGATCAAAGATGATGTTATTATGGTCTCAGAGGAGTACTCATTTTTTAACGAAATAATTTCATGACAAAGTATTTTTGTCACCAATGTCAAAGGGGGAGATTGTTGATCTCTAACCATATGTTCTCTATTAGTGTCCAAACACTTAGTCATTTATGAGGCAAAGATTACAAGGTCATCATTGCAAGTGGGTTATCTAGTAAAGGGTTAGAATACAATGCTAATACCAAGAAGGATAGTGATTGTTGAGTATTCAGTAGTGATCGAGCATTTGTATGAGCCGAGCAATATAGTTCAAACCGAGCATATTGACAACTTACTAAGTGCTAAGAAAATAGGTATATAGACACTGAGTAACAACATGAAGGTTTATACATGACCGAGTGTCAGAGCATTTAAGTGTTGAGTAGTTTAGTTTTGATATATACATTTGTGATGACACAAACACATACGTAAACTGTTTTGGACAACATTTCTATGATATTTAATATTTGTAGAGCCAAATAAGGATTTGATCATGGATCATTATAGAAGGTAATGATCCCAAGGCATGAAATTCAACCAATCAGAAAATGTGATAGAAATGACAAAAGATGATGAAGTGTAAGTTGTCAATCACAATCTAGAACCTTAATAAAAAATCTATTTAAGGAGGATTCTAACCCTCAAATTAGTGGTGTTGAGATGCATAGGAGTGTATGCACATGTGAAGGAGTAAACACAAAGTTTCAAAGATAGATCAAATAGAGAAGCAATCAGAGCAATGACAGATTGAACATAGTTATTAGATTAGGAGATCAAAATAGAGGTTTAGAAAAGAGGAGACCCAAGATCAACTTGCAGAGGAAACTAAGGGTTGGATACTGAATCAATTATTGTTAGTTGAGATAGGGTAAATCTCTTAAATAAGTGATCTTAATAGATCTATGTAAACCTCCTAATAGAGTTCTTACTTCATTGTGAGTGTAAAATCTTTTAACAAGGTGAGACCTAATAGTCTTTTTAGATTTTAATAGGTCATACCCCTCATAAGGTAGATCATATCTAATGATCAAACATTGTAACCCTAATAGGTTAACTTTATTATTGCATCAATGAAGATTTGTGGCTCTCATCCCCACCCTAATTTACCTTCATCTTGAAGTATTTTTGGGTTACCAAATCATTGTGTTATGTGTTGAACTCTTTATGGATGTGATTTATTTGATTTATGTTTCAGCATTATAGTTTTAATGGTAGATCTAATATATGAGATGAATTAGGTATGAATTTATGAAATTGGCATTGAAGTCAAAAGTTTAAGATCCTGATTCACTCTCCCCGCTCTTAGTATCTTGTTTCCCATATACTCATTCCAACAACATGTCCTTCCCCCTTTTCCCTCTAAATTTTAGAAAAAAATAAATTTCTTATATAAAGTTCCCCAAAATATGATAAATATATAATGAAGTAAATTTAAAGGGTGTATACATACAAATTTTCTTCTTAAAGGATGCAATAATATCATTTCATGCTCAAGAATCTAGTGTCTCAAGAGTTCAATATCTCTAAAACTCCAATATTTTTAGGTGTACTTTTTAATATTGTCAAAAGATTAAAGTGACAGCTAACTGCTTTGGTGGTGCATCGTGATACTTTTTTGTGGTTGCAATAATTTTTTTAGTTTCATTACGAAACAACTTTATTGTTATTTGTGAAATGAAAGTTGTTATTTATCTTTTCACCCAAATAAAAATGTTTTAAATAAGATAATCATTTTATTTTATTAAAAAAATATGGAATATAAAGTAATTTTAAAATAAATTATATAATATATTAATTGGTATCTTAATATTAATCTCACGACATGAAAACACAATTCTAGCCAAGACATTCACTAGTGTACATCATACCCTGAGTTGGACACATATTGTGTGTCCCTTGTCCAATGTTCATTACACATCTAGATAACTTAACCACTTCCTCTCACATGTCATTTATAATTATTCCTCTTCCTTGTATTATTTGTCTTGCCTGTCCTTCCTCCTCTTCTCTATTTAGTTTATGGGTTTAAATAATACCAAAATAATGCCTTCAAAAGTCACACCTTTCCATATTTATTATCTAAATTTATTTGTGTATACATATTTTTATTACACATTCATAGAATGAGAAAAAGTCTCATAATAATTCCAATCATGTAATTCTACTATCTTGGGAGCATAGAAAGTCTTTTCATCCAAAATACACAATTTATGTTTTATATGCATGTAGAAAGTTATTGGATTGATCAAGTCCAATAATAAAGCATAATAATTAATAAAATACTTGATAACAACCATACTAAAACATGTGTCCCATAGTGGTTAGTGCTTGCCTTAATTATAATTATAGTTTTGAATGATATGATAGCCTAAAATTATATGTTGTGCTAATAATTTTGGTATTAGAAAATAAGATTGCATTAGAAATATATTTTGAAACTATATTCATTAAAGTATCTAAATTTTTTTTAAAATATATAATAAATCAATGAATGTAATTGATAATTATTTATATCTTTTGAAACTATATTTTTATAGTATCTAAAAATACAAAATTGATATAATAAACCAATGAATATAATTGACAACTATTTTTTCTAATGTTTGTGAGAGTATAAAAATATTTCTAAAATAATTGAAATAATTTAAAAACTGATTTTACATAGATATATTAGGAATAGTCAAAAGAATTTGTGAGAGTAGAAAATATTTTGAAATATTTTAAAAGCATAATTGTCAATTTTAGATAGATATATTATTAGTAGTAGTCAAAATTTTAATTTTAATTTTTTTTTTAAATCTTATTAATAAAAAAGTATGGACCACTATGACTAATAATAGTAATTATTACCAAGTTACTTGAAAAAACCCTAAAATGCATTATGGATGAAGCATTTGAGAAAATGGATTTTATAATATATATTGTTTTCAATCAATGAACTAAAAATAAATAAATTTTATAAATTAAAAATAAAGAAAAATAAATTTAAAGTATTTCTAACTTATTTTGAAAATTAAAAAAATAAAGTATTATGATTGATGAAAAATAATTCTTTAATTGAACTCATTATGTAAAGGTCAATGTAATCTACCCTTTGATTATACCACCATTATCTACAAAACATTATGTCATTTATTCAAATTTAACATGTAAATCGAAAGACTTATAGGTTATGAACCAACAATATATCTTACATTTAAACAAATCTATTTTTTATTTTAATAAGCATACCAACTATAAAAAGTTCATTACTCAATAATAATGATATATACCTCAACCATAAACAAGGCAATTGTTAAATGCTGCTAAATTGGAGTTTTGTAGTAAAAAATGTCTAACTATTTCAAAATATTGTTATCTCAATAGTTTACTTTTTAATAATTAGCACTAGAGATAATGAATGATTTTTTTTTTTTCACTAGGCTAGGAAGTGATTTGTAATGTCAAATTTTGAAAATTATTTGTTAGTTTTTATTTCTATTTGATTCAATTTTTCAGATAAAATACATGTTCAATCTCTATGCAATGCATCTCTCAAATGAAAATATTAGTCTCTTGAATATTCTTAGTTTTAAATATTTGTAATTTGTTAAGTGTATATGGACTTCTTTATTGCTTGGGCTTGTATTCTACTAATGTAAATATGATCTCTATATTTTGATTGGTTCAAAGAGTTTCTTTGTTTGTCATGGGTTTGTGTACTTTAAATTGTATGTCCCTTTATTCCATGATAAATAAGGTTGTGTACTTTCCATCACAACCTTCAAGATGAGGAGGCCACAAAAAAAAAAAATACAAGTACTCAAGTGACTGCACTTGCACTAGTTCATTTTGAAGTTGCACATTCAGGGAATGAAAATAAAATAGTTTGTTTGGTAGATATAGAGAAGAGTTATTTATCATCCAAATTATCCCACTCTCCATAAATCATAATAAAAATCACCTAGATATTGCTCCTCATTATGCAGATATTGTAATGGTGATTTCTAATAGAGCTAGTACCATAGCAACAATTATTGGCTTAAGCTTGATAGGCCAAATTCTTGAATCTACTAAACGTACCCATATGGATCTCTCAAATCAAACTAACCTGACTAAGATATTCTACATTCCAACATTCCATTGCATATGTAGTTGTTTGAAATATAAGAGGAGTAACTGAAGGGGGAGGGGTGAACCAGTTACCAATAAAATAATTCCAAATCCCTTAGATGTCAATACAAACTTCCTTTTAACTCACAACTCAATTAGAACTACATATTCATTGTAACTTAGTTAACAAAGCAACCTGATAAATTAATGTGCATTAACCTTTAGTGACTTAGCTATAGAAAGATAAAGCAATAAGAAAATAACATGAACACAAGAGACACCAAGATTTAATGTAAAAACCCAATTTGGGAAAACCACCAATGTAACTAGTTACAACTTTTCACTCTTCTGAAGTAAGCCCTGTTAGAAGCCAACCCTATTAAAGGTTACAAAACACACTATTAGGTGTGACCCTGTTAAAGGATTTGAATCACTCTATTAGGAGTGGCCTTGATAGAGGTCTTCAAGACACTTCAATCTAGAAATGCCACATGTTTAGAAGATTTACAAAATGACTGTTAAGTCAACTCTATCAAGAGATTTCTTCATTGCTACAATTGTTAGAGAGTAACAACGATTGACCTGATTAATGAAGCAACTAGTTTTGTAGATTTAGATCACTATTTTAATTTATCCTCTAGATCCTTTCAGATTATAATATTCTTTGGAGCTCCTTGAATGTTCTTCCCTTAATTAGGAATTCTTCTTTATTCACATATTATCTTCTTCCACACATCTTCTTGCATTTTTCAATCCATAGCTTGACCTTTCATATATATGAAACCCAATTTCAAGTCCGCTTGAATATCCTTTCAAATAAACAAATAACATTCACTGAGTTGGCTAGCATAAACCAACTAACAAACAAAATTGATATGTTGAAAGTCAATTAACACTGAAGAATTGGTCACTCGATTACCACTAAGTTCCTTGGTAACTGACTTGACTCAATTTACACTAAACTACTTTTGGTAACTAAACTGACTCAGTTTATACATGAATCCCTTTGATAACTGACCTAGCTCAGTCTTCATTTGATCACTTGGCTTCTTCTGATCTTTTTCTTGATGTATATTGGAGTCTTCTGAACTCAATTCCAACTGGCAATCTTGGTTAGAGTATAACATTTGTGTAACATCAATGACAATATACAATTGAATAATTATCATTAATAATCTCCCTCTTTGGCATTTATGGAAACACATCATATCATTGAGCAAAGAAAACTTAGGATCTAATATCCTTAGTTTGATTCTAATTCTTCAACCATGAGAACTCCCTTTGAGATTCTCTTTGTCATCTTATCTTCAAACTCCATAAAATCAAGTTCTCCGTCTTGTAGATTACTGCCATTGATTCTTCTTTGAGTACATCAATCTCTCCCTCAATGAAAATATGACATGAAACTCTCTCTTTGACATTAAATGCCAAAGAATTGACACAGTGATTTTACAATGTACTTGATGTACTTATTCATATGCAATGAGCTTTGACTTCTTTGCATCAACATGATAGATCTTCAAAGCATTTTGGTTGATGCATCACTAATCTATACTCTAGTGGGCATCAAATAGGGGAATGACCCCTAGCTCTCCTCTAAGATACAAATATGCATCTTTAGGAAATGGTTTGGTAAATATATCAGCAGCCTGCTCCTTTGTGTTAACATATTCCAGTCTAACCTCTTTGTCTAACATATTAATTGCAATTGTGTTATCACAATAGATAAACTCTAGATCCTTCATTTCTTCCTTTATTCTTGATAACAATTGCTTGATCCACATAATGTTCAAACAAGTAATTGCTAGAGCAACATATTTTGCCTATGTTGTAGACTAAGAGATGCAATTTTTCTTCTTGTCCAAGATATTATCCTCTTTCCAAGAAAGAATGCTCCTCCATTGGTGCTCTTCCTATCATCAATACTTCCTTTCCAATTAACATCAGTAAAGGATATAAACTCAAAGTTCTCTTCTTTCTTGTACCATAGACCATAGTCATGAGTACCTTTTACATATCTCATAATTCTTTTAATTGCCATCATATGATTTTCCCTAGGGTTTGCAAAGAATCTTGAAACTATACTAACTACTAATTCAATATCAGGTCTTAGGAACAACATACTAAAGTTTCCCAATCATAGATCTATAGGTAGTATGATTTACCTCTTTTGAATCATTCTTGGATAACTTATGTCTAGTAGACATAGGTCTTCCAACTAGTTTGGAATCTTCCATTCCAAAGGCCCCTAGCATTGTCTGAGACAATTATGGGTGGTAGTTCATGGCTCCATCTTCAAGAATATTGTAAAGAAAGTGCCCATGTGATTTTGCATATTGTATTTCTAAATTTTGTAATTCCTTACTTTTTGAGATAGTAAGAAACCCATTTTTTTTTCATGCAAAAATTATATCATTTCTCTATTTTTCTCGTGTGTTTGTGGTATTAAAGGCAACACCCTTCATCAAGTTACATTATCCACTCCTAAAGTAGTGCAAAAGGCTACTACACACGCCTCGAAGGAGGTAGTTTCATTACAAAGGCATGGACATTGATAATTGGATGTGACAATTAGAGTGCTATATGTTTGACCAAAAAACCTATGTATCATACTTTTACTAAACATGTAGATGTTTATTATCATTTTGTGCAAGATGGTTGAAAATAGACATGTCTTCATTAGAAAAGTTGACACTTTGAAAAATGTTGCATTCATTCTCTCATGAGGCTAGTGACCACAAATAAGTTCTCTTGGTTTAGGAAGGCCATTGACCTTGTACTTGATTTGTATTTTGTAACTCTATGGGATAATTTACACTGTGATTTCAAGTGGAAAATGTTGAAATTTAATGGTCATCAACCTTATAGATCCTTTAATTTATCGTTTTCCTAATGTGTTATAATTTACCCATAAGAGGCTAAACCATTTTAATCAATAGTGGTAAAATACACTATGTAAAGGCACAGTTATTTTTACCGTTGTCCCTCAGAAAAGTACAAAATAGCTAGGCATCCCCTCTTGGAATCCTCTCTTTTGAAGTGTTTGAACACTCCTTAAGGGTTATAAGAGCATCTATGACAATTATGAAAAATGTCATAAGATTCTATGACCACCTATGATAGTTTATGACATATTCCTTCACAAGTAGACATGCATGAGAGATGCCTCATGACAATTGTAAGAGCATCTATAAGTTGCCCTTTTGGGTGGCATTCACTTATTCCAAGTAGTTAGGTGTGAGTAGTTCTTCGTGGTTTAGTAACCTATTGTTTGGTGATTACATAGTTGTATTCATCTCACAAAATTCTACGAATTGGTTTCTTGAGCTTAAGTCATTAATTCGATCTTGTTCAATTTTGAGGATAATTGAGTGCTACTAAATTCTGCAAAGGTCTACAAATAAGTGTATTGTTGTATTCTTCATTGGATTAGTAAGTACCCTTAAAGTATAGAGAAAACCCACAAATAATCTGGTCTCAATTTTGTTGTTGCCAAGAAAAATGTGAATTGTAGAGAAAACCCTAGACACCTAGGTCACACAGATCTAAGAAAAACTAAAGCTTTGCAAACTTGGTCAATTAAAATTTAAAAAAAAAAAAAAAAAACTTATAGGATATAACAGATTCTAGTTGCAATAAGAAACGACCAAGAAATAGTTGTGCGAAAAAAGATAAAAAAATTGGCTTTAGAATCTCGCATTGGCCAAAACTTGATCATGGAAATGGTAATTAGGTCTACAAAATACAGTACAAAGTCATCATTTTCCACCTGCAAAACTAGGTCGCAAATAAAAAGTAACTAGATTTATCATTTTGAATATTGAGGCAACAATGGGGTGAAGAAATGGCCCAAAGACCCATGTATGAAAATGACCAGGGCAATGGTCGTCAAGCACGAGCACAAAAAAATGACGACCATCAAACAAGATAAATGTAGAAAGGAAGGTCAAGATTTGTGAAAAATGGTGATTATTTGTAAAGAAAAAACATCATTGGGGTTGTTTAAGAAAGACCCATGACCGAAAAAATAGAGACAAAAACATGATTTTGTGCTTCACCAAGTCGTGATACAAGAGAAATCCATTTGTGAGAATGGCCTCCAATCTTGTCAATGTGTTTCAACAAATCCTTAAAGCTTATTTTCTAGAAACAAATAATTTTTAAAACAAATTATTTTTAAAACAAAATATAATAATTTTTTCAAAAAATAACACTCCTCGAATACCATATTACACAGATATGTTGGTTTAGTTAATGAATGAGCAAGATGTTCATTTATAGTTTATAGAGACAATGTTTCTTTTACAAAAAAATAGTTGTTATTAAAAACATTTATACAATTACAAGATTTAGAATATTAACCATGAAAATAATAAAAATCAAGATATTAAGCAGATATTATTTTAATCGTAATGTACTAGCCTCTCCTTGGTGGAGTCTTTTTTCCGAAAGTGGTTTCTCCATTTTTTAAATCTAATGTTTTATGTGTAATGGTTTTATTAGTTCCTACCAAAGGCAGGACACTATTACTTTCATTCAATTCAATTTTTCAATTAAATTGACCAATCAACTCATAGGATTTAAAAAATTAAAAGAAAGTTTAAATATTTATATCTTTTCTTAATTTTTCATTATTTTATAAATCACATTTTTCATCCACCCTATTGGGCCATTCTATTTTTGGTAAAGAGAAAATTTAATTTTCTCCAATAAAAGTACAATATTCTCTAACAACTCTATCATTAATTAATGAATGCATTAATTAAAACTTTATCTTTTCCACATTTGTGACAAGTTCATTAGATTTTCAAAAAAAAGTAATATTTTTATCTTCCACCACACCACTTTGAACAAAAATGAATGTCTAATCAATATTAATTATCACAGTTTATTTTTTTTACCAAGTTCAAATATAGAGTTAAATATTTTATATTTCTTATTTTAAATATATTTATTACTTTTACATTGATGTTTATTTTTGTCAATTGTAAAATATTATTTCTTTAAGTTTGCACTATGTTTTACTAGTTACTATTTCACAATCTTGCTTTTTTTTTAAATACCATTTTACAAATTGTTAAACTAATACCACCCTCAAACATACTAGATATTTTGGTAATTTGAATAAAGTAATCAACAATTTATTTTTTTTAATTAAATATTTCAACTTGTAATTGAATTGATAGAAATCATGTTATAATAAAGTTATTCTTTAGTTTCAGATTTGCATTAATCTTCAATTTTAACTTCATGTTGCAAGCTTTCTTACGTTGTTTTACAACATAGCTTACATGTAAGAGGAAACATGAAGTCTGAGAGCAATGTAAGCACGAATTTCCTTTCTCTCGAGGTTTTTTATACCTAAGAGAGTTATTGTCACTTACATAAGTTTTTTATACCTAAGAGAGTTATTGTCACTTACATAAGCCAAATTTTATCTTCTGCCGTGGAAATAAGAATACAAATATTTCGTTGGTGATTAAATGTGTTTAAAAATAGAGGACAAGCTCGAACATAACTTGTATCACATTGGTGATAGATTTATACAATTCTCTTTGTGCAGCTTTTCAGGGTTGAAAACATCAAACAACAATATAAATTTGTAGTAGTTCTAAAAATTTCTCTTTCAAAGATATTTATAGGTTGAGAACAAAATATAAGCTACACAGTATTGTTTGCTAAGAGTATTCTATGAAAAGCACTACGTAAATGACTGGAAACATGGCTGAATATAGGAAGGAAAACTGGTATCTAACCAGATGGCTGTATTATATAAAATTACGGTTGCTTTTATGGAATAGCCCGGAAATGTTGATTGTTCTCTCTTTAACCTAGTTATGGGATATACTCTTTCAATGGAGTGAAGTACAATGTGTGGCTGTCTTACATCATTAACTGCCACTGAACAAATTATCTGTATTTAATTAAATGCACTATTCAGATATCACCGTATTTCTCATCCATGTGAAGACAATTGCTGTTTTTGGTTATGCAAGTTAATATTACATTCCTTTTAAAATAAAATAAACCTTGAGCAAAAGGTAAACTAACGACATTTTGGTTTGACTAAAAATAATTTCAATGAAGATTGGTTGAAACTTAGTTTAATCAGGTTGAATCATCATATAATTTCGATTCAGATTTGATAATGAAATGAGCCATATGTGACAAGGTCAACAGAGGTCCTGGGGGATAGCCACAATAATCATATGACTAATAATTTAAAGATATAACCATACAGTACCAAATTTACACTGTATTAATATATAGGAGTCATCACCCAAAAATATTAGTATTCTACCATGCTTTATATCAAACAGTTACCTATCTATGCACAATAATAATATACCACATACTTGACTTGTAGTAGTTCAAAATGTCAAATGTTTACTCAGGATCCTTCGTAGGTATATTTAATTCATTTGGAGGATGACCTGAGCTCCATATTTGGGCTTAAGAGAGAATAAATGAACAGGTGAATGGATGTAATGAGGTGAAATCACAAAGGAAAAATGTTGCAGTATCATGGCCAATATTACTTTGGCCTCTAATAATGCAAAGTTTTGACCAATGCAAATCCGTGGTCCTAAAGAAAAGGGCATGAATGCCATGGGATGTTTAGCAGCTTTTGCAATTCCCTGGCTGAACCTTTCTGGATTGAACTCATGCACATCATTGCCCCACAACAATGGATCGTGGTGCATTGCAAGAATTGGAATATAAAGTTGAGTACCTGCAGGAATTGAGACTTTTCCCAGCTTCATTGGTTTTGATGGCTGTCGATTCAATGCCAGTATAGGTGGGTACAGTCTCAATGACTCATTGAAAATCATTCCCATCTGCAATGACAAGGGTACAATATATTTTTATCTACAAACCAAAGTATTGTATTAAGCTTTCAATGAATAGTTCAATATTGGGAAAGCACAGACTATATGCACTACTTCCTCTGCTATCTATCACCACATTTCAACTAGTTCCTAACTTAATAAAATGGAAACAAAACATCTTTGAGACAATCATTGGAAACGATAAAATCTGGGTAAGATTGAGAGTGTGTATTCTTACAATCTTTAGGCCATTCACAGCATCAGCACTCGGACATTCATTTTTCCCACATACTTCTAACACCTCCCTACGTGCTTGATCTTGCCAGTCTTGATGCATTGCCAACAAGACCATGGTCCATGTCAAGAGGATTGTTGTCGTTTCCTGTCCAGCTATATAAAAAGTTTGGCATTCAGCAATTACATCATCTATGGTCATGCTCGTGTTATTATGCAGCTTTCCTCCACCCTGATTCTTGTTGGAGTTCATCAATAGTCCAAGTAAATCTGTGCCATAGTCACTTGAATTTTCAATGATAGCATTCCTTTCCCTGCCTTCAATCACCTGTCTTATACATCTTTTAATTTCTTTATCCAACCACCATCTAAGCCTATTCTCTTTTGTAGGAAGAAACCTGTTATCAGAATTCATTCTTGGAGTCAATCTTCACAGCTATTATAACAACCAAAATTAGACAAATAATCTCCTTGAAAGTTCAAATTATGAAGGTCCCTGAGATATCAAAAGTCATAAAACCTTCTCTATGGTTCATCAATGAATATCTGTGGTTTGCATGCATCTTTACAGCATTAGAAAAACAGGATTTGATTAGAATTAATAATGAAATATGGATAAAGTCAGATCATTTTGTGCCACGAATCTCAAATTCCTTTTAGAAAAATAATTCCAGTCATTTATGAAAATTGAAAAGGAAAGGCAAGAGCCACTTGGAACTGGTTGGAATTATGTAGGCATCCCCATCTCCTAAAGGGCCAGCAAAACCTTATCTAATTTTTTTTTGCATGATAGTATCTAAAGCGTAAAAAAGAAAATGGGCACAAAAAAACATTGTCTAAATTTGACATTTGCATATGGATGTTGGTATCTAAAGGGTCAAGAACCTTCATCAAAAGACATTTTTTTACTACCCATAATTTTATGGCTCTAATGACCAGATTTTATACCAACCATCTTTGTAGATATTAATAAGTGTCCACAACAGAAACTCTTCAGCCATGCATTCAGATTAAAACATTCTTCTCATACACAATGTTCAGACTCAGATGCCACTTTGCACCAAGTAAACTCCAAATGTTAAGAACTTGAGAACTATTTGGGACTACGGTATTCTAATGTCAACTCTGCTATGTTTAAAATCTATGCTCTAGTTCCACTTTGTCAGTATCCTATCTAGATGTCATCAAGTTGCCAATGCCTCAAGTAGGGATTACATTGGGACAAATATTCAGAGGAAAACGATCCAATTCAAATTCTGAATTCCCATAAAAGTTGTACCTTGCACACTATAATGAGTCTCTTGCAACAATGGCTTTGAGGGATAAACTCCAGAAACCAAAAGTAAACCATAGAAGACAAAACCATAAAAATAGGAACATCTTGATTTATTATGAAATCTACACAGTTACCATACAGAATAAAGAAATCACAAAGTGGCTTCATAATATGAAGTTAATCCATAAATGATAAAAACAGATTAAATTGCCAATGGACTTCTTACTCATTAAAAGGATTGAGACAGGGAGTTACAGTTGACTGCTTAGCAAAATTTGATTTTCTATGCTTATAAAAGGGGTTAAATTTCTAGAAATAATAAACTTCTCAAGGTAACATGGTCATCTGTATTTGCAGAATGAATAAGGCTACAAATTGTCCAGCAATTCAGTCAAAAAAAGATCAGAACAAGCAGCATTTAGGTCAAAGTTGACAACAAAATGATCCTACTGCAAGACAATCATCTTCAAACAACAATAAAATATATAGATAATATGGCATTATAGAGTTGTATGACTATATATCACTCAGGGACAGTCCATCCTTCCACAAGGATCTTGCTCCTATAGTCAGTTCTGTATGATAATGAGCATCCCATTTATACAACTAAAGAGCTCTCATCCAACTTCATGCACCAGACATCAGACAGTAGTGACTCAAGTGTATTACCTAGAAGAAGCAAAGGTTTCAGTGCTCCTAATCCTGAATACACAAGCTGAAACTCCCTCCTTACCTAAACATATGAAAAAACAAAGTATGACTCTACAGTTTGTATTCAAATGATAATTGATTGAGATGTTCAATATTAAACAAAGGAGACGAAAACTCCTCGTATAAGAAATTACACAAGATCTTTACATAATAGAAATGATTGAGGAGGAAAGACAAAATAGGAAGTCACTAAAAACTAACTAAATGACTTAAAGAACAAAAAGTTACTAAACAATAAGTAATTGACTTAAAGAAGAGAAAGTTACTAAACAATAAGTAATTGACTTAAAGAACAGAAAGTTACTAAAAGCTAACTACTCACTCAAAAGAAAATTACATGACCATTATACTAAATATTACAATATTACTTTAATACCCTTCCTTAATAGTCATTCTATTAAGTACCATGCAGAATCTACTAATCTTTTGGGCATTAATGAATAAGAAGGCTGACTCCTCTTTTGAACGCTCTATGACAGGAACCTGTTGCTAAGACCCTCCCTAGTTGAACTTCTGATCAGCCAACTACTTTCTACAGAACTTCCTCACATTCTAAGTGCCTTCCGACATGATGTTGGGTAACCAAGCCATCCCTCTGCTATCCAGAGACAAAGATCAACTTCTCAAAAACTTTGAATTTTGTTGATAAAAATTTGGCAAAAAACCTTGAAACAACTATTGTGCCAGAAACTCATAAAAAGAAGCTGCTGCAAAATAGCACCATAATTGTTGAAAAATCATCAAGCCCCTGATGCAATGTTGAAATCACACACAATTTTGTGAACAAATTGCCAAAAACTCCAAATACATTTGTAGTAGTACTGTTCACCCTAAAAATGCTAGGTGTGACTTAAAATAGTCTCTAAGAAACCATAATTTTGGGGAAAAACATCAAGCCAAACCCTTTTACATTGGAAATATCATGATTTTGGGAGGAAAAAACCATGAAAAACCCTCCACTGGTCATGAAAAGCATTGTTGTGTGGTATTACCCAACCATCTTGCAGGTAAAACAAGACACACCAAGTCACGATGAAGACAAAGCCCAAACATTAAATTTGTAGAAACAAACTTCCATCATGTGGTATGTAACCCTCAAATGGAAAAAGTTCAAATGATTTTTCAACAAAAATTGCTATCTCTTTAAAAAAACCTTTATTTTTTAGAGAAAATAAAAAAAACTCGTTCAAAAACCCCCGATCTAAGAAAACATGAACTCAAAAAATCCTCAATCTGAGTTTTATCAAAATAAAACCACAATTTCATAAAAGAACAGTAAAAAATCTATTAAACTTTTGAAGGAATTTCTACAACACCTTGTGATTTTTCATAAAAAATCATTGGAAACCTTCTGACAACAAATTCCAGGTATTGAAACAACTAATTTTTATTTTTTTTCCAAAAAACTAACTATGGGGCTTTGATACCGTGAATAATGATTGAGATTGATCCAAATTATGGAGTCAGAATACAATATGTAATGTATAACCTGCAATATGCTTCATTTGTACCTGCACTGGGCTATGGTATTATTATAGATCAAGATATAGAGTCTGTTTGTGATCCAGTTTGTCAACAAGCTGGCAGAGTCTTAGTTTATCCAGTTCAAATTGACCTATTTCAAGAGACAAAAGCTTGAAAAGAGATGTATGCAATCCAAAAAGTGGTTTCTTTCATTTCAAATAAAAATTTATACAATTTGCCTGAGATCCCAAGGGTCATCAAAACCCCTTGGAATTCAAAATGAACAGTTTGAATAATATTTTATTAAAATAAAACAAAACAATTACAAAAAAACTATATATATTTTTAGTCCAACTTCATAGAAGTTGTAACTTTTTGCTCAGTGCTTGAAAACACGAACACTTACACCATTGGAAAGATCTCGCTCAGTGCTTGCTTACACCATTGGAACGATCTCCAAGAGCTCTAGTTTCAATCAATTAACACCGTGCATTTGGTAATTGAGTTAAAGGATTGTTGAAAGTTTCACACCCAAAATTTTCTCCGAAGACTTCCCAAATTGCAATTTACTAGAACATAAGAAATACCAAAAAATTAAATTTTCAATATTTTCTTTCATAACTTGTGCCATCTCTATTTGAGCTCCCATGGATTGTGTTCTATTCATTCCTCTCCCTAGAGAGGCAACGGGACCTATTGCATAGAAAACTCTGCAACAAATGAGGGAAATGAAGTTGAATATATTCTCAAGTAAGCCACTTACCCTGATGAGCAAATTGACCAGCTTAAACCACATGGTAAAAAAGAATGTTCTACCTCCACAGTAGCTTCCATGACCTAATCACTTTGTAGTGGAGCAATAGCTTTTGGATTCAATTTTGTGGTATTAATGTGCTCAACAACATCTAATAATGGAAGAAAATAAGGCCTCAACAATTCTACATTGAAGACTAGATGAATACCCAAAAATGGTGGAAAGTTGAGTTCAAATGCATTTTCAACGGTTTGTTTGATGTTCTTATATGGACCATAACAAGAAAGAATAGAGTTCCTATTGGGCCCCTACAGTCTCTCATTCTTAATGTCCAAGCATACCTTATTCCCAACTTGAAAATGATGAGGAGTCTGATGTTTAACATGCCTCTCCTTATATTTATTATTCGTGTGTTCCAAGATTGCATGAACCTGTTGAGTAGGTTATGAATTTTGTCAACAAATTCCATTGCTTTGTCTTCCTCCTTATCCAAACATGGTACAAAATCATGTTGAATGATTGGTACGGAACATCCATGAGTCCCAAGACTAGTAGCCAAGACAAACTTCAAATGGACTTTGGCTTGTTGAGTTGTAGCTATGTTGTTCCATGTGTGAGGATGTTTAGACTGATACATTCATAGAATTTGGATGATCATTCTATTGACTATCTCAGTTTTGGTATCTGTTTGAGGATGGAATGCAGAAGACTTTGTCATTTTTGTGTTCATCTTGGTCCATAGTGAAGACCAAAACTAATTGATAAATCTACTATTTCTATATGAAATAATGTTGTAATGCAGACCAAAATGAACCCGAAAATGCTCAAAAAATAGCTTTGCAATATCTTCTACAGACATTTCCTATATACAACCTACCATGAATGCTACTTTTGAAAATCTATCTACCACAGCATATAAACAATCATATCGTCACTTGGTGGTAGGAAGACCAAACATAAAATCCAGAGAAACTAAGTGCCATGGATTATCCAAAATAGGAAGTGGTAAATATAAGCCCAACTTAAAAATTTGCAGGCTTTGCAATAGGACATGTTGCACAGGCTTGAATTATGAAATTACATCATGTTTCATCTTTGGTCAATAGAAGTATCTTTTAAGTATAGCTATAGTCATACCAATTCCAAAATGACCTATAACCTTGTTGTAGTAAGCTTCCCAAATCAACTTCTTGCCTCCAAGATGGCAAAACATTCCATCTAGCAAATAGAAACTGCAAACATCTTTAGCTTCCACAAGCTGATTGTAAATATCAGAAAATTCATTATTGTTACTATACAAATGAGCCTAATTTTCTATTTGGTGACCACATGATTCTAACACCATACTTATAGCTATAATTAAGGGCCAGTTCAAACAATCTCCTACTTTGTTAGTGATTCCTTTCTTATGTCGAATCTTAAGATGAAATCATTAGAGACAAATAAACCATCTTTAATGTCCATCATTCTGCAATTTTCCTTGTGTTTGTAAAAACTGAAGAGGCTTGTGATCTATGTATGACAATTTCCTACCTAAAATATAGTGTTTACATTTGAAACTTTTCTATAGGCTTGAACAATGGCATATAACTCCTTGTCATAAGTGGGATACCTATGCACTTTATCAAAAAATGGTTCACTATAGTATGCAACCAGATGACCATGTTTCATAAGGACTGCTCCAAGGGCATATTCAGATGCATCAATTTTTATTCTAAAAGATTATTGTGAATCTGGAATAGATAAAACTGGTGCTGAGCATAACCTTTGCTTTAACTCCTCGAATGCTTGATGTAGAGCACCAGTCCATCTGAATTTTACTTGCACTCCTCACAGTGACCGATTTAGAGGCCAATCCAAATGTGAAACTCAAAACACAAATCTGTAATAAAAAATTGACAGCCCTTGGAAGCTACATAGCTCTGCAAGGTTTGTTGGAGAAGGTCAATCATTAATCACTTATATAATTTCAGGATCAACATGAACACCCTCATGGTCAATAACATATTCCAAATATTAATACTTTGCATATAAAAAGAGCACCTTCTTTGTTTATGTAGAGTCTATAATACTTTGCATATAAAAAGAGCACCTTCTTTGTTTATGTAGAGTCTATGGTCTTGCAAGCTCGAGAGTACTTGTTCCACATGCTTCAAATGCTCCTCCCAAGTTTTCCCAACTACGGAGATGAATATCTCGTTCAGATATACAACTACAAAAGAATCAATGAATGGCCTAAGTACATCATTCATTAACCTCATCAAAGTGGCTAGAGTGTTGGTTGGGCCAAAAAGGCATTGCCAACAATTCAAACAATCCTTCCTTCAATTTGAATGAAGTCTTCCACACATATGCTAGATCAATTGGTACTTGATAGTACCCACATTTCAAATCAATGTTGGTGAACTAAGCCCTTCTGAGCAAGTCTAGAATATCATCCATCTAAGAAATTGGATACCTGTTTTCCATAGTGATTTTATTCAAAACCCAATAGTTGATACTGAGTCTCCATGTTCTATCCTTTGTCTTTGCAAGAACAATTAGGCAGCCACATGGTGATGCACTTGGATGAATATGCACTTTTTGAATTAACTCTTGTATCTGTCTTTTGATTTCATCATTTTCTAATGTTAACCTCCTATGCATTGGCTAATTAGGAAATGATGTCCCTGGTATCAATTCAATAGAGTGCATAGACTGATAGTATGATGGTACCCAAGTTGGCGACTCAAATACATTCTAATATTTTGTCAAAATATGGTCCAACAGCCTTTGTTGGTTTGTTGCAGTGGTCACTATGACATGTGAGTTACACACAATTGTTTTTCCTTCCTTGGGACGAATCATAAATAATACAAATGTTCCAATTTGTGCAATCAATTTTTTCCATTTCTTTGCACTAATTAAGGATGCAGAGTGGGCAAGACTTACCTCTAGATCTAGTCCTTTTGTTCACCAAGTTTAATTGCCACATTGCATGCTCTAGATCCATAAAACATCTAGAGAAGCTTGTTGATGCGAGTTTTGTATCACTTACATAACATATTAGGATTTGAATATTCAATATGGGATATCAAACATGCAACTCCTCTCTTGAAAAGTTATTACTCACGAAGACATAAGCAATAGCTCCAATGTTCCTTACACCATTCGACACTCGCTCAGTTTAATCGATGTGATTTGTTGGTAATCACGTAGGCAACCTTATGCTATTCTTTCGAGGATGACTTGGATTTTGGCGAGATGAAGATGATGGTGGCTCGGTTTGTGAAATGTGCGGAGGCAAAAAATGTTGATGGTGGCGATGATGGAGGATGTGTCTGCCAATGGTGATGTTGATGGGAAAGCGATGGTGGTGGAGGGTGAATGGATGTGTTCTACTACTAGACCTACTCCTCTAACTTCTTTCCCTAAACTTTGACTACCCAGCTACTCACTATTCTACTCCTACTCCTATGAATGGAAGGTTAGCAAATGGACGGGGTTTGAACCTAATGAGAGCTGACCAACGGCCTCACTTCCACAGGTGCAATGATTCAAAGGAACAATAAACTAGTTCACCACACAAAGCTTCCCAACCAGCCGCTAGGATGCTAGTGGTCTAGTATTGACCCATATCAAACATTTACCAATGCTACCATACAACTATCCACCTACTTTACTTTCACTTAAACAACTTAAACAACTTGAAATGAAATCTAACTAAGTGGAAGTAGAAAACATGCAATAATACCTAATGTTCTTAATCAACATGCAAATCGCAACAATGAAAAAGAGAGCAATTTTGGTATTATCTTCGCAACAATTTCTCCAACCACTTTACAAATGAGAGAAAATGGCCTTTTATAGGGGCCAAAAATACAATGGATGGTGGAGATCAAAACAAAATCAATGATCCAGATTAGATCCTCAAACCCCTAATTAGGGTTGTCACCCCATCGGCCAATGAGAAGATGCCACCTCATCAATGGACCAATGAAAAAAGTGCAAAAAGTAGCAACCAATGAGAAGGCACCAAAATGGTGGCCAATCAGAAATAGACACTTGTCCTGTTCTAGAAGAAAGGGAAATTGCCACTTGGGCTTACATTAAATGATCTTCTAATATAAATCTTCCCTTTTCTTTCATTTTCTTAGCTAAGGCAATGAACTTAGCTAGCCTTTCATTAACTTCTTCCATAGGAGGACAAGGTGTGTGCTTCGCCCTGAGTTCCACTGACTTCACCACACTGCTTGCTGCTTGTAGCATCCTTTCTTAATCCTTCTCATATTCTTTTGCAAATCCAATAAAAGCATTGAGAGAGGAAAAGATGCCCAAATGCTTCTTCTTGATAGCAACCTTTCCTAACTCATCCAACCTCGATCCAAAATCTTTCTCATTGATATTCTCCTCTTAGCCAAGGGGGATTGTCCTTCCTTCAGTCTTTCCTTCATCCGTATCATGTCCACTGTAGCGATATTGGTGTCGATTATTCTCTTCATTTTGGAGAAGAAGGGAGTTTTGGGCATCATATCCTCTTTGTCTTTCTTAGTGTTTGCTCGCTTGGGATTCTTACTTGCACTAACATCCTCCATGTTCGTCGCCCTATTACGGCATGGTAGAGTGGTGGACTAGAAGGCAAGACGAACCAAGAGGAGCAATCCTTAGACTAGAGCGAAAGATGGATGTCAGCTTAAGGACCCCTTGCAACTCTAGATGATGAAAATTCACCTTAACCAATAATCTTACAGCGAATTTTCGAAACCTAGGACAAGACCTCAAGAACTTCAAATCCCTTTGCAAATCAGAAATTTATCATGCAATTCACCTCGAAATAAAATTACCCAACCTAGGGCAAAAATCGCAGCCTCTTGAAAAAAATCAGAATTTTATCTCCCACAAAATTCGGCTCGCACAAATTTCAGCCTCTACAAAATTCGCTCTCCACAAAATTCGGCCTCCACAAATTTCGCCCTCCACAAAATTCGCCAAGCAAGAAGAGTGCAGATCTGCTCTTGCAAAATCACCAGATCTGCTCTTGCAAAATCACCAACGCCTTGAGAAGGAGAAGTGAGAAGTGAGGAAGAAATGGGAGAGCGGCCTCCTCTTATACCCAAATTTCTTACTCCCCCCAAGCTGGCCGACTTGGACCCTAAGAGAAAAAAAAACAATAATTAATGCAAAATTATGGCCCACAATTAAATACTTAGCTAAAATTAAATTTGCCATGATGAAAATTAACTTTTTAAATTGCCAATTGGACCAAAATTGCAAAAAGAAAATAAATAATGCCTTGGAGATGTTAAATGCTTCCATTTAATGAGGATTTAGTAATTAATACATCATTAAAATTGTATTTTGGCTAACTAAAAGCCATTTTTCAATATTAAATTACCAATTTCCTTAAAGGCAAAAAGTTTTCAAGACAATTTTAATCTACTAAAGCCTTTTTTTTTTTGCAATTTCTCTCCAAATCGATTTAGCTAAGCAATTTTAGCTTTTTAACACATAAAATTATTTCTCTAGAGCCTAAAATCGATTTTGCAATTTTATTTCACCATCACAAAAATTAATCTTTTTCACCAAAAAAATAATTAAGATTTTCCAAAAAACCAAATTTAACAAAAATTTCATTTTTTGAAAATTATCCAAATTTATACAATTATATCCAAATTTTCAAAAGAAAATGTCTAAGTACAAAATTCACAATTTTATCTTGCCAAGTTGGAATTAACTTTGAAATTTGTTCGGCCTAAGGATAGAATTGGCGGCTTTGGAAAATCAAGTTGAAACTAGGTGAAAATAAATCTAACCTTTCTCCCACTGGCCTGAAAGTGTCCAAGGCTCAAAATTTTCAAAAAATCAAAATTGTTGGACAATCCAAAAATTTGCCAAGGCGATCAAAAAAAAGAGGGTCCCCAAAATTTTGGGGCAATGGTGTGAAAACCTCACAACAGAGCTACATCACAATTATCTCATTTTCAAATGGATTGATGGAATATGGAAGACAAATTGCTTGTTCACTAGAATATCTCACAACTGGTTTGCCCGTCCCATAGAGTAGGGTTTTTGGTGTGTTGTCTTCAAATTCAATCTTTTCACAATCTCAATAGAAATTAAATTCTTTTGGTCATCACTATCAAAAATAAAGTGCAATGCTTCAAGCTCTGGGTTTCGGCCCAGTATTTTGTCAATCGGTGTAGATGCTTTTTGGGGATGCCTCTGCTTGCATCACCATTAATGGTCATCAGTCTGAAACTTTTGGGCTCTTCAGATCTATCCGCCAAGGTTGTCCTCTTGCACCTTCTCTCTATGTTTTGGCTACTGAGAGCTTTGGTTATCTCCTGGCCAATGCTATTTCACGAGGTTTGGTGCGTGGTATTTCTTTACCAGAGTCAACCACTCAGCTAGTTAATGGCCATTTTGCAAATGATTCTTTCCTCACATTGATTGAGGATGAGGAGAATATTGCCAATGCTTTACAATGTTTAGATACTTTTTTTCTTGCTTCAAGGTTGGCTATCCAATGGTAGAAAACCCTTTGTTACCCACAATCTTTTTTGCCAAGCCCTCACTAGTTGCAACAATATGGAGGGAAATGGGTCCAACATGGTGGAACTTTTTAAATTTTTGGGCATTCCCTTTGCTTTTCAAACATCTCCTGTGGAGTTGTGGAATGTTGTACTTGCTCGAATTGAGAAGCTGGAATATTGGATCACTAAGCCCCTTTCACTTGCAAAAAAGTTTCAAATATGCTCCAAAGTGCTTGCTACTAATGTATATTATTCTTCTTGTTGGGCTCCCTCCAAAGCCTCGTACCTTAAGCTTGAACGTCTTCTCAGTGACTTTCTATGGGCCTCTGATGCTGTACATCACAGCTTTCACAGAGTCGTCTAGGACTTTTGTTGTTTACCCAAGGATTATGGTGGTCTTGGCTTGCTTTCCACCCACAAGCAGGGGATAGCCCTCTATGCCAAGTGGGTCATACAGGCTCTCACTAGAGATGACGCCTGGAAAATTTTGTTACATCCTTGCGTTTCTTCAGGTTTTCCGGTTAACCAACCAGCCTAGAAGGGGATTGGTTTTCAAACCCTTCTTGTGACTTCTGAACCTGTTCAGATTCAGGTCACTTCTGTTGCTAAGAGCATTTGGAAATCTAGGAAGCCATCAAACCTTGGCTTCGCTAGGCCGGTAATGGATTCAAAGATGGGCTCTCGATGAATCAACAAAATCTTTGGTGGACACCCTTGTTTGCCACTCAAGGTGTGCCTTTAACCAAGATTCGAGGAGCCAGTGCTTTGCGTTTATTTTGCACGGGTATCAAAACACCCAAAGAATTATTCTCTAGGGTTACTATGAGCCTTTGCTCATGGGAGGATTTGCAAGTGCAGTTCAGGCTTACCCGTCCAGATTGACAGACAATTGATCTTCTAGTTTCTGCAGTTCCTCCCAATTTGTTACACAAGCTTGGAATTCACTCATCCTGCCCTTGGTGGAAAGATTGGAAGTGCTACCCTGCCACTCCAATGACCAGTTACAAGCCCAGGCTGGGGTATCAGTGGTTGGTGCCCCATCTTCCAATGGTTGATACCCTCAATCAGCATTGGCATTTGCATTCTTCGCATATGACTTGGAGTCTTAGATTTTCCATTGTCTGCCATACCATCATAGAGCCAAAGATTGCTCACTTCTCCTGATGTCTCCTTTTGCAGGGCTTGCCTTTGGGTCCTGGGCTTCGGCATCTAGGAGTTCCTGTTCCTAGATGCCCTTTTTTGGCAAGACTAAAAGTTTTTTGCATATTTTTTGGTTTTGTAGAAGAGCTCAGAATTACTGGCTCTGAATTTTTTATTTTTTCAAGCCTTTTCATCTATAGAGGCCTTCACTTGGCATATGGTGGTTCTAGGTGATGCTTTTAGATATGCTCAGATTTGGCATGCTTTTAGAATGGAGATATTGTTCACAATCTAGAATGATCACAATGTTGTTTTAATCACAGCTTTCTTGATATTCAAGTTGCAATGTCCTCTAACGCACGTATATGTAATAATGTCATGATGCAGATTCAAGTACAAACTGACAAAGTCACGCTAGAAGTGGCACACCTACAAGAGCTACTTGCCCACTAGGGAAATGCCCCTTGTATGGTTGCCCGAGTGCCTCCGGATGCTTTATCCAATGATCGTACTGCGCAGAAGTTGGCCCCAACCAACATTCCCGCCCATGAGAACCCGCAGAGCTGAACCATTAGTACGTCACATGCTTAACTTAAATCATGCACCCAAACTGCCAGATTTATCCCGTAGATTCAAACCTCAAATAGTTCTATGGTTCGGCTCGTGGTCGCCGAAGAGGCTGGAGCAGTTTTCCTTGCCGCTTGCAAACCCCCAAGTTGCAGCCTTGTTGCCACTCTCCCAATGGTAGCTTTCGTGGTCTTCGCCGCTCGGCCTCGCCTCCTCGAAGGATAGGCTCGGGGTTGGTCCCTGGTGGCTCCCCCTACTGCCGCTGATGTGGGTTGGTCATCTACTCACTATGACACCAAGTGAACTTTCCCTCGGTTGGATTTAGCCATTTCTCCTCCCAAGGTTGAGGAAGATAAAAACAAGGATGCTGATAAAGATGTTGTTGCTGCTAACGGTTGGGCTCCCCCTAAGCCAACCAATAACCCCAAGGATTTCTGGCATTCTGATGACAAAGACCCTCCTTTGGCTAGCACTACTCTTACTGAAGTTTTTTATTTCTGCGTATGTTTTTTGATGAATAGTTGATCTTCGGCCTTGGGCCGTTTGAACTCTCGATGTGATCTTGTATCCCTCGGCCCCTTTTTTGTGAATATGCATCTTTAAATTTTAAATTAATGGAAAAGGTCTATTCATCAAAAAAATAAAGTGCAAAGCCTTTCCTCCAACCCACATCTATGAATGGAACAATCTCTCCCCATCCTTACAATGCAATATTTTGCAGCAGCAACTATGGCATATGGGTCTGCCTCAAAGACCTATTCACTATCTTTTTCTCACAAGAGTCTATTGGTTTAGGCTCAACATCTTCTCAATGAGTCTCCATTATTAGAAGCTTTATACTTCTACTATCTTTAGTGTTATGAGAGACACTTTTATGAACTTCACACCACATACTTGTATCCTATTGTGGTTTCTTCGCACCTGATGCCTTCTTTGTTGGTGAATTGGAAAATGAATGTATGTCTCCCAACAGGTTTATTACTTTCACCTTTGGATTTGTTATTCATGAAATAATCACTCCTGCCTTTCTGCTTGAATTTTTCCTCAATTTAATCAAACCCCTCTTGCATTTAATAAAGTCTATAGTTTAATGGCTTCTTAGTAATGAAATTCGCTGCCCATTGGTTATTTGAATAGCACCATTGGCATTATTTAGATGCTGTTACTGTCTTAATTGTGTGGTGTCCCATTTGCATTTGAATTCCTCCAAACAGATCTGTTTTTTATATCAGAAACATGGCCACTTGAGCTGAATCAATGGCCCTTTGTCCAGTGATTGAGTAACATGAAAATTGGTTCCATTGGCATTGAAATTTGCAGTCATTCCATTGATCATTGGTTAATTTGAAACTGATTCCATTTATAAGCTTGATCCATCCTTAAGTAAATGCTGATAAGTGTTTAATAATCTCAGGTGGAAATTGAATTGATAGCTTCTCTTTCATTGATAAATTTGTCTCCCCCCACCAAATAGATCACAGCCTTATCCACCTCTTATAAATCGTACCCATAGCATTGAGAAAAATTGCACTTCCTTGGGTATAAATAGTTATTAATTTTGTTTCTACAATATTGCATGGCATTTTTATTTTTTATTTTATCACCTCCATTATAATTGACTAGCCTCAAATCGCTTGCTAGATCATCAAATTTTAGTCCATCAATTATTGATTGCCTCGTCATTGTTTGTAAAATCAATGTCCACTATCAATAAAATAAATCCTCATTTTACTCTTTGGTTTCCTTATTTAATTCAATCCATCTAGATTACCCCATCCCATTGTTAAATCAATGAGGGTCTGTGGTTAAAATCCTTCATTAACCTTGGGGTGGAAACCACAACCAAGTTAGGCAAAACTGCCAATCACCAAGTGGAAACCACCTTTGACTTGAGCAAAACCATCAATCGCCAAGTATAAACCACTAGATACTTAGGTGGAAATCACCACCTACTTAGGCGAACTTAAAATTCCAAAAGTGGAAATCAAGCTATACTTAGGCAAAACCACTATGAGCGTTGGCAATTTGGCTAAGTAGGATAAGTTGGAACAATGTTAGAGTTGTCACTTATTGCAACATATACTTTGTATAAAGAAGACATTATGTACAGGGGAAGATTCTACAGTTAGACATGGAAAATTGTCTAAGCATGAGTTAGTTATCTAGCAGAATGGAGACAGTTTTGATGTGTACAGATGACAAAGACATTATTGGCACATGCGTAGTTAGGAACAGACAGTGCAAAGTGTCAAGATGATGTATGTAAGTGCACAAGTCGGTTCGGTCAGTATAGAAGATATGACAACTTTACTAGTTGCAGCAGTATACATGCAGAATATAGCTTAACAGTAAATGGGTAATTATGAGCTAAGGAATTATTTTGTTTATGAAATTATTATTTGACTAATTAGGGATGACATCCTAGAGGTTAACCCTAAGAGAACAAGGGTTAGTATTGCATTTTGCCAAGCATGTGAAAGCTTGAAGGCCGACTAGACAGCTTTTGCAAAGTGTAAAGGTATAAAGGAAAGAATGCAATATGCGAAGTTGTGTAGATGTTGTAAGTGATATACGAACTTATGTGAAAGTTGTATGTATGATATGTGAACTATATGTAATTCGAATTCTAGTGTATAATCAAAGGTATGTGAAGCGCAGCAAAGGAAAGATCAGATATTGAAGATATCAGCATTGTAAAGAGGTATTTGTATCTATCTCTTTTGTATCAAGGAACTATATTGTATATTGCATATTTGAGTAGTGGGCTCATCTTGCATGCATTATGTAATTCTACATGACAATCCTCTAACAAGGACGGAGACACTATATGTATGTAATATACTCCTAACAGGGTCAATATTCTTAACCAAGTACTTTTATTTAGTGGATCATTTTGTGGGTACCATCCCCGCCGGGGTTTCCCTTTGGCCAAGGTTTCCCTGGTTAAAAAAATATGGTGCTATGAGTTCTCTTTGTGTATGGTTATTTTTACTATTCAACATTGTTAGTTTACTTTCATATGCAAGTTATAAGGCAATTAACAATAACCAATTTTGGGCAAAGTTTGTAGAATACCGATTCACACCCCCCTCCCCCAGTATTCCCTATTTCTAACAATTGGTATCAGAGCACAGTTACTCAGAAGTGACTTAACAACTTGAGTAAGATCCCTATGGATATCGAATAGCTGCAGAAGAATCTTGAAGAAGCTCTTGAGCAAATTGATATTCTTCTTGAAGAAAGAGATAACATGAAAGAAAGATATGAAGATGTAAAAGACTACATTGGGAAATTGAAAGACAAGATTGATCATCTCAAATCCAAGAAGGAACCTAAAGATCCAGACAAAAGATAGTGATGAAGAATCACGATTGAAAAAAGAAAATGAGATTTTGAAACATGAGTTGAAGATCGTTGAATTAAAATTAAGTTAAAGGAAGATGATTGCAAAGTTGAGTCAGATCTGAAATCTAAGGATACAGATCTAAGATCCCATCTTACAAAAGTGACATCTAAACTTGAATCCATCAAGTTAGAGCATGCAGAATTTGAGAAGCATAATACTATTGTGAAAGGAGAGTTAACCCAGGCTAAACAACAATTAGAAAAGTTATATTCAAGTAGTGAGAAAATGGATGAGCAACTATATTTTTAGAAACCTTCCTAAGATAAGACTGGTCTTGGATATTTTATTGGAGAAAAGTCAGCAAAGAAATCTGAAACAAGAAAGGAACTAGATCCAGTTGTTGAACACCTTGAACATAAGAAGGATGCCCAAAATAAGATTGAATCACATCAATCTAAAGATGCACCAATAGAAGTTGAGCAAGCAAGTCAACCTGAGAAAGTTAATGAACCAAAGGCAACAAAGCAAGTTGAATCACCTAAAGAGGCAAGGTATGAATTTAAAGGTAGATGCTTCATATGTAATGAAGTTGGTCATATGAAGAGAGACTGTATGGGTAAGTAATTCAAACCTATTACTAATTTTTATTGTTATAATTGTCATGGTTTTGGTCATAAAGCAGTTGATTGCAAGAAACCTAAATTTGATATTAATAATAGCAATAGTAGAATGTTTAGAGATACCAACCCTGTACATAATGAAAGAAGAAGATCCAGTGAAAGGACATCTAATGAAAGGAGATCAAATGAAAGATCTAATGGAGCAAGAGATCACATTGTGTGCTACAAGTGCAACAACTTTGGACATATTGCCAAAAATTGTAGAACACCAATTAATCAGTTTGAACTTAATCAAAGAAGAAGTACGCTAGTATGCCAACTATGCAACAATTTTGGTCACATAGCAAAATTTTGCATAATGGACTTGAGAAACATCAATAGGAATCCAAATTTTAGAAGGAACAATAACAGAAATGTCAAAAGGAATGATAGTAGCAATAATAGTTAGAAAGATGAATTGAGAGAACATACAGAAGAATTTAAAGAGGTATTTGTCAAAGCAAAAGATCCATCAAGTTCACATGTAGTATTGAAAGAACACTATTTTGATGCACCTGATGAAAGATTGAAGTCAGCTATTGTGTGTGATTCATCCTATTTGAATTAAACACCTTTCAATTAAAGATCGAGTAACAGAGAGATGAAACTACAGTTAGAGATCGATTTAAGAGTTCTGAAGTTAATATGAGGTAGAAGACCATGTATAGAAGTCATGGTTAAATGCACAAACAATTTGGAAATCACATGAAGTTATACAAAAGAAAACAAATCTACTAGTAAACATAAACAACTTTTGTGAATTACATAAAATTGCATACTTACACAATTCATCTGAAGATCGATTTGATGAGATATAAGCCATGCAAGCAAGATTGTATGTATCATTCGATTGTGTGAAGAGATTAAGAGTAGTTAAGAGCAAATTGACAGTGAATTGAAGGAGAATTGAAGGAGAATTGAAGCGTTTTCAAGTGGGAAGTGCAAAAAGCCCTAGTTACGCAAAATCCAGGTATTTTCCGTAATTGTAGTTGTATTTCAAAGCTTTGAATCAATAGCAATGGAGAACCCCATAGTTTGTGATGTAAGTGAGAGACCTAGGTATAAATTCAAGAAGCACCCTTATATATCATTGGAGGATGATCCCTTAGGAGTGTTTTCACAAGTTACACAAAATGTATTGCACGTAGAAGATATGAGAGCATATACATATTGTAAGTTTGAGAGTATTGGAAATGGTGACATTCATAAAGACATAGACCTCGTCTACAATAATGACCTATCCCTAAAAAAAAGAATTTGCACATTTGAGTGATTTGAACATCGTTAAGCATATGTTTTACACGGATTTTGACAACCATGAAAGGAGCAAAATCATTCTAAGAAGAATTCATGAAGGTATGTTTTGGGTAGGAGATATCCCTATGATGATAGACAATGACATGATTCATAAACTCACTAGTTTGAGTAATGAAGGATGCAATCCTGTGAATGAGAAGAACGTGAAGAAGTTGGTTGAAACCAATCTAAGAACAAAGTCAAATGGCAAAAACATGAGAATCGACCTGATAAATGAAACAAATGTTAGGGTTATCAGCAAGATTATTGGTTGTAAGATGAACTACAGTTCTAGAGTGAACTCAATACCTACTGGATTTATCCATGCAGCTTACCTTATGATAGTGAAGAAGGAAGAGATCAACATCATGTGTGAGATAGTGATGCAACAGTTGCTTGACAAGATTGAGAAACTGAAGAAAACCAAGAATGTTGTGTTTAGATTTGAATCTCTATTCACACTTATTCTTTCAAGTGGTTAGACAGTTCTCTGGTATGCCAAACCAGGAATGGGACACTGACAAGTGCACAATGAGTTTGATAACTCACTATTACATGAAGCAATCTGAGGAGAGGATAACAGAGGACATCTCAAGAATGATGAAGAGTTTTCAATCAATGATGAAACAAAGATTTAGAATTCCACCTACTCTAGTGGAGAAGTACAAGAATGACATATGTTTTATGGTTGAAACAGATGTTACATGTATGGAAGTAGTGGAACCTAGAGTGAAATTCATAGACCTAATAGGTTATGATATGAGTGAAGAATTGATTGAAGGTTATGCGAAGATAATCGTGGAATCAAAAAGAGATATGAAATGTCCTAGATGGGGTACATATGAAGAAAAAGTTAAGTAAGTTTATAGTGAACTTCACAGCAAGGACATCAAGAAGAAAGTTGAAAAGAAAATTGAAACAGACTTGACTAGAGAAGAATACAAAGAGGCAATGGGCATAGCTATGGAGATGAGGGAAAGTGGAAAGACCGAGGTCTTGATAGCTACACCTCAGGCAGCATTAGGAGCAGCAAAAGGAGTGACAGTAGCCGAACCATCCACTCAAATACCAAGTGCACCATATGCTGCAGTATCTTAGGTACAACCTAGTGTTGTACAACCTATATAGAGTGAGAAAGATGAGGAGGAAGTAAGGATAATAGGAGAACAATCAGTCACTCCTCACAGCAAAAGAAAGTCAGAAAGACTTACAAAAGTAAAACAAGAGGCAGAATCTCCATCAAAGAACAAAAGCGATTGTCAAGTGGACCAGGCAAGAGGAGAAAAACACTACATATGATAGAATCTAAGGAGTTGGAGGAAGAATCAAAGGATAGAACTGTTGAAAAGGTTGAAGCAAAGGCAAAGAAAACTTTGGGTAAGAAGCCTTGGAAACCAAAAGTGGATAGTTTGAATATCCAAATCATTAACGATAAAGGTTGTGTACAATTAAATAAGTTTTACCATTTGTATAGTAAGATGGGTAGAATGTAGTTAAAGAATGTTGTAGTTAGATATATAATTTTGTAAAATAAGAAATTTGAGGATACTGAGAAGGATATACCACAAGATCTGTATAATAGGTTGATAAATAGAAAAAGAAGAATGGTGAACGAAGACAGAGGAATCAAAGAGAATCAAATCAGAAAACTCTATAAGATTAATACTGATGATTATATGAAGAGGGTAATGAAGGGTATTAAACCCTTGTTACGAAACAAAAGGAGAACAATTATGTTGATGGTTGGCAACTATGAAGAGGTGATAAAGAAACTGAATTGGCAATTTGTTAAATTCATGACCTCTACACCTATTGTTGCTGAGCCGAGCAAGGATTTAGAGGGAACAACCCTTAAGATAGAAGAAAAGAGTGTACTAGCAGAGTTCACAGTGGCAGAGTCAGAAAAGGACACTGTAATGATAGAATCAAGAATGCAGATCACGAATGGTACTGATACCATGCAAGTGGATAGTACACATATAACAATTGATGATAACGAAGATCCTTTTAAGGATTATGGCACAAATATTGTTGACAATTTGGTCAACTACACCAGCTCTGATAATGGAGAAGAAGAGGATGAGGTAAAGAAAAAGAAAGAAAAGGATGAGGAAGAGAAAAGGAGAAAAGAAGAAGATAGAAAGGAAGAAGAAGCAAAGAAAAAGGAAGAAGAAAGGAAGAGAAAGGAGGATGAGGAGAAGAAGAAGGAAGAAGAAGAGAAGAAGAAAGAAGAAGAAGAAGAAGAAGAAGAAGAAAGAAGAGGAAGAGGAAAAGGAAGAAGAAAAGAAGAAAAAGAAAGAAGAAGAAGAAAAGAAGAGAAGAGAAGAAGAGGAGAAGAAAAAGGAGGTAGAAGAGAAGAAGGTCAGTGTACCTAGCTCATCTAGGACACCCCTGACTGTTATAGCTTTGATAGGATCAAATGATGATGATCAGACTGAGCTGATCTCATCTTTGAGAAAAATAAATTGATAAGAACAAAAAGGTAAAGAGCCTGCAAAAATCCCTAAAGGATGTAACAGAGAAATTGCAAGTCACCCTAGCTACTCAGTTAACAGACCCTAATCCAAAGGATAGAGCCAAGGCTGTGATTCAAGCTTTTGATGCTGAATTTACTAGTCTATCTAATATAGCAGTAGTTCAAGCTCAAACAAGGCATGATGCTCAAATGTTTGACACTTTACGTCAAAATACTAGGAATGATTTAGGATCTCTTGATGCATGTATCAAGGAGCTGAGAAGGTGTGAACAAGAAAGAAAGGCATTATATGCCAAATGTGCAATGTCATTCAAATTTACCAAGGCCAGTGAGAATGAGCTTAAAAGGAAGCATGATGAGCTATAGGCACTAGCAGATCAGCTTCAACACGCAAGTATGAAGATTAAAGACATTGAGGTACAAATTGCGAAGACTTGTGATGAGATAAGTCTCATAGAGATGAATAGAGAAAGGACTACAAAGAGGTTCTCACTTCTGAGAGTAACACTTATCCTTGAAGATTAGCACACTTAAGCAACAATTGGAAGAATGTCTGAAAGCATGGACATCTTTTGATAAGTTTGTTTATTCAGATTTGAATGTTATGGAAATAGCACCCTATGGGTTGTGTGCTCTACTCACTATCTAAGAGGGAGTTAAGAACACATGGGAGAAGAACTTAAAGAATTTGAAGGCAAGTTTTGATAACTACATTTCACGCCTATCTACCTAAATGCAAAGGTAAAGATCTACAATTTTGATTGTATATAGATTTTGAAACCTTTGTCATTGATGTCAAAGGGGGAGTAATATAGGAAAATTGTATAAAGTCTAATGTAAAGGGGAGTAATATAGGAAAATTGTATAAGTATAATGTAAAGGAAGTAACAGGATAATAATATGATGCGAAGTATTATAATGTAATAGGAAACATAAGGAAAGATGGTTATAAATCTAATGATCCAAATTTTTGAAATTTTGTGAATTTTGTAAAGGCCACATTTTGTAAGAGTTTTTTGAACAACATTTTGGAACTTAGCAAATTTTCCCATATGTTGCCATCAATGCCAAAGGGGGAGATTGTTGGCAATTTGGCTAAGTAGGATAAGTTGGATTATGTTAGAATTATCATTTATGGCAACATGCACTTTGTATAAAGAAGACATTATGTACAGGTGACGATTCTACAGTTAGACATAGAAAATTGTCTAAGCACAAGTTAGTTATGTAGCAGAACAAAGACAATTTTGATGTGTACGGATGATAGAGATATTATTGGCACATGTGCAGTTGGGTATGAACAATATAGTGTCAAGATGATGTATATAAGTGCGCAAGTCAGTACGTCTAGTATAGAAGATATGACAGATTACCAGTTGCAACAATATACAGGCAAAACAGAGCATAACAATCAATGGGTAATTATGAGTTAAGGAATTATTTTGTTTACAAAATAATTACTTGACTAATTAGGGACGACATCCTAGACCTTAACCCTAAGAGAGCAAGAGTTAGTATTACATTTCGCCAAGCATGTGAAAGCTTGAAGGCCGACTAGACAATTTTTGTAAAGTGTGAAGGTATAAAGAAAAGAATGCAATATGCAAAGTTGTGTGGATGTTGTAAGTGATATACGAACTTATGTGAAAGTTATATGTATGATATGCGAACTATATGTGATGCGAATTCTAATGTATGATCAGAGATGTGAAGAGTAGCAAAGAAAGATCGATATTGAAGATTGCATTGTAAAGAGGTTATTGTATCTACCTCTTTTGTATCAAGGAACTATATTGTATATTGCATGTTTGGGTAGTGGGTTCATCTTGGATACTGTACATAACAACTCCTAGTAAGGTTGAGGCTTTTAATAGGGCCTAGTCCTCTAACAAGGACCGAGACACTATATGCATGTAATAAACTGCTAATAGGGTCAATATTCTTAACCGGATACTTTTGTTTAGTGGATCATTTTGTGGGTACCATCCCCACAGGGGTTTCCCTTGGCCAGGGTTTCCCTAGTTAACAAAATATGGTGTTATGACTTCTCTTTGTGTATGGTTATTTTTATTGTTCAACATTGTTAGTTTACTTTCATATGCAAGTTATAAGACAATTAATAATATAAAGTTTTGGGCGAAAGTTTGTAGAATACTGATTCACCCCCACCCCCTCTCAGTGGTCCCTATTTCTAACAATGAGTGTTGTGGAAACCACCACTGAGTAAGGAGAAACCATCAATCACAAGAAGGAAATCACTCAAGTAAATTTTAGAAGTCTTTAGTGGAAAAGCAAGACTACTTAGCAAAACATACAATTACTTGATGGAAACTCATGCCAACTTAGGCAAGTTGTTGCAAATGAAGTGGAAAGCATCATGGAGTTGGGAAAACTCAAGTGTAAGGTGAAAATTCATGCCAACTTAGGCAAGATCCAATTCAACTCAATATAAAGTGATTAACTCTGATTTTTTTTTAATCTTTACAAGCTGATCTGTATCTACACTGTAGCTGACATTTCTACATAGCCACCTTATTTCTAATCATTCATTGCCACCAGTTTTCATGTTTCCCCAAAATTACCAATGCTTTTGTTCAAAATTTCACTAAATCCGATTGCACCGTATTAGGCCCAACTTTACTAAGTCTGATTTTATCAATGCCTGGAATATTGCTCATCTTATTCACTCTTCAAGACTAACCCTTCATCATGCCCTCACTCAATTTTTGAAAATGTTGCCAACCTACCAAAACACTAACACCTACAGCAAACTAAACTAACACCCTCTGTGGGGTTCCCATGTCTCATGAGGTGATGGTTTCAATACTACACAACAGGTCATTACTATTGTTAGATCAGATTTTATGGTTTTGATTCTGTGTTCAATAATCAAGGTCTTGGATCATATCCTTTCCTCTTTCAGGCTCTTATATGTTTGCAAAGCTGAAACTGTATTATGCTTTTGTAAGTGTGAATTTCAATAAAATCTTGGAGGCTCTTTTCTTTTGGAAGTTATGTAGAGTGGTCACCAAAGGTGAGAAACTAAGTAATCCACTTTTTGCTTCTTTCTTGGCTCTTAGAGGATGTTGAGGACAGGTCAGAGGAGGTTGGTTGTCGGCAGCATGTTGCACTTCTGGCAGGCTTAGAGGAGCCATCTTAGAAAAGTAATATCAAAATCCATAGCAAGGAATTGTTAGTCTTGATCAAAAAAGAGCAAGACCTTATATGTTTGCAAAGCTGAAACTGTATTATGCTTTTGTAGGTGTGAATTTCATCAAAATCTTGGAGACTCTTTTTCTTTCTGAAGTTAAGTAGAGTGGTCACCAAAGGTAAGAAACTTCATACTCTGCTTTTTGCTTCTTTCTTGGCTAGAGGATGTCGAAGACAGGTCAGAGGAGGTTGGTAATGGGATGTGTGTTGCAGTTCTGGCAGGCTTAGAGGAGCCAGCTTTGATGAGTAATATCAAGATCCATAACAAGGAATTGCTAGTCTTGATAACAAAGTGCAAGAACTAAGTATAACAGTGTCAATGGACCTCCATATGGTGGTCACTTACAAATATCACACAATTGTGAAACACTCAAAGTTACAAGTTCAAAGTTATATAGTCTTCTGGATTTGATTGTGTAAATAATTTTTGCATCAACGTTTCGGATCATCATGAGGATGAGAAGAGCTGGGAGGAAACGAAAATGAGCTGTTGCATACTTGCTGGATTTGTTCTAGACAGATTGGATCCGGATTCGGGCTTCCACAACCCAAGGATCCACAGCAATACAAGGCACAAAAACATAAAATGGTGGGCCCATGTTAAACTTTTAATGTTGTTTTTGCTTCAAACCTTAAAAACGACCCTTTTATTCATGATGCAAGTTCTTTTGCTCTTTCATAGTTGCTAGTTTGAAGAAAAGTGCTTGGATTGGATTCAATTATCAAGTATGCTAGATTCATAGATCCATACTAGAATCATAGATTCATACCATGAAATGATTTAGTTTTAAAATTATGTATATTTCTCTGATATTTTAGTATGTGTTTGTATATATATATATATATATATATACAAATCCTCCACGAATCATAATTGGGAAAATAAAAAATCTCAGGATCTGATTCACATGCCCGAATCGGATTCGTTTCACAAATCAGCAACTAAAGTTACATACCAGCTGCATACAATATAAAGATGCCAAAAGGAAGAAAGGGAAACAAGGGGGAGGGGGCACAAATTTCAAAATGAAAAAGATACTAGGAGACCAAAGAAGAATAAGGAAAACTACTAGAATCAAAAGGGAGTAAGAGCTAGACCATGAAAAAACTTTAAAAACTAAAACCTACAAAAAATATACAATGCAAATTGAGACCTAATAATAATTATAATAGATAACCAGATAACAACCAAAAAATCATAACCATAATAAAATCAATGAAAATCATAAAATAAAAATACAAGTGAAAATAAGCGCAACATTATACTCCAAATTGGTATAACTAAACACCAAATCACTACAAGAATGAACCAAAAGAAAAAACAATGACCAAAAACCACAAATAAAAATAACTAAAATCAAACAACAAATACACTCCTAAAAAATGATACTAAATTAAAATTTTATTCAGCATTTTGATCTATCATTTTTCTTGATTAATGTGTATGGTCCGACTTCTATCATTGAAAAACACAGATTATGGGAAACATCAACCACTATTATTCAGAACTTACCACATGACAAAAACATAGTAGCTGGGGATTTTAATGCCACTTTGCATGTCCTGGATAAGATTGAAGAAATTATCCCACCCCCTAGGACCATGGTGTACTTTAATGATTTTGTTACTTCCAATGCCTTGTTTGATGTTTGTCCTTGTTCGGGTACATTTACATGGTCCAATAAAAGATTGGGTTTTCACCAAATTGCTGTCAGATTAGACAGATTTCTCTGTTCTCATTCCTGGAAATTGGACCCCTTGATATCAGGTCTGAAATCTTGCCATATTCTGAGTCCGACCATTTTCCTATTCAGTTGTCTTTGGAGTCAATAACCTCTTCTGTCAATCCTCTCTTTCAACCTTGTTTTAAGTTTGAAAGTGTATGGTATAGACATCCTCATTTTGATGGTCTTTTGAAATAGTGGTGGAAGCACTCCCCGCTAGAACAAGGCACAAATATGTTTCAATTCAATAAACCAATGCAATATGTTAAAGGTTTAATTAAGCTATAGAACAAGTTCATGTCTAAAAATATTTTTGAGCAAAATAAACTCGTTGAGGATGAGTTGACAGATATTAATGAACATGTAATTTTACATGGTTTGACTGCTGAAATCTATGTGCGTCAAAAATCATTACAATAGGATTGGGCTGAGTTATGTAGGAGGGAAGGAGTATTGGAGGTTAAAATCAAGAGAATTGTAGTTGCAAGAAGGTGATCAAAACACGATATTTTTCCATATGTCGGCTAAGATAAAGAGGGCCTCCAATACCATTTTCTCAATTCACGATCAAGACAATAATCTAATAACTGATGCTTTAGGTGTTCAAGACGAAGGAGTTTGATTCTTCTCCGATCTTCTTGCTCCCCCTCCTACCCCTTCTCCCCCACTGGAAGATGAACTTGAACAATTGAATGCCATTCCCTCTTTAATATCTGATCATGATAATCAGGTTCTCATGGCTCTGTTTACTTTGGCTGAAGTTAGACCAGTAGTCTATTCTATGCCTCCTGATAAAGCTCCTAGTCTTGGTGGCTTTACTGCTCCCTTTTTATAAAAATGTTGGGAGCTTATTTGCTTCTACATTTTAGATGTCCTTGAGAAATCCAGGAGGAATGTTTCAGTTTTAAAAAAATTCAATACCACAAATTTATCTCTCATTCCTAAAGTTAATGATCCTTACTCTTTTGCAGACTTTCTGATGCAGAGATAAATCACAACGGAAGCAAACACAATAGGAAACAGCACCAGCAAGAGATAAACAATAAAATTCTTCTATTTAATTTATCAAATGAACAATACATACATTGGCTCTCCTACAGATTTCTTCTCCCCGTAATTTGTATCCAGAAACTTTGTTCTCAAACTTGACCTAAACCTAAACCTAAAACTCTATTTATATTTGCTAAGACGGTCTACGGAAAACTCTAGATTATTACAAAATAGAAAATTCTAGATCAATATAAAATGGGGAAGAGTGACCCCACAATGATCTGTACAAATCCCAAGAAAAATATCTTATATTAATGACGAAATCAAGATAAATTTCTCAAGTCGGCTCGTGCATAAAACTTGACCTAAATACTTTATATAAAACTTTGACCTAAATACTTTATGTGAGTGCTCCTGCACCATAATCCTAGGGACAATAGAATCCAAGTCCCTTGGATTGTCCTTTCTCTTTCTTGTCTTCCAATTCCATGGTATTTGTTGTTTGTACTCTTGCCAAGTACCCAAGTCAACTTTCATATTTTCATAAACCTCTTTTGCATAAGAACTTAGATAGAACTCCTGCAAACCTGCAATAAATGGATTAGTAAAAGAAAATTGGACCTCATCATATATGAATTCATCAATTTGGTTCACTTTAGGAACTTTTGCATCCTTTTTATCAATGTCCTTATGCTGCAATATCTCCATGCTTGGAGACAGATTCATCACTATTTGATCCTTATCTATCCTCATAGCATCATCACAAGTCTTCTTCCTTGCTGCAACTATTATCCTTTTGATAGGCCATACCACTTTCTTTCTTAACCTCAAATGCCATCTCTTGGTTCCATTAAGAACCAGCACATCTACCTCTTTTTCATCTTTATGAACCTTTTCATCACAAGGCTCATCAACAATTACCACTTCAACCTCTTTCCTATCTTCAAGAACCTTTTTATCATCAGGTTCATCAAAAACTATTTGCTGCAAACTTTTTATATCAGCATCAATTTGTTCGTTTTCTCCTTCCAATGGACAAATCTTCTCTTCAAAGGCAATCGAGTTCTCTATTCCATCTTCACAAGCTTCTGTAATCTCAAAGGATTGTTTCTCTAGATCACTATTTTCTTTTTCCATATTTTTCTTCAACTCCTCTTTTAGTCTCGCTAAATTATCTTCCTTCTTTCTTAGTTCCTGCATTAGGAATTCCATTCGTCCCTTTATCTCTCGATCTATTTTGGCTTCCTCTTCTTTTCCTTGCTTCTTCCTTTTTCTTGTTCTGAAAATCCCAATATGAAACCCATGCATCTAATAGTATCTTCTGATCATGAGATAAATCTCCTCTTGTGACCATTGTCTCTTATCTAAGTTCTCTCCACTCAACCTAGTCTTTTGGTCACACCTACAGGTTCTTTCCTCAACCTGTCACAAAATCTAATTCACCTTAGAAGCTGAAAGCTTTCCCCAAGCTTTTCCCAAGCGCCTTAGGAGCTTTCTCCAAGCTCTGATACCAAAAATGATGCAAAGATAAATCACAACGGAAGCAAACACAATAGGAACTAGCACCAGCAAGAGATAGACAATAAAATTCTTCTATTTAATTTATCAAATGAACAATACATACACTGGCTCTCCTACAAATTTCTTCTCCCCGTAATTTGTATCCAGAAACTTTGTTCTCAAACTTGACCTAAACCTAAACCTAAAACTCTATTTATATTTGCTAAGACGGTCTACAGAAAATTCTAGATTATTACAAAATAGAAAATTCTAGATCAGTATAGAATGGGGAAGAGTGACCCCACAATGATCTGTACAAATCCCAAGAAAATTTTCTCATCCTAATGACGAAATCAAAATAAATTTCTCAAGTCGGCTCGTGCATAAAACTTGACTTAAATACATAAAACTTGACCTAAATACTTTATATAAAACTTTGACCTAAATACTTTATGTGGGTGTTCCTGCACCACTTTCAGCCAATCTCATTATGCAATACTATATATAAAATTATAACTAAAGCTATTTATTTGCATCTCCAAACCATTATCCCTAAGATTATTTCTTCAGAACAAGGGGGCTTTTTTTCGAGGCGAGAAACTACTGAAGGAGCAATTATTGCTCACAAGACTCTTCATTCAATCAATGAACATGATATCTTGGCGCTAGTAATCAGATTGGATCTGATGAAAGCCTATGATAGGCTTCATTGGTCTTTTCTTATTCAAGTCCTCATAAGTTTGGTTTCTCCAATCATTGGTGCAAGTGGATTAAGGCATGTATTTCAGGTACTCATTTCTCAGTCACAATTAATGGGTCACGAGTGGGGTTTTTCCCTTCTACCCAAGGTGTTCGTCAAGGCGATCCCTTGTCCCATTTGTGTTCATTATTATGGTTGAGGCTTTCAGTAGAATTATAAATTTTAGAAACCAGCAAGGGTTATGGAAGGAAGTGGATATTGTTGGCACCTCAATTAATATTACTCATTCCCTTTTTGCTGATGACTTGCTGCTTTTTGGTCATGCCGCCATCCAAGAAGCTAAACAGATCAGGAAAGTCTTAGATCTGTATACTTTAGTATCTTGGAAGCGCATTAATGTGAATAAGTCTAAAATATATTTGCTTAATACTACACAAGAGGTATCTCAAAGAATTGTCCGTCTTTTAGGTTACAACTTAGATCAGCTCCCTTCAATGTATTTGGGAGTCCCCTTTTTTATTGGGGCCAATAAGTGATCTTATTAGAAGGCTTTCATTGATCGAATAAAAAGCAGAATTGCAGCCTGGAAAGTAAGATGGTTGTCTCTATCAGAAAGGATAATTCTAACTAAAACTGTGTTATCTACTATCCCAAATTACTATATTTCCATCCTACAAGCACCCAAAGGAATTATTCATCAGATTGAAAAATCAATGAGAAGTTTCTTATGGTCTGCAAATATGAATGGGGAAAAAAGTTACCCTTAGTGTCACTATCAGAAATGTCTGCACCATTTAATACGGGTGGAGTAGGACTTCATAATCTTTCTAATATAAATGAAGCCTTTGGTGCTGTAAGAATTTGGCTTAGGCCAGAATTCACCCAAAAACTAAAGAACTCAACACAAGCACACAGTAGACCAAAATAGACAAAGTATGATCAGAATGATGATATTCATTCAATAACTGGTTGAGAGTACACTAGGAGTGCCTGAATATAAAGGCCTCAGAAGAGCTTCTAGGATGCATAGAAGTTAGCATCATGATATGTCATACAACCAGGCAAATGTCCACCAAATATGGATTATCCTCCATTGAGCACGAGATTAAGTGCGATGATGTGAGGATAAGCCTACAATGGTGTAGCACACAAATCAGTGGTGTAGACAACATGTGCTAAATGAGGAGTGCGGATAACTGTGTTATCAATATGACAACTCATTGAATGATGCATACTCCCGTGTTGTAAACACCATGTGCATAATTAGAGTTGCGTAACTCAATGAGAGTTCACAAACTCCCAAGTGTCTCATCTAAAATAATAATAAACTAATGCAAAATAATTAAATAATGCATTGACCTAAGTAAAACTTACGTAAGTGTAATAAGTAAATACTTATTTACACCAACACCCCCCCTTAAGTGCAACTTAGGGGAATGCCCTTAAGCTTCCGAAATCTAGGATGAAATGCAAGATGGGTCCCGGCTACTAGGCCATGTTAGGTACCCATGTACATAATGATATGCAATCTCCCATAAAGTGGGGACAGAGGGAAAACCTCATGGGAAAAACCCTCTCCCAAAAAGAGAGATAAATAGGGATGCATGGATGGATGGAGTAATCAAGACCCTCCCATTATGACATACATCCAGTATATACATAAGAGAATAATGAAAAGAGGAAGAGAGACAGGATGGGCTCCCCCCCCCCCAAAGACGAATGCCGAACAGTGATTGCTCCGATGAAGAAGTTGATCCAAGACTGCAGAATGGTGTTCCTCCCCTTAGGAAGAAACAATGCCAAGGGTACAAATGAGACACTTCCGCTGTGAGTGGAAAGAATCCTATGGATAAGTGATGTCTCTGAAACCTGTTCAACTGGCTGAAGAACCTATCTCAAAGAATTGTCTGTCTCTGCAACTAATGTAGAACCCTGCTGCAACTGTTGATCATAAGTATCCACAATCACTTCAACCTGTGAGGATCGATCATGTAGAGAATGAACAAAAGAGTCTGGAACCCTTGTGACAACTGAAGAAGGGAATTCTGCATCAAGAAGAAGAGGCAAAACATGAATACTGTCCCCCAAATCTGTCACTGAACCTGTATCTAGAAGACTAGATGTACCGTGTTGTTCTGGACCTATCACTGTGGCAATGTATGCATGTGGACTAAACTGATGAAGTGACCTCTCACTGTATCTGTCGATAGAACTCCATGAGTCTGAATCCGTTGAAGCGCTATTGTTGGTGTCACTATCAGTATCCACACTGTATGATGTGCGAAGAGGAGTAGAGGACAAGCTTGGAGAACTTTCCTCAAAATGTACATCCTTCTCCACAAATATCTGATGAGTCTCTGGATCTAGAAGTCTGCATGCCTTCACACTGTCTTAGTAACCAATGAAAGTACAAGGCTAAGATGACTGTGCCTTGCATCCCCTGGAAGATCTCTTTGCCCATGCAAGACAACCAAAGACTCTAAAGTGTGTCACAATAGGTTTTCTGCCGCACCATGCCTCAAAAGGAGTTTTTCCATCTAAGGCTGGATGAGGAGAACGATTAAGAATGTGAGTGGCACTAGAGATTGCTTCAACTTCTAATGATGGATCTAGAGACTTGGCATGAATCATGCAACTTGCCATAGATTTGAGAGTCCTAATCCTCAGTGTTGCAACATCTGTCTTATGTGGATTGAATGCTGGTGGAGTCTGAAGATCAATGCCCCCATGTCTGCAAAAGTCCATAAGTCTTCTGTTCACATACATGTTTCCATTGTCCATTCGGAGTAGTTTGATGGCCTTTCTAGATTTCTGTTCTACATGAGCCTTGAAGTCTAGAAATGTGTATAACACTTCATTCTTACTATGCAGAAAGTAGACCCAAGTGAACCTTGAAAAGTCATCAACAACAGTAAGTATGTAGCGACCCCGGTTGAATGCAAAAGGACCTGCTAATACCATGTGAACCATCTGTAGAACACCTGTTGCTCTAGAAGACTTCCCTCTTTGTAACTTCACTTCTGGATGCATATCCACTGAATCTGATGAACATTCACCCTTAGACAAGTTGATTTGAGGTAGACCTTTCACCATATTGTATGTGCGAAGTTGCTAAAGATAGCAATAGTCAAGATAACCATACTGCTCATGCCATAATTGCATGTTTGAATTTGATTGAGTTAACAAGGCCTTTGAAGAAGACTTGGGTACAAAATGAGAGAAAGTGTACAACCTCTTGTTATGATTCACTTTCCCTATTGCAACCAAGGAATTGTCTCTGAGACTGTGCACCTTTACTGAGTCAGGAAGGAACTCAACTCTATGTCCATCTCCGAGATGAGTGATTTGGTAGATTGATAGGAGATTCAAACTTAGGTTTGGAACATAGAGAACTTCTTGAAACTCTCCATTTTGCATTTCCACGTTTCCTTTTCCTTCAACTTCCATTTTGCTATCATTCCCCATGAAGATGTGCGGTACCCTAGAGTGATTCAATGAAGAAAAATCCTCCTTTGAAGAACCCATATGATATGAGGCACCTAAGTCAAATATCCATTCCTTTGAAGAGTTTGCATTTGCCATGAATGCTTGCCCCTTGCCCTTAGAATTTGAAGACGATCCTTTGTCCTTGTAAGCATTAGGCAATGGAACATTATATTTCTTCATGATGTTGGTCAATTCATCAATCTTTTTGAGATAACACTCATGCTCTTCATGACCCGATTTTTTGCAATAAGCGCACTTCTTCTTCTCCTTATTGTTGTTCCCTTTCTTGTTGGAATTCGAGGACTTGCCTTGTTGATTGGATTGAGGTGTTGTCTTTTCTACATCCTCAGATTTGTTCTTCCATTTCTTCTTACCCTTTCCTTTATTTGAAGACTGTCTAGCTGAATGTTGAGAACCCTCATTGTTGGCCACCAATGCTTTGGATTGAGGTGTTTTGAGAATCCCCATTGATTTCAACTTCTTTTCTTCATCATCCAACAGTTTAACATCTTCATCAAAAGTGACTTTCTTGTAGGCAAACCCTAAGGTAGTCTTTGAGGTGTTAAAAGAAGATACAAATGTGGAATATTCCGATGGCAGCTTGTTATGAATGAGATAGATCAGTCTGTCATCTTTGACTGAACTCCCACAATCAGTAAGCTTTGTCCTTGATTCATTCACCTTGATGATGAAGTCCTGTATTGAGTCATATGACTTAGGATCTAAGGTTACAAGCTCATCTTCAATTTTGAAAACATCGTCTTCACACACTTTACCATAAAGGCTTTCGAGGGTATCCCAAGCTTCCTTGGATGTAGTACATTTCTTGATTTGATACATGATCTTATCATCTACCCCCAAACATATATCACCTAGGGCTTTCATATCCATTGCTACCCAATTTGAAATATCACTTGCAAATACATTATCACCTGTTGGTTTAGGAAGAGTACCATCTACATATTGTGAAACTCCATTATGCATTAAGTGATGCAACATTTTGATTGACCACGAAGCACAGTTATGAGGAGTTAATTTAGAAAACTTAAAGTTTCCCATAATGCAGAAAATGAAAAAAAATTGCAAAAAAAAGAGAACACAACACCAAGAACACCCCCCCTTTTCACTAAATCAAGAAACCCCCCCAAAATAAATGCTTTGGGCACTTTATCAGTAGTGCGATTACAATGGGCCACTTGCCAATTTTGGCCTTTGTGGACTTCTGATTTTGCTTGTTACAACATCTTAATAGAGTACAAATCTGAAACTTTACAATGTGCTACAATTCTGAAGCATTACAAAGAAAGGTCCTATTGCTGAAAGTGACAATTTTGTCCACACATCCCTACAATCTGATGCCAGATCTGGAAAGTAGACGAAAAATACACACTTTCAAAAAAAACGAAACCTATTTTCAACTCCAAATGTGCCCATACAGAGCATTTGAAGTTGCAAAATGCAGGATTATGCAGGTGCAGTCGCCAAAAAATGCAAATTCTGAACAATCCGTGCATCAAAACTAGAAAATAGCTGCACCACTAAAAAATTTAAAAAATTCTACCCAATTTCAAAAAAAATTGCACCTGATTTGGAGTTTGGATGAGCGAGTTATGGCCTCTTGAAGTTGGACTGTAAAATCCAAAATCAATCTGGATAGGGGTTGCATCAGCGAAACATAGGGTTAAATTTGACGGTCATACGGCCGTCGCAGCAATTGTATATGGCCCTGGAATGACGTCCAGACGGGTGTCAATTTTACCACAGCGATCAGATGACGTCAGCAAAATTCTGTGTCCTCGGATGACGTGATAGTTGACATGGATTTCGTACAATACAGAATGTACGAAATATATTCGCGTGGCAGAGCACATGGCAGCTAACTGCAATTATCTGCGCAAGTCTGTGTGTACAGTCAGATGCTGACTAGCGTAGGGGGCTGACTGGGCTATCTGCGTGTCAGTCTTGTTGGCGCTGCTGTCGTGGATGCCACATAGGCAGACTGGGGCAATTTAGCGGAAGCCGCGTGTCCTACTCGCTGTCGCTGCGAGTACTCTGATTGAGCAAAAACGACAAATTAGGAATGGCCATGTTGTCCTACGAAATTTGCAGTTGCATTATCGGAACTATATTCACACTCGCCGGTTTTTTGAGATCGTGCTGCCGGAGTTTAGTTTTTTTTGACACCGGGGTTTAATTTATTTATCCCACATTCATGGGTCCAGCGCTTTTTAAATATTTCAGCGCTCAATGAGTTGGATCGCGGGTAATGGAAAGACCCGACTGGTGATATGATACTCGCCGGTTATGCTGCTCCAACCGCCGGGTACTGTTGCTGGAATTCGGCCCTATGATGGAATTTATTGCAAAGTACGGCCCGCGTGGTAGAATACAGAGGCCCACATTGTGAATGATAACCCTGTGATAATTAAAAAATTCCACCAACAATATAGAGCCGAGCCGTGGTTTGATTGCCCGGTCGGCAAAAAAAAATTTCTCTGCTAGGGCAATTAATAAATTCGAAAATAATAATTCGAAAAATACCCAAAAATGATAGAGATGAATTAATTCAACTCTGAAAATCAAACAATCAGATCAATGAAACGATCATACCCGATCTACAAATCAAGGCCTTCGGGTTCCGATTTGCAAAAAAATTTGCCTCACAATCAACTTTAGCCAAAGATAGCCAAATTTATAGTCGATCTTCATCGATCGATGCTCCGGACGCAACGGTGAGGTCAAATCTGGCTCTAGACGCTCTCAATTTCTGCGGATCCTTCGGATGCATGTCGAGGTGCTGAAACATAAACGGTCTCGAACGACTACATGATGAGAATCTCCCTCAACTCTAATACCATGTAAGAATTTGGCTTAGGCCAAAATTCACCCAAGAACTAAAGAACTCAACACAAGCACATAGTAGACCAAAATAGACAGAGTATGATTAGAATGACGATATTCATTCAATAACTGGTTAAGAGTACACTAGGAGTGCCTGAATATAAAGGCCTCAGGAGAGCTTCTAGAATGCATAGAAGTTAGCATCATGATATGTCATACAACCAGGCACATGTCCACTAGATATGGATTATCCTCCATTGAGCACGGGATTAAGTGCGATGATGTGAGGATAAGCCTATAATGGTGTAGCACGCAAATCAGTGGTGTAGACAACATGTGCTAAATGAGGAGTGCGGATAACTATGTTGTCAACATGACAACTCGGTGAATGATGCATACTCCTGTGTTGTAGACACCATGTGCATAATTAGAGTTGCGTAACTCAATGAGAGTTCACAAACTCCTAAGTGTCTCATCTAAAATAATAATTAAATAATGCAAAATAATTAAATAATGCATTAACCTAAGTAACACTAAGTGTAATAAGTAAATACTTATTTACACCAACAGGTGCAAAGTTGGTTTGGCAAATGTACACCAAGCCCTCTTCCAAGTAGTGTCAGTTACTCCGAGAGAAATATTTGGATACCATGGAGTCTTCTAGAATATTACTGTAAGGGACCCCTCGAAGGGATCAATCATTTGGAACTTTATGATGGATTCCAAGGATCTTATTACATCTTATGTCCCATGGGAAGTTAATAGAGGAGATGGTAAGTTTTGGTTTGATTACTATAATGGCTACCCTCCCCTTACATCTATTGATTCACTTAAAGACATCATAGACCCTTTATTAGACGGTTGGGGGTCCAACTTGTCCAATTATGTGTCAATTGTTTCATTATGTTAATGTTTTATAGCTTCAGTCGGATAAAACATAAAGAAAAAACTTAAAAGACATCTAGTTGATTATATATATATATATATATATATATATATATATATATATATATATATATATATATATATATATATATTACACGATGATTATAAATCAAGCTTTACACATTCAAATACGGTGTTATGTCCTTCGTATATACTTACAACATCTAGATAATCATGCATGTTTTGAGTCACATTCAAAGTTTAGATAATGCAACATGATTATTGGCAGCAACATGGTTGAGCATTAAAAGCTTGCGAGTATACTATATGCATCGGACTTTACCTTAGATTGTTTCTAAACCGCATATGATAGGATGGACCTCTAGCTTGCCACATTGTTGGGAGATGTCTAATCATACCTTGGGAGACTAATTCTTCACGCATTGACCAAGCTTATCTTTATCACATCTAATGTAGTCACGAAACCTTATCGACGATCGTTGTGTCAATTAAGTGTATGGGTGTACATAGAGGTCACGTCCCCTAGTACTTGCCCCTTTCTCTTCTATATAATTGAGTTCTAGCCAGCTACCTTAGACATGGAACACATAAATTACAAAAAGCCTTCTAAGTAAAGGTGGCGACATAAATATATTATAATTTTGCCTCATGTTTTCCTTATATGATATAAAGAGCGTAAATTGCAAAAATACTTACATAATTAAGAATTCAATATAAATCTAATCGAAAAAATTAACATGGTATCAGAGCCAGTCTAAGAGAGGATTCTAATTAGATTTATTCAGTGCACTAAATATTCTCAATTTCCTTATCTATCAAAATGGTGAGCAATATAAAGGTACAAGATAGACTTAACGGTGACTCAAATTATACTGGGTGGAAAGTATGAATGAAGTTAACCTTAAAAGAGAATGACCTAAAACAATTCTTTGAAAAATCTGACCAACTACAAAAGGGAAGTGGAGAATTGAACAAATGCGAAAAAGATAAAACTAGGGCTATGAAACTAATTGTGGATGGCGTTAGGGATCATATGTTTTCCATTATCCGATACAGCGCATGAAATGCTTAAAGCACTTGAAGAAATGTTTGAGATAAACAATACCACTAGAATTCTAACTCTGAAAGACAATCTCTCCAATATTAAAATGAACAAAGGAGAATCCATTGCTTCATACTTCCTATGGATCACAGAACTAAGGAACCAACTCTCTAAGATTTGGGCAGATCTATTATAAGAAAGAATTAGCAATGATAGCTCTAAAGGGACTACCACCATCATGGAAAACATTTAGACAAGGGGTATGTGCTCGATCCAAAATTCCTAAACTTTCTTGACTAAAAAATGACTACATACAAGAGGAGTGCATGTTAATATCTCAAGGCAATACTTCTATTGGAAGTGATATTTAGGCTCTCACAACCCAAGTCGATAAAAAGAAGAAACCTAAATTCAAAAGGAAAAGAAGACATGTAGATTACACGAAAATGCAATGCTTTAGATGTGACAACTATGGTCACTCAGCATTCCAATGCCTTGAAATGTTGGATTAGGAGGGAGTTCTCTAATATATTCATTAAAATGTAAAATAAGCCTGTTAAAATTTCTAAGACGGACTCTTCGAACATCAAATTATTGTACTAATTTATATGTGTGTATTTTCAAATCATAAGAGCTATGTGCATTTACCTTCTTTTGAGAAAGTTACTGCAGGAAGAAAATGAGGACTCTAATGATTGTTATTTAGAGGGAGTTGAAAAGTCCTTGTGTATGATTATGATGGGCCTACCCCTGTGTATATCATGAGGAAGTGACTACTTCCAAATGATGTCACTTGTATTTTGCAAAAGTTACTGTAAAGTGACGATCTTACAATAACTTGTATTATGAGATCAAACAAAGTGAGTATATGGTGAATGTCTTGCATCTCAACAATTTGGAAGGTCAATTCTCAAAGAGTACTCGGTGAATATCATCAATATTCTAGGAGGCCAATACTCTTGATATCAGATGTGATATCAAAACCTTTTGAGTACTTGGTGAATATCATCAATATTTTGGGAGGCCAATACTCTTGATATCAAATGTGATATCAAAACCTTTTGAGTACTTGGTGAATATCATTGATATTCTAGGAGGCCAACACTCTTGATATCAAATGTGATATCAAACAATATTTGGGTACTTGGTGAATATCATATGTTGATATTTTGGAAGACCAATACTCATGATATTGAATGGTGAAAATCTTGTAAAATATCACATGAGATATCTTTAAATTGTTACTTATAATATTACACTTTAGTAATATTTCTTTGTGTTTATCCTCCCTAGCTAAGAGGGAGTGTTAATGTTTTATAGCTTCAGTCAGAAAAAACACAAAGAATAAACTTAAAAAACATATATATATATATATATATATATATATATATATATATATATATATATATATATATATATATATGATGATGATTATAAATCAAGCTTTACACATTCAAATATGGTGTTATGTCCTTCATATATACCTATGGCCTCTAGATAATCGTGCATGCTTTGAGTCACATTCAAAGTTTGAATAATGAAACATGATTATTGTGTGTGTGTGTGTGTGTGTGTGTCTGTGTGTGTGTGTGTATATATATATTACATGATGACTATAAATCAAGCTTTACACATTCAAATATGGTGTTATATCCTTTGTATATACCTATGGCCTCTAGATAATCATGAATACTCTGAGTCATGTTCAAAGTTTGAATAATGCAACATGATCATTGGCAGCAACATGGTTGAGCATTAAAAGCCTACGAGTATACTATATTCATCGGACTTTACATTAAATTGTTTTTAAACTGCATGTGATTGGATGTACCTCTATCTTGCCACGTTGTCGGGAGATGTCTAATCATATCTTGGGAGACTGATTCTTCATGCAGTGACCAGGCTTAACTTTATCACATCTGATGTAGTCACGAAACCTTGTTGATGATCATTTTGTTGGTTAAGTGTGTGGGCATACGTAGGGGTCACATCCCCTACTACTTGCCCCTTTCTCTTCTATATAATTGAGTTCATGCCGGCTAACTTAGACATGGAACACATAAATTATATAAAGTCTTCTAAGTAAAGGTGGCGGCATAAATTGTAAAGTTCTATGATCGTTTATTGGTAGAGACTTGAACTGAAAAATAATGAATCTTATGTGAAGATTTCAGATCTTCTTTAATATATACAGATCTGAATATGCCTGAGAATGTAATGCCTTGTTAATGACATATTTTCAGAATTCACAAATGCATATATATATATATATATATATATATATATATATATATATATATATATATATAGATTGAGATATGTTTACGTAGGTTTGTGATCCTATGTAACCATACCTCAATACATAACAATATAATTAACATCCTTAAAGTCATCGATCAGATGCTTACCGTTTCATAGCAAACACTTTACACTTAACTAAGTCTTGCACCCAATAATGTACCAATTCATGTTTACACATAATCAGATTGTTATTACTATATTGGTATTTAGAACCTGATTGGTATTCATAATCTAAAGAACTTGATCAGCATTCATAATATAATGAACTTGATCGGCATTTTATAAAGATGAGTAGGAGTGTGTATGTGTGTGCGTATATATGAGTTTGAGTATGAAAGCATAAGTAAATAATATGTATAAATCTGTATGTATATAAATGTGTATATGTATAATCAGATTTAATTTACTGATTAATCATTAGATATATAAAAACACATCTACATAATTTTGCTTCAATTTCCATGAAGCCAATCTTCTTAACATAAATATATCATAATTTTGCCTCAAGATTTTGTTATATAATGTAAAGAGTGTAAATTGCAAGAATTCTTACATAATTAAGAATTCAATATAAATTTAATTGGGAAACTTAACACATCGCATTCTGGGAAAGTTGTGTGGAAAGACCTGTCGTCCCTTCCTATTCATAATAATGCTGCTAATCTCCTTAATCAGACCTTAAAGGATAGGGAGGTTTTTTCGTCAAATAAACCTGATCGTCTTTTCTGGGCCCCTTCAAAAGATGGGTCATATTCAGTTAAACAAGGGTGTATTGCCCTTCAGCATAATCATAATAATCTTGTGAAGCATAGGACCTTTATGCTTTGTTGGAAAAATTCGGTACTGCCTAAAGCTGGATGTTTTGCCGGGTTAGCTTTACAAAAAGCAATTCTCATTAGCAATAGATTGCAAAGACTTAATATTGCTAACTCCTTCTAGTGTGTGCTTTGCAATCGAGAAATCGGAACTGTTGATCATCTTTTGTTGAACTGTCCTTTTGCTCAATCATGTTGACACTTTGTTCTGTACAAACTTAGTTACCCTATGCCCCTTCCAAATTCGATTCGGGATTTATTTCAATTTTGGCCAGCACCTTTATCTGATTCAATGTTTTCTTCATTATGGAAGTGCTTTTCCCAGCTTCAGTTATTTGGGCCATTTGGTGGAAAAAATATAGAAGGATTTTCAGGAAAGTCTCATATAATTTAGAAAAAGTGCTTCAAGGGTTAGAAAAGAGTATTGTGGAATTTGTTTATGCCTTTGTTGGTAAATTCAAGGGTAGACATGTGTTCACATCTAGGGATAACTTTATTGTTAAACAGTGGAAGGGGTTGTTGTTCCCGGATCTTCCTGCTCCTTTGTGCCCATCTATGACTTTTGAGATCAGATTCAAAACTAAATGGAATCCGCCTATTGCTGGTCAATTCAAACTTAACTTTGATGGTGCATCTCGAGGTAATCCAGGAAAATGAGGAATGGGAATGATTATTAGAAATCGTCAAGGTACAATTATTGCAGCCATGTCCTCCCCTTTGCCTTCAAGTACAAATAATAAGGCAGAAGCCCTTGCGTTACTTAATGGTTTAACTCTTGTAAAGTCGTTAAATTTATCAACTCTACATATTGAAGGTGATTTGGCAATTATTATAAATGCTTGCATCAATCGCCACATGTCAAATTGGTCTATTCATTATCTTGCAAAAACTATGGGACATTTTAGACTCTATACCCAAATGTTATATATCCCATGTCTATCAAGAGGGAAATTTAGCTGCAGATTGTCTAGCAAACATGGGTGTGGATGACATTATCATTAATTCGACTTTGACCATACTTGAGCCCCATCTGTTCCCTAAACTTTTTAATATTATTTCGCTAGAAAGCTCTTGCCATTGGATCTTGGAATTTTTCTTCTGTCTAATACTTTCATCATGTGTCTTTACATCACTGGTCAGTAGCTTATATCTATTTTGTACCATTAATCGATTTTTGGCCTGATGACAGTTATCTACTTTTTTGGCTGGTCATCTTAATAATGCTATTCGTGCTTATTGTGCTTTTCTAACAAGTTCTTCATTCCAATATATATCTCTTGTTTTAAGTAGCATCGATTGCATATTAAGGTATCCTATCAGTCTTTCTCATCAAAATCTTTAGCTATTTCCCGTGTACTTTTCCTAAATGATGGTTCGCTACTTATTTTGGTTATTCATTTCTTGCCATTATCAGCCACATATTTTCCTTGAGGTTATGATAGTGGCGGTTTTTTCATGTGTGGTGATATTTGGCCATTTATTTTTTTGCTAACTTTAAATCTCCTTAGTATTTCACCGAGTCTTTTCTAAGCACATGTGGAAGGTACAATTTGGACACTTGGCTTTAATGGTATTGGAATATATCATCACAGATTTCTTAATTTTATTACCACAAGTAAGGTTGCAGAATTCAGAATTTGGTCCCTATAACTTTAGGGTTTCCCCCTGCGTTCAGGCTTGGGAGGAGTCCTATGAGGACGTTGTGCTTCCATGCCACTTTAGTTAAATGTTTTTAGTGGATTGCTCAATGTCTATATCTCAATCATGGAGGGCTATTAAGTCAATTGCAAACAAAGTGGTTCAGTTACATTACCTTATAAAGGATGCGCAAGCAGTTCAGAAGTATTATCTTTGGTCTAGGGATGCCCATATTGGTGATATTTTTCCCAGGCATTATCTTCTTAACAAATTTGAATTCAAGGAATTGTTTGAAAGTATGACAGCCTCCTATGAAATTGGCAACTCCATGTCGTTGCTACGGGTACTCAATTGCTACCAGTTTGATGATAATTTGTGAAATAGGGTTTTATCCAAGGTTGGGGCTTTATTGCAAGTTCTTACTCACAATCATGATGTCTCTTCGCCTTCGACAGAAATGCCCAACCAATTGTAGTTGTTTCATTTTCCACAATCTGAATTTAATAATCTACATTCAAGACAAATTAGTTTAACAAATCTATTTCTTGTTGCTACACTCCCAATGTTACCACTATCTGATATGGATTTCGATATAGATGAGCTGCTAAATCTTCCAAACCATATGGAAGAAGAATAAAGTGGATCATTATTTTTGGGGCAAAGTTTTGCTGCTTTTGCTATCTTCTAGTGCTAAACTTTGTGAAAGATCTTTTTGGGCTATTTCATGTTTCACAAATGCTTGACAATTTTTGTTCGATCTTGGCTCAGAATCCCAAATGTTGAGTTTGTATGGCAGTTCATGACAATTCGCTACCCCACGTCACCACTCACTTTTTTGGTCTGATGAGCTATTTAAGAAAAGCATCCTTCCCCTCATTTGTGTTTTGACCAATGAGGCAAATGGTTTCTTTTAGATGGTTTGATGTTCGGCTTCTTGAAATGTTGACTATTGCAGATTGCTTATGCGGCTGAAGAGGAATGCTTAAGACTCATATGGTTTTCCTTCAGCCCCTCATGGCCATTTTGGGCTAACACTTTGTCTATAATGTACAAAATTATATGTATTTTCCTCTATGGGATGGGCTATTTTAGGGGTTGGGGTTTAATTATACTTCTTGATATTCTCCCCTCCATTATGGGAATCTTTTCAAGTTTTGGTCTTAGTCGGGTATGGGCTTCTTCTTCTGATGGTGTGTATATTTAGATTTCTTCTCAAAGTGCAGCCTTCCTCTTTCTACATTCTTTTTTGTATCAGGCAATGACCATAATTTTTCTTTACTGGTTCTTTTCTCTGGGAACCCTTTTTAAACCAATTTTTATTAATATAAATATTATGTTTTGCTTAAAAATTATTATTATAATTATTATAGTAATAGCAAAAATAATAATACTCACCCAAAAAATAAATATAAAACTAAGAATAAAGGAAAGAAAAATAATAATGCCAAGATAATTGATGCAGAGATCAACTCAACAGAAGCAAAAACAAAAGGAACCAGCACCAGAAAGAGATAGATAATAATATTCTTCTAATTAATTCATCATTTGAACAGTATATACACTTGCTCTCCTCTAGATTTCTTCTACCCGTAATTTCATATCCAAAAACTTTTATCTAATAACTTCACTCAAAAAAACTTGTCCACCTCTAACCTGAAGACTCCATTTATACAAGCTAAAATGGTCTAGGGAAGATTCTAGATTATTACATAGGAAAACTGACCCTACAAGACCAAAACGGCTTACAAAGAGATTTAGATCCTTCTCTCTTGCCAAAACGGCTAATAGACTATTCCAGAAAAATATAGAATAGGGTAAACCAAACCCACAAGGACCTGTACAAATCCCAAGATAAACTCCTCTAGTCGGCTCGCGCGGAACTGACGCTCAGTAGTGACTGATTGGCATATGTACATTCTTTATTTGGGCGCTTCTGCACCATACTCTTGGGGACAATAGAATCCAAGTCCCTTGGATTGGCCTTCCTCTTTTGTGCCTTCCAATTCTTTGGTATTTGTTGTTTGTACTCTTGACCAGTATCCAAATCAACTATCGTATCTGCATAAACTGTTGCCACATTCAAATGGAACTCCTGCAAACCTACCATGAATGGATTAGATGGAACCTCATTAAATATGACTTCACCAATTTGGATTACTATAGGAATCGTTGCATCCTTTACTGTGAGTCTTTATGCTACAATATCTCCATGCTTGGAGACAAATTCATCACTATTGGAGCCTCCTCTATCCTCTTAGCTTCATCACAAGTCTTCTTCCTTGCTGCTAATATCCTTTTGATAGGCCAGACCACCTTCTTTCTTAACTTCAAATGCCATTTCTTGGTTGCATTAAGGACCATCACATCTATCTCTTTATGAACCGTTTCATCACAATGCTCATCAACCATTTCAACCTCTTTTCTTTCTTAAGAACTTCTATATCATAAGTTTCATCAAAAACATGTTGTTGCTCACCTTGTATATCTGCATCACTGTGTTCATCTAGTATGTCAGCATCGATCTGTTCATCTAGTATATTGGCATCAATGTGATCGGGTTGTTCTTTCAATGGACAACTCTTCTCTTCCAGTGTCTTAGTACAAGCTTTTGTAATCTGAATTGGTTGATGCTCCAGATCTGTATTTTCTTTTTCCACATTTTTCTACAATTCCTCTTTTAGTTGCGCTGAATTTTTTTCGTGCTTTCTCAGTTCCTACATTAGGAATTCCATTCGTTCTTTTATCTCTTGATCTATTCTGGCTTCCTCTTCTCTTTTCTTCCTTTTCTCTTCCACTCTTTTCCTTGCTTCTTCCTTCTTCTTGTTCTGAAAATCCCAATATGAAACCCATGCATCAAATAGTATCTTCTAATCATGAGATAAATCTCCTCTTGTGACCATTATCTCCTATCTAGGTTCTCTCCATTCAACCTAGTCTTTTGGCCACACTTACAGGGTCTTTCCTCAACCTGTCACAAAATCCAATTCGCCTTAGAAGCTAAAAGCTTTCCCCAAGCTTTTCCCAAGTGCCTTAGGAGCTTTCCCCAAACTCTAATACTGAAAATGATGCAAAAATGAACTCAATGGAAGCAAAAACAAAAGGAACCAGCACCAGAAAGAGAGATAATAATATTCTTCTAATTAATTCATCATCTGAACAATATATACACTTGCTCTCCTATAGATTTCTTCTCCCCGAAATTTCATATCCAAAAACTTTTATCCACTACAACTTCACTCAAGAAAACTTGTTCAACTCTAAACCTAAAGACTCCATTTATACAAGCTAAAATGGTCTAGGGAACATTCTAGATTATTACATAGGAAAACTGACCCTACAAGACCAAACTGCTTACAGAAAGATCTAGATCCTTATCTCTTGCCAAAACGGCTTATAGACTGTTCCGGAACAATATAGAATAGGGTAAACCGACCCCACAAGAACTTGTACAAATCCCAAGATAAACTCCTCCAGTCGGCTCGCGCAAAACTGACGCTTGGTAGTGACTGATGGGCGTATGTACATTCTTTATTTGGGTGCTTCTCCACCAATAATAATGAAAAGGATAGAAAAAGAAGAACAAAGCACAAACAAAAGAAACAACAACCAACTAAACCATTAAAATACAAAAAGAAAGGGGAAATCAATAAGTATAAAAATACCTTTAAAAACTACTAAATAATCACCAACAATAAAAATATACAATAAAAGATAATAAATAAAAAGTAATACTAAAAAAAAAAAAAAAAATAGAAATAAAGCTGATACTAATAATAATAATAAATAAATAAAAATGAAGAATAATAAAAACAATAAACTAAAGAAAACTAAAAGCTAAAACAAACTAAGAGAACAAAAACCAAAGAACTAAACACGAAATATCAATAAAAATATAGAAAAAATATGAAAATAAAGAAAAAGATTAAAAAAGAAAAGATATTAAGAACTAATCACACAACAACACTAAGAAAAATAAAGACCCCTAGACTCTACCTCGACTAACCAACTCAACATTGAAAATCCTAAAAAAAACTCCTCCCCTACACACTCTACCCCTCGAAACTCCTAAAGGACCTAACTGAGATAAGGACCACAAAGCTAGCCCGAGAGCCACATGAGCACCAAGGGAACAGAGAAAAGGAACGAAGGAGAGACACAAATGACTCAAGGATAGATAAACAAAGCGAAAGGTTGAGACCCCAAGAGGCTATTTGAGCTTGAATAACAAAGGATGCCAAAAAACACTAATATTCCAACCATATCTCGGATGAGGTTGGATAGGTCGTTATTCATTTCGATCACTTCCCTTAGCTTCCTCTTGAAGAAGTTGTCCTCTCTGGAAAGCACTTGGATTCTCACAACAAATCTGATGCTTGGTAGAGAGGGAGTGCTCTGCCAACACCTCTTTGAGAGTCCACTCATAGTTAAGGTCAGCACTATGTTTTTTGATTTTGGTGCTCACTGAACAACCTATCTCCCCTATATAGGGGGCACTGCATAAGCAAACAATCTTGTACACCCCTAAGTCTAGCATAACATTCCTTTGGGGCCCGTTTGGTAGCTGGAATTAGAATGGAATTGGCATTCGGAATTCTAAAAAAATTCTAATCCATTGTTTGGGTCCGCACAATCGGAATTGGAATTGGAAAAAAGTGGAATCTGGTATCCCCATTTGACCCCCAAAACAAGGATTCCAAATTCCTTCAAATACTTGTTATTTGGAATTCCCGTTTTAATTCCCATTTTAAATCCCATTTTTTGAAAATGAGGATTTCAACTAAAATAAAATTTGATTGGGTTTGACTTCCGGATGCCCATTTGGGAGCACTTTTTTTTGCACTAATTTTTGAAATTTATTTTTTTTAAATGGGGTTAAAATTTTCCGCTATTACTTGCTCATATATTTGCCACTGTTGAGTAATTTATCAGGCTTTTTCCGCCTGATCCGCCTCAGTAGTTACTGCAAAAAAGTTTGGTGAAATAACTTTTTCACATACATTGTTTCTCAGTTAAATGAATTGTATGCAGGACAAAAACAATCTACTCTATTGATTTTTTTCTGGCGTAAAAGTGTTTCCAGGTAAGATTTCGTAAAAATTTAATATAAAAATTTAGACTTTGCACTTGTGAGTTTGAATGTTGTGATGATCAAATTTTTTATTGGATCTCTACAAATATATATATTTTTAATGGGATGTTTCTGACTCTTATTTCATCAATTCTTGTGATTCGGATTCATTCAACGACACTTGAACAATATACATATTTCATATCAGTAATTATGTGAATTATAATCAATTTTTTTTTTATAGAGCAAGAGTCATAAAAGTTTTAGTATCCATTAGTACAATCTCGTCCTCATCCGTTATGATAATGTTTATTTTCAACATGACTTAACCTTTTTATACTTGTTAAAAATGTTTGGACTTCAACAAACCAAATAAGTATTGAATTTTTTTGCATGATGATAATGCTACAGCTGGATGATAATATTTTGCATGTTATTTTGGCTAGTATTCCAATTCCACAATGTGCAACCAAACGGAGGAAATTTGTATTCTCACAATGAATTCTTGGTCAACCAAACAGTCCCAAATTGAATTCCCTAATCATAATCTGGATTCCAAGTTCCAGAATCCCAAAGCCAGCATTCCGAATGCCAATGCTTAATTTATATTCTAGCAACCAAACGGGCCCTTGGTTCTTGAGAGGGGGAATACGGCTCCCCAAAATTGGAAGAAGGCTTGAACGAGTAGTGGAAGCCCTTCTTGAGAAGAATCTTCAAAATTTTGTGCAATATGCCTTCAATGTGAGGTACAGAAGCACTCGGGGGGATGTGCAAATGGGTGGGATTGGATAGGGAGAGAAATCAGAAATAAGCTTGCTTGAAGGCTCTGGAAATTTACTTGTTAGAGTAACCATTCAGAATCAAAACTTAGCGAAGATGAGTAACTCTTGGTCAAGGTTATCCTTGTCACAAATGCGATGAACTCGCATGGCGAGGGTTTTGAGGACGCCCACTTTTTGGCTAGGGCGGTGATGAGAGAAGGCATGAAGGTAGTGATCAATATGGGTCGCTTTGCAAAAAACTCTACGACCTAACGAATGATCCGACCTCCTAATGAGGAGAATATCTAGGAGGGAGAGTTGATTTGAAGATTCAAGCTCCTTGGTGAAAGTGATGCAATGGGAATGCCTTTGAAATTAATAACACTAGTAGATTGTTAACATTGAAACAAGATCTACTATACATAAAAATGAACAATGGAGAATCAATTACATCTTATTTTTTAAGAATCTTGGAGTTGAAAGATCAACTTGCAAATATAGGAAATCAAGTAGATGACAAAAAATTTGGCATTATAGCTCTAAAAGGACTACCTCCATCTTGGGAAACATTCATTCGTGGACTAAGTTCTCAACCTGAACTTTCTAAATTTGAACTTAAAAACGAATGTAGTTAAGAAGAGTCAAGACTAATCTCTAGAGGAATAAGTTTAAATCAAGAGGGAGACATTCAAGCTCTTCAAGTAAATACCAACAATAAAGGAAAGAAAGGGAAATTCAAATGAAAGAGAAAGGAATTCAACAAAACATACAAGAAACAAGATTGGTCAAAGGTACAATGTTTCAAATGTGACAAATTTGGCCATACTCATAACTTCTACCTAGAACGAAAGAAAATTCAAGCAGCCCTAGCAAAACTCAAAAATGAAAAAGATAAAAACTTTGCATTCGACCTAGCACTCTCAAGTGAATTAAACTCAAAAAACACATGGATTATAGACAATGGAGCATCATGTCATATCACAGGCTTTAGAGATAAATTTGAAAGCTTTGAAGGATACTTCTCTGAAGAAGTAAGAGGTAATCATTGGAGATAACTCTACACACACTGTAAAAGGTATTGGATCATGTCCAATACAACTGAATTCAGGTATCTCTCTTCAACTTAAGAAAGTTTTGTTTGTACCTGGTATAAAAAGAAATTTGGTCTCCATCTCTGGCCTGACAGGCCAAGGGTATTGAATCACCCTCCAAGAAGATAAAGTACTATCTTGGCCAAAGAATTCCAACATTAAGAAAGCTATATCCATTGGATTTAGAGATGGAAGTTTATATAAACTTTGTAACCATAAAAATTTAGCCCTAAATCATGAAATATCAAACACAAATGAAATCTGGCATGGAAAACTAGGTCATCTTCATTTCTGTGCCTTATTATCTATAGGAAAACTAGTAACAGGTTACCTAGTCTAAAAGCTTATCATTCCGATATTTGCAAAGGATGTGCCCTAGGAAAAAACACAAAAGGGTCATTTCCCAAAAGTGAACACAAATCTAATTATGTACTTGAACTCATTCATACTGATCTATGTGGTCCAATGTCTATACCTTCCCTAAGCAAATGTCTCTACTATGTGATTTTTGTAGATGACTATTCTAGGAGAACTTGGATTTACTTTCTTAAACAAAAGGAATCAACCGAAGTGTTATCCAAATTCAAACAATTTAAGGCCCTAGTTAAAAACCAAGCTAGACAGAAAATCAAAACCCTAAGATCAGATAATGGAGGTGAATAAATCTCATAAATTTTTTAAGATTTTTGCATTTTTGTTAAAATTAAGAGGAAGTTTTCTGTACCATATAATCCTCGACATAATAGAGTCGCAAAAAGGAAAAACAGATCCATTATTTAATCAACTAGAGTCATGATGCATGATCAAAACCTTCACACCTCCTTCTAGGTTGAAGCCTCTAATACCGCAGTTTATATCCAAAATAAATGTCCTCGCTCAATATGGGAAAATACAACTCTTGAAGAAGTGTTTATAGGCAACAAACCAGATTTAAGCCCCCTACGAATATTCGGGTGTCGTGTTTATATTCAAATTCCTAAAGAAGAGAGAACCAAACTAAAACCATCTAGAAAGAAGGGCATATTCGTCGGATACAGTGAATCATCCAAAGGTTACAGGATCTACGTCCCTATGCAAAGAACCAATGAAATTAGTACAGATGTAAAATTTGAAGAAGACATTGCTTTAAATCTCTCCAAGAACATTGATGAATCATACTCAAAACCTACTATAGGACTAGATGAGAATCTTCCATTGGAGAATGAGAGGGTGATTGATATTGAACATATTACACATCCTATTCCATATTCAGAGAATACTGAAAATCCTAACAATAAAAAGAGACCACTTTAGGCTAGAAAAATGATAGAAGAAAATCATATAGAACCTGATGAAATAGTTAGAGAAAACAAGAGAACAAGAAATCATTCATGCTATGTAGCACTACTCTTTGAACTCATCAAAACAAAGCCTACAAATGTCGAAGAAGCGTTTTCATGCCAATCTTGGAAAGATGCAATGATTGAAGAATACCAATCCATATTAAAAGACAATGTGTAGGATGTTGTACCCAGACCCAAAGATAAATCAGTTGTCTCTTCTATATCAATACATTGTCATTACTAACAAGAAGAATAAAAGAAGATATTAGTATATCTTTATCAGAGAACCTATAAACTTTTACAATCATTACTATCCAACCTTTGATCCTTGATAAATTCGACAAAGTGGTCAAGAGTCCTTAATAAATGACTTGATTTTACCTACGAGCTGCAAAACTAATTTCGCAAGCTACGAAGACAACTTATAGGTTGGAGAACCTATGGTATCGACGATAGGTCTCAAAGGAATGCCTTCTTTATGAATTTTAGGAACACCAAAGTTGCGAGGTGTCACCTCTTTTGTGGGGCACAACCACTTCTTAGTCTCCAAATCTAGGCAAGATGTGGACAGAACCAACTTAACCTTCCTAAGAATCTTAGAACATGGGTTCCACGACAAGGCTCTATAGCTATTAGTATCAGATAGAAGGTCAACCATTTTGGACACATAATCTGATATATTTAAAATAACCATAGCATTCCCCCTGTCTGCCTTAGTTATGATAATATCTTTGTTTCTCACAAGATTCTTAAAAGCCCTCAACTTTGATTTATGTATATTGCTTCTAGGGGGTTTGGCCTGCCTTAGAGCTACAACACAATCTTGCCTAACTTCTTCAGCAAGTTCAAACATAAGAGACCTAATCAAATCTTCAATCTCAACCATGAATTGCATGTGAGGAATGTATTGGGGAGCGATAGAAAAATTTAGACCTCTTTTTAAAAAATTAAAAGCATACCTATCAACAACAGCATGAGAGGTTGATGACCAATTTACTCCCCCAATCTCGAACCATAGGGGAATGTCTAAAGAGAAAGTCAGCCTCAACATTAGTTGGAGTGTGCATGGAATGCGGAAACCCCAAGCTTTCAATGCAGCAATAGAGGGAGACGAGGGATGCCAAGTGGCAGATGGGATAGAAGGATGAGAGGGATTGGCCCCTGCGGTGAGAGGAGAAAAATGCAACTTAGACACTTTTCAGAGCAACTAAGATGTATGGCTGACTCTGTTTATTAGGTGTCGAGAGAGGCCTAGGATTGGGTTGAGAATGGGCTCAAGGCTCAGCACAATCAAACAAGATCTCTATAATGTTCTCCTATGATTTTTCAACCTATCTCATCACCCTCGGATTTTTCTATAATGTCCCCTCTTTGAAAAAAGATTTAATAATAAATAATAATAATTAAATAGTAATAATTTAAACAATTTCAGTTTTGTCAAGTCTTTGAAAGGGGAAAATTAGAGAAGAACAGACGATTTAAATATCATTAGCCATTATGATAACACTAAGTATATGAAGAAGTGAATATCACAATCATACACTTAAATATGAACAGAAAACAATATTGATGATGGTAAATCTCTATGATGTAAGCATCTATTAAATATATCGTAACTAATAATCTATGTTCCCCGGGGAAGCGTCCCTAAACAAAAAAACCTTGTTTCTGAGACAAGGACGTCCTGGGGACAAGGGGACGGGTGGGGGACGTCCCCCAACCATCCCCAAAATTTGCAAATCACCAAGGGACATCTCTGAAACTCGAGGACTTCTGGGAAAGAAAAGGGGGAGCTGTCCTCGGTACAGAAAGGGGACGTCCACAAGTCCCCTAACCGTACCAGGAATGGCCAGCCATCCTAGTTTTTTGTGAAGCTTAAATAAATTTGTTTTTCAAAACAAAAAGCTTTATTTTGTTTGTCCTTACTTGGTCGTCTAGCGAGCTCTGCCTCTCTAAATGCCCTGAAAGGTCAAAAAAGACCACATTGTGGTTGTTTTGTCATTTGTTTGGTTTTACCTATGAAATTGGAGTGTTTTGCAGTTGGCTGGGGTTTTCATTTTGCAAGAAGAGGTGATTTTTTTGCTTCCAAGAGCTTGAGCAGCAGTCTACTTCATTTTTCTATATTTTGTTTTCTATGTTGAACTTGAACATGATGATGAAATTTTATGACAGCCCTCTAGCCTTTGGGCATATTTAGATTTCCTGATTTTTATGATATTGTTCACTACTAAACTTATATTTAAATATTTTTGTTCACATATTGATATGCATATTGACAATACTGAAATCGGTTATTATTTCCTAGATGGCATTCAAATGGTGTATGTTAAGGTTCTATAATGATTAAATGACATGCTTTGTGCTTAGTTTCATATGAATGACATGTATATTTTAACATTTCCCTATATATATAGCCATCCCTGTTTGTCGCCCCGCCCCCCCCCCCCCCCCAATCCCCAAAATCGCCAAAAGAAATTTGTCGTCCCGGAAACCCGTCCCACCGTCCCCGTCCTGGAAACTCAAGGGAACATAGCTAATAATAGTGATCGACAATAGGAGCTCTTGCAGACGGTGTCCACAATTAGTGACTCCCTTAGTAACAATTTACAAACAGCAATAGGGGAGCAATGCATGAATACCTGAGTCAGCAATAATGAGAGACCGATATTAATATTGACTTATACAATGATACAAAATAGTTTATGATATATTAGAGATTACACTCCAAACAATGTTTGTTCAGGGAGAACACAGTAGACTAATGAATATCATAACTGCCTTGTTTATGCATTAAGGGCTACAATTCTAATCAAAGGCACATTGAACTATTACAAGGCTTAAGTGGCTGAAGATGTACAATCGATAATGATCATTGATGTTATAAGCAATGATACTATAAAACATAAGAAGTAGTGATTATATTCCCTATCAATAGTGATGTATAAGAGCATGGATTCAGCAGCATGCGTTTTTGTCTTGGAGCAGCCAATTCAGCAATAATTAATACAAGGAGAGCTGCGACTTAAGAAGTTACCATCTGGAGATTTAACAACAATATTAAAAGCTACATCAGTTCACAATTATTAAAGGAAGTCAAGTAAGTCTCGAGCAAATTGACCAGCAATGACAATTAGATGATTAATTATCTAATTGTTGATTTTTATATCAGAAATGAAAAATAAGCAGCACAAAACAAAAAATACTGAACACAACACAGTAATTACCAGGGAAACCCCTCCAGCTCCAGGGAGAAAAATGCAGCCACAAAATATTATTTTATTAATGAAAATGAAACAGAAGTCTGATTTAAAATTCACACAAAACTAAGCTCAAACTACAGTAATGATAATTTCCCCTCTGTATCTGCAGACACTAACAAAAATTCTCCTCTAATACAAAATTCTCTAACCAAGAATATTGAACCAGCAATAAGATAATCATGTCTCACAAACAATAATGAAATACTGCAACAGATCACACTTGCAAAGGATATGAAAAACCATAATCTGAAACCTACCGATAGCACCTAATCATATGTACTTGTCTTGCTCATGAAGAGTTGGACTCATCATTGTCAATGAAGAGTCTGTTGTGACCATTGAAGTGTCAGCCATAACAAATGAAGTGACTGCCGATAGTAAGGGGATTCCATAACACTTGACAATTGTCATGCCATTACAAAGAGGGACAACATTATAGAAATACCTGCCACGATGCTTTTGTTGATTCATCTTCAACAACATATGAAGCAACAACACAATACAGAGATAACTTCAATAGTCAACAGTCATTTATTTAATTTGAATATTGGAGAGAAAGATATCTACTGCAGTTGCATCATCAACACTCCCTCTTAGCTAGGAAAGTATCTTTCAAGATGTCATGGAGTCTCTTAACATGACACTTGTTTGTGGAAAAGATTTTTATCACGGAATCTCTTGGCGTGATAACATCATGGAGTCACTCGACATGGCGTCCACCATGGCTACCCCCATGTGTGTAAAGAAACATATACACAAGTGTTCATCACAGAGTCACTCAACATGATGCCATCATGGAGTCTCTCAATATGATGTCCACCATGGCTACTCCCATGAATGGAAATAGTAACATCTCTCATTGGCTTTCCCCTCATATTTCTCTATCTCAAAGAAATATGCATTTTAGCACATAGTAAGGATCACCGATGCTAAGACCCCCTCTCAGCAAGAGTAGCATTCTCCACAACACCAAGCTTGTCTCAAAAATGTGCAAATTTCACATTGGAGAGGGGCTTGGTGAAAATATCAGCTATCTACTCATCAATGCAAATATACTTCAGTTGAATCTTTTCTCAACACCACATCTCTGACGTAATGTTATTTGGTCTCCAAGTGTTTTGCTCTATCATGAAACACTAGATTGATTGAGAGCTTCGCACAACTTTGATTATCACAATGAATCCCAGTGTTTACCGTACTAGGTAAATAAATCAATGCATACAGACAATGGATCAGAATAGTAGTAAGAATAGTAGAACTCATTATATTATTCACATATGCCAGATATTACATTATGCTTATGATGATATGATGATTTACAATGATCCCGGACGGGGGTATATATACATCTCGAGGAACCTTCTTGAAGGTGTCCATCGGCTACATAATAAGAACCTTCCCGATACCGACAACATACATCCTAATACACACCCTATCGGCCGATATCGACGACATACATCTTGATACCAACGACATACATCCTAATACTGACGGAATACATCCTGATACTGACGACATACATCCTGACATCATCCCCCCCAAAAAGAAAAGTCGTCTCTGGATAACCACACAACAAAACTCAAACAAACAACTAACTACATTTATTCATAAAACAACATAGACTTAGACATCATGAACCAAAAGGCTGTGTCTTAGATTGTGAAGACCGGCTGCGTCGAAGCTGATACACTTGATCTGTCTGGACCTTCAAATCAGCTCTGATTTGAGAGTTCTCTTCCACTACTTCCTTCAACATCAATGCAACCTCCTGACACTTAGCTTATTTATGATCATGAGCCTTCTTCACTAAGTCCTTCTCCTAAAGAGCTTCTACCAACTGCTGCTCTGCTGCTGCTACCTATTGTTCTGCCTATTGCTTCCCTCGTGCACTTTTATCGAGCTGTGCTAACAAGGCTGTCCACTCTACTTCCCATGCAATTTGTTGGGTGGCAAGTCAGTCGGCCACCTCCTCCCGAGCCTTCTCCACCATCTCCTAAGCTTCCTGCCCAGGCTCTGCCCTTCTTCACTCTGTAAGCACCAACTCTGCTAGGGACTTGCTCTGCTCTGCGATGACAGCCAGGCGAGAACAAACATCTTTATCCTTCTCCTTTGTTAATGGTAGAGGCTCTAACACTTGCACTCCTCCATCCACTTTCTCTACTTCTGCTGCTGCACTCTAATCCTCTACCCCTAGTGAAGCTGGTAGCTCGACTACCTTGTTGTTCGACCAAATGGTCTCCAACTGCAGGTCCAGGTCTCATCAACTAGTCAGACTTCCCACAACTGATAACCGCCACGATTGTGGGTCTAGGGAGCAACGCCCCCATAGGGTCCTGCCCCAGGTGCACTCCTTGTCGCAATACAAGGCGGGGTCGAGGGTCAATGCCCCTTGCCGCCAAGACCAAATTAGCACTCTGAAACCCACACAAAAATGCATGAAACACACTATTTCTGTCATTTTCTTCCGATTCCACTCTTTCTGGCAACTATTTATGTTTGCCCTTCCCTTTGGCATCATGCGTTACTCATTCCGAACTGTTTCAATCTGTTGTCGCTTTTTTCTTTTTTTTAGAAAACCCTTCTTCTGTGCTACCAATGTACAGCTACACCATAGATTGCTTCTGCCATAGCCGTACCCCGGACAGCCTCTCGACTCCTTTCTTGCTCATACAGTGGAATGAACCCCTGCGTACGGTGAAATGCTCTGGGCTGCCATACTTAATACCTTCATTACGCTCCATACTTGTAATATGGGACCGTACGGTGTCTCCAGAGTTGCTTTATGCAACCGTACGGTGCTAAGAAGACCGTAATCACTTGGTAGAAAGGGTCATACGGCTAATAATATGCCTCTTAAAATTCTTAAAAGTGACTCCTCGCACCGTGTGGTATAAAGCCGTATGGTGCAAACTAGTGTATGCCCACCGTACTACATGGTTTGGAAAAGTGGCCATGAGCACTTCAAGATTATGCCGTCAATTACATGTCTTAAAGTATCAAGCCATACGGTGATATACTCAAGTCGTACGGTGATACACTCAAGCCCTATAGTGATACACTGCCAGGTCGTACGGTGATCATTTTCAATCCGTACGATGCAGACTAATGCATGACCCCCGTACAGTATGGGTGTTGCACAATACTTTCTCATCTTTTTTTTCTTTTTTTTCCCTATCCTTATCTTACATATGTACAATATTTACATATTTACAGTCATTCTTTTCTCAGTTCATCGTCCACGAAGGTGCGTAATGTCTTTCATGGTAGACATTCAACTTTGACCTATTCACTGCGTTGGCCACTTCCTTTCTGTCTAGTGTCCATAGTTTTATTGCTCCGTTATCACCCACTTCCCAAATCTGGTACGGCCCAACCCATTTCACTTGAAACTTGCCTAGTTTGATCTCGTTTTGTCCATCATACTTCAACACCAACTATCTCGGTTGGAACTTGTTCAATTTTAAGTGTCTATCATGCCATGCTTTGTGCCTATTCTGGGTCACCTCCGTGGCCCATTGTGCCTGCAATCGTCACTCATCAAGTTTATTTAAGGTACACGATCTCTCCCTCCAGTTTTTCATATCGCCTAATTTGTTCCTAAAGTTCGGTACCATGGACTCCATCGGCTGCCCCTTGCCGTCAATAACACCTCCACTCTGTACTGCTACAACTTTTATTAAACCCTTCCTCTTTGTTTCCTATGCAAACCGTATGATGTGTTTTCCTTGCTGCCGACACCTTTCTACTATAACTGTGGTTCGACGTAACATTTCCTTTCTACACTGTCATACGGTGGAATCTTTTCTTTTTGTGGGTTTGTACTGTATGTTCTTCCCTGCAGCTTCAATCCCAATCGCCTTTCCTTCTTCTGCTTCTCCGTATTCCTTCGGACATTCATTTCTCTTTTTTTTCTCACCTTTGTCGACCCTTAACATATTACAACTCGAAAAGAGCTTGTAATCCTCCATCTACCAATGGTAAAGACCGTTCACCAAATCCAAATCGTCATCTCCTTCCAACCGTAGGACTCTCTCCTGATCTGGTTCCATACACTACCTCCCTTCATCCTCCTCTTCGGAATCTGATGACAGAGCTTCTTCTCGTACCATTTGGGTGTGTAAATCAATGATGAATTTGGGCCCTTTGCTTTCAAGTGAGAGAGTGTTTTTCTTCCAATCATGTTTAACTTTGGCTTATATGAGCCACCCTCGGCCCAGGATGGCATCGTACCCTTTCCTCTTCAGTGGGATCACAACGAAGTCAAGCAGGAATGGTTGTGTTCCAATTGTCACCTGTTGCGCCATGACGAATCCCAACGGTTTGATCCTATGCTAGTCTGTTGTTAATAATTGGAACATAGGTGGCCACAACGTCGACTATCCCAACCTTTTCCAAGTGTCCTCTGGTAACACATTGACACCGGACCCTCCATCCACAATCGTGTTTGTCAGAATAGTCCAGAGAAGTCCCATTTCGATGATTGTCAAATGTCGTCCAGATGAGAGAGCTAGCAGCATTGGATCTTTTGTACTTTCCCCACCTTCTTTCTCCCTTGTTCTGATGGTAACTTAGCAATTGGAGCAATGTTTGTGAGTGTTGTGCGGAGTTGGGGCATAGTGAGCAATAGATCATTTATTTTGACAGGTACCTGGGTTTGCAATATTTGCCATACGATGTTCTGTTTTGCGCAATTATGTGCGGAGGTACCAATAGTGTCCTTCAAGTATACTTTTTCCCCTTGCGTTGCTTTCTGGATCTCTGCTCGCGCTTCCTCCAGTCTCTGCTTTTCCTCCGTCGGGTCAGTGTACACCTTCGCTTGCATCTATGTTATGGCTAGAACCTCTTCTTCATCTGTCCCGACGGTGATCAAATTTACTCCCGACTTCGGGCACTTAGCATCTTCATAATCGCCGGGTCCACATCATCTGTATAACAATTTCAGTGTGTTCGCCATTATATAGTCTCAAGCGAAGTGGCCCCACAAATTGCATGCCCTGCATTGAACTATGGGCCGGCCATTCACATCATACTAAACTCGACTCCTACTGCCATTATTGTTGTTGCCATTGTTGTTTTGACCTCGTCGATTATTTTTGCATCCTCCCGACGTGGCACCCTCCATACAGGTGTTCTCGCTCCCTCCTGACGTGGAAGCCTCCTGTGTCAAGAACACTTGCTGAGGACCTCGTGTTTTCAAATTGAACGGGCATTTCTTTGTGGAATATCCCATGATCTGGCAAATCTCACAAAATTAGTCCTTTGGACAGGATCCCTATGTATGGCCTTCTTTCTTGCATTCAGTGCACCATAGCTCATTTCCCTTGGTCTGCTTCTGCATGTTCTTGAATTCTTTCATCATTCGAATCATATCCTTTTGAAGGGCGTGGACCTTCTTGCTGTCCTTTTTGTCATCACTGCTCTCCTCTTCTGAAGATGCATCGTTATCCGAGTCAGGCGAACTACTCTTCTTCTTCTTCTTTGTCTTCTGTTCACTTTCCAGGTTCATTGCCCGGTTGTACGCTTCAGTGTATGACGATGGCGGCACGATCTTCATCTTCTTTCACAGCTTCGAGTGAAGGCCTTCAATGAACCATCTTTTCTGTAGCCCATCAACCAACTTATTCTCCATTTTATTGATCAAGTCCTTCAGCTTCCTGGCATAGACTCGAACTGTTTCATTCTTCCCCTGTTTTGTATTGTATATCTGTGACAATTTCGTTGTTGTCGCGTAACAGTTGAAATTTGGCAATAAACTCCTTCTTAAGGTTGTCCCAAGTGGTTAATTTCTAGGGATCCGCATCAACGAACCAATCAATTGCAACACCTCATAGGGTGGCCGGAAACTGTCAGACCCATTCGTTTGTATTCGTTATGCCATTCACCCTCCAAATCGTTTCACAAGTTTTACAATGTCGGATTGGATCGGTTGCTCCATCCCCATCAAATTTAGGCAACTTCTCCTTTGGTCCTACCATTTCGGCACCAATGCTTTGTATCCTGACACCGACACTTTGTATCCCAACACCAACACTTGGTATCTCGACACAGACACTTTGTATCCCAACACCGACGCTTGGCATCCTGATACCAACAGTTTGCACTCCGATACCAACGCTTTGTATCACGGTAGCTATGCTTTTTGGTGAAGAAACGTCTCCGTTAAGCGAATTTGTCCGTTTTGGAAGTGTATCACGAACAAAGAGTTCACTCCACGCTCTTGCTCCCTCGGCACTCCGAGCCATGCGAGTTGATTCTCTTCCGTCTGGATTCTCTTCCCTTGGCGAATACAAATTCAAAAACTCCTCCCTTCCTTCTTCCACCAACTCCACCAGCTGTCGAGTCTCCTCCAACAATTCCTCCGCACTTTTGTGTCTGTTGGCAATCTTCTGGAACCTCCTGTATTCAACTTGCTATGCCAAAATTAGATATCCTTTTGTTGTGCGTATTTCATCCTTTTCCTTCAGCTTGTTCTTATTCTTGTTCAGCTGATTCGACATTAGTCATCATTCTCTTACCTTTCTAGGTCCATCGGGCATCGGTGCCAAATGTTTACCATACTGGGTAAATAAATCAACGCATATAGACAATGGATCAAAATAGCAATAAGAATAGTAGAACTCCTTATATTATTCACATACACCAAATATTACATTATGCATATGATGATATGAAGGTATATATACATCCTAAGGAACCTTTTCGAAGGTGTTTGTCGGCTACATACAATATGTCGGCTATATAATAAGAACCTTCTCGATACGAACGTAGAACCTTCCCAATACTAATGACATACATCCCGATACACACCCTGTCAGCCGATACCGACAACATACATCCTAATACCGACGACATACATCCTGATACTAACGGCATACATCCTGATACTGACAACATACATCTTGACATCCAGCTGGCTCCAATGTTTGGAAAAAACAATCCTACAAGAAGCTTTTGAAGACACACTCCTTCTCGAGATACTACACACGCTGTAATAGATTCAACTTTTGTAGTGCTTTTTGCCACAGAGGTTTGCTTCCTTCTACATGCCATGGTAGACCCCAAACTGAAGCAACATCCGAAGGTGCTTTTCCTATCAGTTACACTCTCAACCCAATCAGAATCAAAATAACCTTGTAACTACTGAACTTCATCAGAAGTATATCTCAAGCCATATCCCACTATGGCACACAAGTATCTCAGGATATGCTTGGCTGCAGCTAGATAAATTTGTCTTTGATCACACATGAACTAAATAAGAGCACTCACTGCATAAAAAATATTTGGTCTAATATTCACTAGATACATCAAAGATCCAATCAGTTGTCTGTAAATGGTGAGATTTACCAAATCTGAGCGAGTGCAGCATCACTCAACTTCTTCAAATTTGTCTCCCACAATGTAGACATAGACTTGCAATCCATCATCCCAAACTTCTTCAAGATATCTATGGTGTATTTCCCTTGACTAGGAATAATCTCATTGGATCTTTCCCACTCTTCCAGTCCTAGAAAACAATGCATAAGACCAAGATCCTTCATCTCAAAATCAGAGGCTAAACCTATCTTGCATTTGACAATGAGACTATCCTTTATAGTAAGAAATAAATAATCCACATAAAGAACCAGTGTATTAAGGCCTTACCATTAACTATATGTACAGATTTGAGTCTGTATCATTCTTGGAGAATCCCAAGCCCATCAAGTATTGACCAATTCTTTCATATCATGCACAAGATGCTTGTTTAAGGTCGTACAACGCCTTCTTCGATCTGCATACATGAGGCTTCTTCCCATGAATCACAAAACCATTTGGTTGTTCAATGAACACTTCTTCAATTACACCATTAAGAAATGCAGTCTTTACATCCATTTCATGTAGCTTCCAGCCATTAGTTGATGCAATAGCAATAATAGTCCTAAAAGATGTATAACGAGCAATGGGGGAAAATGTCTCCTCATAATCTGTTCCCTCCTTTTGAAAGAAACCTCTTGCTACAAATCTTTCTTTGTACTTCTCAATACTTCCATTAGTTGCATGCTTGATTTTCAAAAGCCACTTGGAAGACGCAATCAATTTTTCTTCAGGCCTTGGCGCAGCATCCCAAACATCATTCTTGATGATAGACTTATATTCTTCTAACATAGCATCTATTCACACTTGCTGATTGGATACCTCCTCAAAGCTAGAAGGCTCAAACTTAATGATATGACTGATTAACGCCACATAATCTGAAAATTCTTGTGGTCTCTTGCTTTGTCTAAAAGCACTAGGAAGAGTTGTATATTTTTCTAACTCTTGTATAGTTTGTGTAGCTCATAGAGGCCCCTTTCTACCTATAGAAATACTGCTCGGCCCATCAATTAATTCTATGGGATTAGATGGATCAAGAGTCTCTCCTGGTTCAGTAGACTCCCTCTGAACCTTAGGAGAATGATCAGGATAAATGTCCATGTCCTAAGGTGTCTCTTGTTCTTCATTTTCTATCTCCATGAAAGACCCTTTTGATCTTTTGAAGGCTACTCACTCTTCAAAAGATACATCTCTGTTGATCTCCATTTATTTCTGCCCTAGAATGCAGATCCTGTAGGCCTTTGAAGACTCACTGTAACTCACAAATAGTCCTTTCTTGCTTGATGGTTCTAGTTTAGATCTTTTTATCTTTAGGCGCATGAATATAAACAGGACAATCAAAACTTCTTAAGTGACTAACCTCAGGTTTGATAACTGTGAAGGCCTCTTCAGAACTCAGATTTTCCAATATTTGATGAGGGCTTTGGTTCTGAATATACACCCAGTTCTGTAAGCTTCTACCCAAAGAAAAGCTTGTAAATTTCAATTGTGACGCATAGCTTTGGCTGCCTCAACCATGGATCTCTTTTTTCTTTCTACAACTTCATTTTGTTGAGGATTATAGAGGAGGACACAAAATTCCCTCTTGATCCTTTCCTAATGCAAAAAAATTGAAAGCAAAATTCCAACAACAGAACCAGCCCCCCCCAGTAAAAAGCAAACAAAACACAACAAGCTACAGAAACAGAGTTAAACCGGATTTTTCAAGGTCTCAATGACCTCCTCCAGCTAGCTCATGCTTTAAGCAACAGTCTTTAGGTCCATAGTGTCCTGGGGCACAGGAATGGTCTTCTTCCTCTTCATGTTGGCTCTAATTTGTTTACTTGGACCCAAAGAATCACCAGCAGTTATTACCTCCTTCTCCTGGTCAAGGTCAACAGTGGTTCTTTCCTACTGTGACTTTTCCAAATTAGTCACCAGAGCTTTCATGTTCTCAGTTGATGGCTTAACAATTTTGTGATTGTGATCCATTATCTTCTTAAGAGTGGAATCAGTTTTGGTGATCCTTTGATTCATATCCTCTAGCTTCTTATCAAACATTTCCCTGGTTTCCTTCCCCGTTTCAACATACTTGTTAAGGCAATCCATAATCACGTTTTTCTCATTCGGAGACCAAAGAGCACAAATAGAAGAATCCTCGTTAGTATCAATTGGCCCCAGAGCTGAGGGAGCATCAGGAGTAGCCTAGGTTGGAGCTTTGTTTTCATCTTTCTATTGCATCTCCTCATATTTGGAAGACAGATGCTGCTACTTCAGTTGGAAGCTCTTCATCTCATGGAAGACCCATCTCATCAATCTAAAAGAAGAAACAGAACTGCATTTAGCAATTTGCAGCACACCAAAAGAAAATTCCTCCGCGAAATCATCGAGACTTAACTCCATGAAGCCAGACTGAGCTTTTCCTTCCTTTCGATGAAAGGACTAATCAGACCAGGAAGGAGAAATAGGGACATCATGATTAGCACAGCTATCTTAATCAACAAAAACTAGGACTTCATCTTTCCCTATGTCTCTCTTTTCATTCTTGTTGCCCTAAGAGATAGGAGACCCTTTTACCTTTCTTTGCATTTTTGGCCTTTCTATTGATAGCAGAGGATGGTGAACTAACATCTCCTTCTTTGGAGCTCATTCCCTTGCTGGTTCCCATAGCCATCTTGTTATGGATATACTTAAGCTTTTTAACCATGAAAGGAGGGGCCTTATCCACATCCTCCTCTGTATTTCACACCTCTTCCTCATCAAAACCTTTGATTTTTCTAGTACTAGCAGCCTTCTTATTAGGCGGAAATTTGGGTTTCTTGGCTGAAGGGGAGGAGCCTCTTCATCATCCACCTCCATCTCCCAACCCTCCACATACACAAAAGACCTAACCACCCCAACACCTTCAGAAACAAAAAAAAAATCTTAAGGGTGTCTAAGAAACCCTAGCAAAAAAATGCTCAAAGATTAAAAGAATTAAGCCTTGGTGTAGAATAGGGTTTTGGGGGTTCTTCCTATGCTTGTTAATGCTGGAGTTAAGTGTAGACAGAAGGTAAAAGGAAAAAGAAGTAAGAACCTTGTGCATGAAATGGTTGAGCATGACAAGATGGTACCCATACACCCTAATGAATCTCCCGTCAAGGGTAATAAAATACTCCATGATGGCCTAAGATTGATTTTCTTAGGTTCAAAGTAGGAATTGTTGTTGTTAACCAGCATCTCCCTTTCTATTGTAATGTCTCCATTTTAGCAGTTGACCAAGTGTGTGTGCGTTAGCCTTGTTCTACATGGTCCCGAGGGCTAACGAAGGGTTTAATGGGATCTTGGAGTGTTTTGGCCTAGTCATTTCCAATTTGGGCCAAAACGAAGTTGATTTACTCGGTTTCAGGCATACTTACTATTTTAGTAAGTCGGCAGGACACAGTGCAGGTCAATTTGGGTGATTGGATTCGATACTCCTTGGTGAGAGCTTTCCGATGAGCTATCACTCGCATTATTCGGAGTCCGATTGCTAATACATTTTAATGCCTGAAGTTTTATTAAAGTAACGTCTAATTTAATTGTAAAATATTAAAGTGTTACTTTAATATTTATTTTATGGTGATGTGTACCCAAGGGAGACATAAGGGGTATTTTAATATATGTTTTATATTACACATCTTTATCCCACATTGCCCATATGAGTTGAGCGGACCCATGGGAATAGAATAAAAGGAAGCATTTGTAGCTTCATTAGGGAGGTGGAATATGAGAAGAAATTGGTGTGTGAGTTGCAGCTTTGTTCTTGACATTTGAGGACGTCTATCCTCTCTTGTAACATTCTAGACGTCATTCCCTTGGGGTTTGGCCTTTGGAATTTTTCCTTATTGGCTTCATTATCAAGCAGTTTAGTTGCATTTCCGGCTACAGGCAGATTTGATATTTTGCTCATATCTTCTTCCCTACTTGTCTGACGCTTATGCCGCTTTGAGGGAATGGTATTATGAAGGTAGTGGACTGATTGAAGGACAAAGTATTGTAGCAGCAAGTTCGTAAGCATGGGCTGGAGTATTATGTCAATACTGCTGAAGTAATTAGTGAGTTGATAAATCTGCCATGTATTTGGTTTTATGAATTCTGAAAATAACATTTTATTAGCAGCCGTTCATTTCCACTTTGCATATTATTGTAGTTTCTTTCTTGTTTATGTTGTATGATACCAATTCCATGCACGTAACACAACAAACAAATAAACGTTTGATTTCCGGAGTTATAAGGGGTTTTAAGAAGTTGAATGCAAACTGTTTGACATAATTCCTTTCAGCAATTTGGTTTAGTTTTTGGGGACATCCAAAGGTGTCCATTACAGTGGTATCAGAGCTATAAGTCCTGCCATCCTGTGGAGGTCTTATAGGGAATTTGGAACAGCCGGATAGAGGGAAAAAGTAAGTAAAAAACACAGGCTAAGCATTTATGTTTGAGCATGCGACAGGGGTCTTATAATTTCTGCGATACCAGAGCAAGACAAAATAGGATTTCAGACTTGCAAAGCAAACAGTCTAGTACATCCGTGCAGGGGGACATTGAATTCAACCATACAGACACAGAGGAGATATTCTGTGATCAGGACAATAATATGGGTGATCGAGATGACAGGAATATAGGATTAGGCGGAGGCAGAAATGCTGGTCCAGATCAGGGGGAGGTACTGTTCCGACAGTTACTGGATACATTAGAGCAGGGGCAGCGTATGCAGCAGGAGCAGAATAGGCGAATGGACATGATGTTGCAGCTCATGGCTAGACAGATGGGTGTCAATATTAATCCAGGTGATGCCAACAACAGAAACAATAACAACGAGGGAAACAATAACAACGGGGGAAACAATAACCATGAAGGCCAAGGCAACAACAATGGTCCTGAGAATAACATTAATGGTAATAATGGACACGGCAACAATGGGAATGAGGCTGATAACTTTAGACACGTTGCACGCCCAGCACAGACTGCGAGCTCGAGACCTCTTCTACCCACTTTCCCACCCAGAGATCCGGTTCAACCAGTAAACGAACCGCAGATTACCGAGTTACAGGATCAGTTCAGGAGGGACTGGGAGGCTAGTGGACCAGAGTTTCAGGCGGATATTTCTCTTAGAGATTATATGGACTTGAGGATGAGACACATGCCTAAAGCAGGAGGGAGGAATCAAAACTTTGAGCTGAGGAAGAAAGTTGGAAAACTTTCTTTACCTTATTATGATGCTTCAGGGAAGATGACTGCACGAGCTTGGGTGCAGAAGGTAGATACATACTTGCAGCTAAATCCTATGCCTAAGGAGGAGGCTATCAAGTATGCGGCTATGCACTTGGACGGCGTTGCACATGAATGGTGGCATCATGGCATGGTGACTTCGGGGCATAATCAGATTACATCCTATGAGGAATTCACCGAAACATTGATTGGGAGATTTGACACTAAGGATCCCGAGTTACATTTCAAGGAGCTAGCACAGTTAAAACAGTCAGGTTCTGTGGATGCTTACATTGCCAAGTTTCAGCGCTTGTCTGTACTTGTTACTGATATCTCTCCTAGGAGATTGGTGGTGTTATTTTGTGATGGTCTTGCTGATCCATTACGAGGTTGGGTGAAGGGACATGATCCACTCACGTTAGCTGAAGCAACTAAAAAGGCACGAGATTTAGCCCCTTCGGTATACAAAGGAAAAAACCCTTCAACAAATTCTTCCTACCGCAAGGACAAAGACAAAAAATCATTTCAGAAAGAGTATAGCAAACCCAAAGAAGGATCAAAAGGACTAGACAATGAAACCTTGAATGAACTTCGAAAGAAGAAGCTGTGCTTACATTGTAGAGAGCCTTGGGACTTATCTCATAAATGTTCTCTCAAGGCTAAGGCAAATCAAATGGAGTATTTTTCAGCAGAAGAGTCAGAGTCAGAAGGGGAGGATCAGCACTCCGATTCAGATGAGGGTAACACTATAGAGGAGAGCAACATTCCTAAGGATGATAGATCGTTGGCACGCTTGACAGGGGCCCAAAAGGCAATCACATTTAAGGTCAGGGGTACTATCCAGGGGCAGAAAGTGATATCTCTTATTGACACTGGGGCTATACATAACTTCATAGATGCACAGTTGGTAGCCAGGAGAGGGTTACAGACAGAGGAGCATAATCGGTTTAGAGTCATGGTGGCTAACGGTGATAAGTTATTCTGCACTCGGAAGATATCTAATCTTCGCATCAGGTTTGGAGATGGCTACGAGTTGGAGGATGAGTTCTATGTTGTGGACATGGGAGATTATGATGTCATCCTCGGCATGACATGGATGGCTTCACTAGTTGAGTTCACACTCAATCTAGCGAAATTGGAGATGAAATTCCAGCATGAGGGCAGAACTGTGGTACTTAGAGGGCTTTCAGATGGAGGTTGCAGAGTAGTGTCCTTGAGGAGAATGCAGAGACTTTTTCGTCATGATGACATAGAGTGGGCGGCAGAGTGCCACATTATGCCAACTTCACCAGAGCCACAAGAAAAGAGTCATCCACTAGATGTCCAAAAGATACTTGATAGACACGCTAAAGTATTTAGTGATATTCCTCATGGGGTTCCTCCTGACAGAGGGATGGAACATGTTATTGAGCTCGAGGAGGGAGCCAAACCAGTTATGATTACTCCCTATCATCATCCTAAGAAACACAAGGATGAGATAGAGAAGGCGATTAAGGATTTGTTGGAGATGGAGCATATCAGGCCCAGTAAGAGCCCTTTTGCTTCAGCAGTAGTATTGGTAAAGAAGAAGGATGGGACGATGCGCATGTGCATCGATTACAGGGCACTGAATAAGAAAACAATTAAAAACAGGTATCCCATTCCTAGGATTGATGAGCTGATTGCTGAGTTGCATGGGGCATGCTTCTTCACCAAAATTGATTTGCGATCCGGATACCATCAGATCAGGATGAGAGCAAAGGACATTGAGAAAACAGCCTTCCGATGTCACTATGGCCACTTTGAGTTCATGGTTATGCCATTTGGTCTAACCAATGCACCTGCTACATTTCAAAGTTGTATGAACCAGGTATTCAGGAAGCAACTGAGGAGATTTGTCTTGATCTTCTTTGATGACATCTTGGTCTTCAGTAAGACCTGGGAGGAGCACTTACATCATCTAGAGGAGGTGTTATCTATTCTGGAGAGAGAGTCATTGTATGCCAAGGAATCTAAATGTGAGTTTGGCATGACTAAGCTCCTTTACCTGGGGCATATCATTAGTGCAGATGACGTTCGAGATGATCCCGAAAAGATTAGAGCTATTGTAGAATGGCCTACTCCCACAAACCTTACACAGCTTAAGGAATTCTTTGGTTTATGTGGTTTTTATAGGAGGTTTGTTAAGGGATTCTCACAGATTGCTACACCCTTGACAGATCTTACCAGGAAAGGAGCCTTCCTGTGGACAGGGGCAGCACAGAGGTGTTTTGAGCATTTCAAGCAGGTAATGTCTTCATGTCCAGTTCTAGCCCTACCGGATTTCACGAAGCCTTTTGAGCTTCATTGTGATGCATCAGGTGATGGGATTGGAGCAGTATTGATGCAGGAGAAGCATCCCATTGCATTCGAGAGTAGGAAGCTCCGAGGAGTTGAGAAAAGTTATTCTGTCTATGACCGGGAGATGTTGGCCATAATGCATGCATTGGCCAAATTTCGATCATATTTGGTAGGTGGACGTTTTGTGATCAAGACTGATCACAACAATATCAAATACTTCATAAGCCAGCGTGATCTTAATGATCGGCAACAAAAATGGGTGACTAAATTGCAGCCTTATGACTTTGACATAGAGTTTGTCAAAGGTAAGAAAAATGTGGTGGCTGATGCCTTATCTCGGAGACCTCACTTATGTGCTCTGGCAGAGATTTCAGGAGATTGGAGAGATCGGATTATAGCAGAGTATGTCGGAGATGCTTGGGCTTCTGGATTGATTTCAGGTACCATACAGGATGATCGCTATGAGGTGATAGATGGATTGATCAGAGTTCGGGACAGGGTTTATTTGATTTCGTCATCACATTTGAGAGAGGCGATACTGAAGGCATTTCATGATGCACCCACAGCTGGACATCCGGGGGTCTTCAAGACCTACAAGCAGATCCGAGAGCGGTTTTCATGGAAAGGGCTCAAGGATGATGTTCAGAGGTATGTCAGGGAGTGTGTGGCTTGTCAACAGAATAAGGGAGAACACACATTTCCTGCAAGTTTATTACAGCCCTTGCCCATTCCTGATAGGAAATGGGAAAGTATTTCGATGGACTTCATCACTGGTTTACCACGAGTGCAGGGAAGGGATTGCATCTATGTGGTGGTGGACCGCTTGACGAAGTTTGCTCACTTCATTGCTATTCCGTCCACTTACACAGCAGCACAGGTGGCAGATCTTTTCTTTAAAGAGATATTCAGGTTACATGGGCTGCCCAGATTCATTGTCAGCGACCGGGATAGTAAGTTTATGAGTGTTTTTTGGCAAGAGTTGTTTAGGTTGTGTGGTACAGATCTTACACCTAGCACTAGTTATCATCCGCAAACAGATGGGCAAACAGAGATTGTGAATAAATGGCCAGAAGGATATTTGAGGAACTATGTAACTACACAACAAAAGGCTTGGATCAGATGGTTGCATATGGGAGAGTATTGTTATAACACCACTTATCATATGTCCATCAAGATGACTCCTTTCATGGCACTCTATGGTTATGAAGCACCTAGCTTCATGGATTTAGTTTTGGGGGACAATAGAGTGCCCAAAGCCAAAAACTTATTGCAGGATAGTCAGGACATCCTGAAAGTGCTCAAAGAGAATATACAACAGGCCCAGAATCAACAGAAATTGTATGCTGATCAGCACCGAATAGAGCGCAGTTTCGAGGTAGGGGATATGGTTTACTTGAGGCTACAACCATATAGACAGTCATCGCTCAAGAAGAGCGGAGCTGAAAAGTTGAAACCTAGATTTTATGGTCCCTACAGGGTGATTCGCAAAGTGGGCAAAGTCGCCTATGAGCTTGAGCTTCCAGAGGGCAATCGAGTGCACAATGTGTTTCATGTGTCTAGGCTTAAGAAAGCCATTGGTCAAAGTGTAGTGCCTTCTGCAGATTTACCCCCTTTGGATGAGGAGGGGAAGCTTGTGTTAGTACCTGAGGCTATTCTGGATACCAAAGAGAGGAAGCTTAGAAATAGGATAGTGAAGGAGTATTTGGTCAGATGGAAAGATCTGCCGGAGGAAGATTCTACATGGGAGAGTGAGCAGGTTATTCAGCAGGCTGGACTGAGATTGCTTGAGGAGAAGCAATTTCAAGGGGGGTGGACTGTAATGTCCCCATTTTAGCAGTTGACCAAGTGTGTGTGCGTTAGCCTTGTTCTACATGGTCCCGAGGGCGAACGAAGGGTTTAATGGGATCTTGGAGTGTTTTGGCCTAGTCATTTCCAGTTTGGGCCAAAACGAAGTTGATTTACTCAGTTTCGGGCATACTTACTATTTTTAGTAAGTCGGCAGGACACAGTGCAGGTCAATTTTGGTGATTGGATTCGATACTCCTCGGTGAGAGCCTTCCGATGAGCTATCACTCGCATTATTCGGAGTCCGATTGCTAATACATTTTAATGCCTGAAGTTTTATTAAAGTAACGTCTAATTTAATTGTAAAATATTAAAGTGTTACTTTAATATTTATTTTATGGTGATGTGTACCCAAGGGAGACATAAGGGGTATTTTAATATATGTTTTATATTACACATCTTTATCCCACATTGCCCATATGAGTTGAGCGGACCCATGGGAATAGAATAAAAGGAAGCATTTGTAACTTCATTAGACAGGTTGAATATGAGAAGAAATTGGTGTGTAAGTTCAAGCTTTGATCTTGGCATTTGAGGACGTCTATCCTCTCTTGTAACATTCTAGACGTCATTCCCTTGGGGTTTGGCCTTTGGAATTCTTTCTTATTGGCTTCATTATCAGGCAGTTTAGTTGCATTTCCGGCTACAGGCAGATTTGATATTTTGCTCATATCTTCTTCACTACTTGTCCGTCGCTTATGCCGCTTAGAGGGAATGGTATTATGAAGGTAGTGGACTGATTGGAGGACAAAGTATTGTAGCAGCAAGTTCGTAAGCATGGGCTGGAGTATTATGACAATATTGCTGAAGTAATTAGTGAGTTGATAAATCTGCCATGTATTTGGTTTTATGAATTCTGAAAATAACATTTTATTAGCAGCAATTCATTTCCACTTTGCATATTATTATAGTTTCTTTCTTGTTTATGTTGTATGATACCAATTCCATAAAAACGTTTGATTTCCGGAGTTATAAGGGGTTTTAAGAAGTTGAATGCAAACTGTTTGACATAATTCCTTTCAGCAATTTGGTTTAGTTTTTTTGGGACATCCAAGGGTGACCATTCCAGTGGTATCAGAGCTATAAGGCCTGCCATCCTGTGGAGGTCTTATAGGGAATTTGGAACAGCCGGATAGAGGGAAAAAATAAGTAAAAAACACAGGCTAAGCATTTATGTTTGAGCATGCGACAGGGGTCTTATAATTTCCGCAATACCAGAGCAAGACAAAATAGGATTTCAGACTTGCAAAGCAAACAGTCTAGTACATCCGTGCAGGGGGACATTGAATCCAACCATACAGACTCAGAGGAGATATTCTGTGATCAGGACAATAATATGGGTGATCGAGATGACAGGAATACAGGATTAGGCGGAGGCAGAAATGCTGGTCCAGATCAGGGGGAGGTACTGTTCCGACAGTTACTGGATACATTAGAGCAGGGGCAGCGTATGCAACAGGAGCAGAATAGGCGAATGGACATGATGTTGCAGCTCATGGCTAGACAGATGGGTGTCAATATTAATCCAAGTGATGCTAACAACAGAAACAATAACAACGAGGGAAACAATAACAACGAGGGAAACAATAACCATGAAGGCCAAGGCAACAACAATGGTCCTGAGAATAACATTAATGGTAATAATGGACACGGCAACAATGGGAATGAGGCTGATAACTTTAGACACGTTGCACGCCCAGCACGGACTGCGAGCTCGAGACCTCTTCTACCCACTTTCCTACCCAGAGATCCGGTTCAACCAGTAAACAAACCGCAGATTACCGAGTTACAGGATCAGTTCAGGAGGGACTGGGAGGCTAGTGGACCAGAGTTTCAGGCGGATATTTCTCTTAGAGATTATATGGACTTGAGGATGCGACACATGCCTAAAGCAGGAGGGAGGGATCAAAACTTTGAGCTGAGGAAGAAAGTTGGAAAACTTTCTTTACCTTATTATGATGCTTCAGGGAAGATGACTGCACGAGCTTGGGTGCAAAAGGTAGATACATACTTGCAGCTAAATCCTATGCCTGAGGAGGAGGCTATCAAGTATGCGGCTATGCACTTGGATGGCGTTGCACATGAATGGTGGCATCATGGCATGGTGACTTTGGGGCATAATCAGATTACATCTTATGAGGAATTCACCAAAACATTGATTGGGAGATTTGACACTAAGGATCCCGAGTTACATTTCAAGGAGCTAGCACAGTTAAAACAGTCAGGTTCTGTGGATGCTTACATTGCCGAGTTTCAGCGCTTGTCTGTACTTGTTACGGATATCTCTCCTAGGAGATTGGTGGTGTTATTTTGTGATGGTCTTGCTGATCCATTACGAGGTTGGGTGAAGGGACATGTTCCACTCACGTTAGCTGAAGCAACTAAAAAGGCACGAGATTTAGCCCCTTCGGTATACAAAGGAAAAAACCATTCAACAGATTCTTCCTACCGCAAGGACAAAGACAAAAAATCGTTTCAGAAAGAGTATAGCAAACCCAAAGAAGGATCAAAAGGACTAGACAATGAAACCTTGAATGAACTTCGAAAAAAGAAGTTGTGCTTCCATTGTAGAGAGCCTTGGGACTTATCTCATAAATGTTCTCTCAAGGCTAAGGCAAATCAAATGGAGTATTTTTCAGCAGAAGAGTCAGAGTCAGAAGGGGAGGATCAGCACTCCGATTCAAATGAGCGTAACACTATAGAGGAGAGCAACATTCCTAAGGATGATAGATCGTTGGCACGCTTGACAAGGGCCCAAAAGGCAATCACATTTAAGGTCAGGGGTACTATCCAGGGGCAGAAAGTGATATCTCTTATTGACACTGGGGCTACACATAACTTCATAGATGCACAGTTGGTAGCCAGGAGAGGGTTACAGACAGAGGAGCATGATGGGTTTAGAGTCATGGTGGCTAACGGTGATAAGTTATTATGCACTCGAAAGATATCTAATCTTCGCATCAAGTTTGGAGATGGCTACGAGTTGGAGGATGAGTTCTATGTTGTCGACATGGGAGATTATGATGTCATCCTCGGCATGACATGGATGGCTTCACTAGTTGAGTTCACACTCAATCTAGCGAAATTGGAGATGAGATTCCAGCATGAGGGTAGAACTGTGGTACTTAGAGGGTTTTCAGATGGAGGTTGCAGAGTAGTGTCCTTGAGGAGAATGCAGAGACTTTTTCGTCATGATGACATAGAGTGGGCGGCAGAGTGCCACATTATGCCAACTTCACCAGAGCCACAAGAAAAGAGTCATCCACTAGATGTCCAGAAGATACTTGATAGACACGCTAAAGTATTTAGCGATATTCCTCATGGGGTTCCTCCTGACAGAGGGATGGAACATGTTATTGAGCTCGAGGAGGGAGCCAAACCAGTTATGATTACTCCCTATCGTCATCCTAAGAAACAAAAGGATGAGATAGAGAAGGCGATTAAGGATTTGTTGGAGATGGGGCATATCAGGCCCAGTAAGAGCCCCTTTGCTTCAGCAGTAGTATTGGTAAAGAATAAGGATGGGACGATGCGCATGTGCATCGATTACAGGGCACTGAATAAGAAAACAATTAAAAACAGGTATCCCATTCCTAGGATTGATGAGTTGCATGGGGCATGCTTCTTCACCAAAATTGATTTGCGATCCGGATACCATCAGATCAGGATGAGAGCAAAGGACATTGAGAAAACAGCCTTCCGATGTCACTATGGCCACTTTGAGTTCATGGTTATGCCATTTGGTCTAACCAATGCACCTGCTACATTTCAAAGTTGTATGAACCAGGTATTCAGGAAGCAGCTGAGGAGATTTGTCTTGATCTTCTTTGATGACATCTTGGTCTTCAGTAAGACCTGGGAGGAGCACTTACATCATCTAGAGGAGGTGTTATCTATTCTGGAGAGAGAGTCATTGTATGCCAAGGAATCTAAATGTGAGTTTGGCATGACTGAGCTCCTTTACCTGGGGCATATCATTAGTGCAGATGGCGTTCGGGTTGATCCCGAAAAGATTAGAGCTATTGTAGAGTGGCCTACTCCCACAAACCTTACACAGCTTAAGGAATTCTTTGGTTTATGTGGTTTTTATAGGAGGTTTGTTAAGGGATTCTCACAGATTGCTACACCATTGACAGATCTTACCAGGAAAGGAGCCTTCCTGTGGACAGGGGCAGCACAGAGGTGTTTTGAGCATTTCAAGCAAGTAATGTCTTCATGTCCAGTTCTAGCTCTACCGGATTTCACGAAGCCTTTTGAGCTTCATTGTGATGCATCAGGTGATGGGATTGGAGCAGTATTGATGCAGGAGAAGCATCCCATTGCATTCGAGAGTAGGAAGCTCCGAGGAGTTGAGAAAAGTTATTCTGTCTATGACCGGGAGATGTTGGCCATAATGCATGCATTGGCCAAATTTCGACCATATTTGGTAGGTGGACGTTTTGTGATCAAGACTGATCACAACAGTATTAAATACTTCATGAGCCAGCGTGATCTTAATGACCGGCAACAAAAATGGGTGACTAAATTGCAGGCTTATGACTTTGACATAGAGTTTGTCAAAGGTAAGAAAAATGTGGTGGCTGATGCCTTATCTCGGAGACCTCACTTATGTGCTCTGGCAGAGATTTCAGGAGATTGGAGAGATCGGATTATAGCAGAGTATGTCGGAGATGCTTGGGCTTCTGGATTGATTTCAGGTACCATACAGGATGATCGCTATGAGGTGATAGATGGATTGATCAAAGTTCAGGACAGGGTTTATTTGATTCCGTCATCACATTTGAGAGAGGCGATACTGAAGGCATTTCATGATGCACCCACAGCTGGACATCCGGGGGTCTTCAAGACCTACAGGCAGATCCGAGAGCGGTTTTCATGGAAAGGGCTCAAGGATGATGTTCAGAGGTATGTCAGGGAGTGTGTGGTTTGTCAACAGAATAAGGGAGAGCACACATTTCCTGCAGGTTTATTACAGCCCTTGCCCATTCCTGATAGGAAATGGGAAAGTATTTCGATGGACTTCATCACTGGTTTACCACGAGTGCAGGGAAGGGATTGCATCTATGTGGTGGTGGACCACTTGACGAAGTTTGCTCACTTCTTTGCTATTCCGTCCACTTACACAGCAGCACAGGTGGCAGATCTTTTCTTTAAAGAGATATTCAGGTTACATGGGCTGCCCAGATTCATTGTCAGCGACCGGGATAGTAAGTTTATGAGTGTTTTTTGGCAAGAGTTGTTTAGGTTGTGTGGTACAGATCTTACACCTAGCACTAGTTATCATCCGCAAACAGATGGGCAAATAGAGATTGTGAATAAATGGGCGGAAGGATATTTGAGGAACTATGTAACTACACATCAAAAGGCTTGGATCAGATGGTTGCATATGGGAGAGTATTGTTATAACACCACTTATCATATGTCCATCAAGATGACTCCTTTCATGGCACTCTATGGTTATGAAGCACCTAGCTTCATGGATTTAGTTTTGGGGGACAGTAGAGTGCCCAAAGCCAAAAACTTATTGCAGGATAGTCAGGACATCCTGAAAGTGCTCAAAGAGAATATACAACAAGCCCAAAATCAACAGAAATTGTATGCTGATCAGTACCGAATAGAGCGCAGCTTCGAGGTAGGGGATATGGTTTACTTGAGGCTACAACCATATAGACAGTCATCGCTCAAGAAGAGCGGAGCTGAAAAGTTGAAACCTAGATTTTATGGTCCCTACAGGGTGATTCGCAAAGTGGGCAAAGTCGCCTATGAGCTTGAGCTTCCAGAGGGCAATCGAGTGCACAATGTGTTTCATGTGTCTAGGCTTAAGAAAGCCATTGGTCAGAGTGTAGTGCCTTTGGCAGATTTACCCCCTTTGGATGAGGAGGGGAAGCTTGTGTTAGTACCTGAGGCTATTCTGGATACCAGAGAGAGGAAGCTTAGAAACAGGATAGTGAAGGAGTATTTGGTCAGATGGAAAGACCTGCCGGAGGAAGATTCTACATGGGAGAGTGAGCAGGTTATTCAACAGGCTGGACTGAGATTGCTTGAGGAGAAGCAATTTCAAGGGGGGCGGACTATAATGTCCCCATTTTAGCAGTTGACAAGTGTGTGTGCGTTAGCCTTGTTCTACATGGTCCCGAGGGCTAACGAAGGGTTTAATGGGATCTTGGAGTGTTTTGGCCTAGTCATTTCCAGTTTGGGCCAAAACGAAGTTGATTTACTTAGTTTCAGGCATACTTACTATTTTTAGTAAGTCGGCAGGACACAGTGCAGGTCAATTTTGGTGATTGGATTCGATACTCCTCGGTGAGAGCTTTCCGATGAGCTATCACTCACATTATTCGGAGTCCGATTGCTAATACATTTTAATGCCTGAAGTTTTATTAAAGTAACGTCTAATTTAATTGTAAAATATTAAAGTGTTACTTTAATATTTATTTTATGGTGATGTGTACTCAAAGGAGACATAAGGGGTATTTTAATATATGTTTTATATTACACATCTTTTATCCCACATTGCCCATATGAGTTGAGCGGACCCATGGGAATAGAATAAAAGGAAGCATTTGTGGCTTCATTAGACAGGTGGAATATGAGAAGAAATTGGTGTGTGAGTTGCAGCTTTGTTCTTGGCATTTGAGAACGTTTATCCTCTCTTGTAACATTCTAGACGTCATTCCCTTGGGGTTTGGCCTTTGGAATTCTTTCTTATTGGCTTCATTATCAGGCAGTTTAGTTGCATTTCCGACTACAGGCAGATTTGATATTTTGCTCATATCTTCTTCACTACTTGTCCGTCACTTATGCCGCTTGGAGGGAATGGTATTATGAAGGTAGTGGACTGATTGGAGGACAAAGTATTGTAGCAGCAAGTTCGTAAGCATGGGCTGGAGTATTATGACAATATTGCTGAAGTAATTAGTGAGTTGATAAATCTGCCATGTATTTGGTTTTATGAATTCTGAAAATAACATTTTATTAGCAGCAATTCATTTCCACTTTGCATATTATTATAGTTTCTTTCTTGTTTATGTTGTATGATACCAATTCCATAAAAACGTTTGATTTCCGGAGTTATAAGGGGTTTTAAGAAGTTGAATGCAAACTGTTTGACATAATTCCTTTCAGCAATTTGGTTTAGTTTTAATTAATAGCTTGGATGTCTGATACCACTGTAATGGACACCCTTGGATGTCCTCAAAAACTAAACCAAATTGCTGAAAGGAATTATGTCAAACAGTTTGCATTCAACTTCTTAAAACCCCTTATAACTCCGGAAATCAAACGTTTATTTGTTTGTTGTGTTTCGTGCATGGAATTGGTATCATACAACATAAACAAGAAAGAAACTACAATAATATGCAAAGTGGAAATGAACGGCTGCTAATAAAATGTTATTTTCAGAATTCATAAAACCAAATACATGGCAGATTTATCAACTCACTAATTATTTCAGCAGTATTGACATAATACTCCAGCCCATGCTTCCGAACTTGCTGCTACAATACTTTGTCCTTCAATCAGTCCACTACCTTCATAATACCATTCCCTCAAAGCGGCATAAGCGTCGGACAAGTAGGGAAGAAGATATGAGCAAAATATCAAATCTGCCTATAGCCGGAAATGCAACTAAACTGCTTGATAATGAAGCCAATAAGAAAGAATTCCAAAGGCCAAACCCCAAGGGAATGACGTCTAGAATGTTACAAGAGAGGATAGACGTCCTCAAATGCCAAGAACAAAGCTGCAACTCACACACCAATTTCTTCTCATATTCCACCTCCCTAATGAAGCTACAAATGCTTCCTTTTATTCTATTCCCACGGGTCCGCTCAACTCATATGGGCAATGTGGGATAAAGATGTGTAATATAAAACATATATTAAAATACCCCTTATGTCTCCCTTGGGTACACATAACCATAAAATAAATATTGAAGTAACACTTTAATATTTTACAATTAAATTAGACGTTACTTTAATAAAACTTCAGACATTAAAATGTATTAGCAATCGGACTCCGAATAATGCGAGTGATAACTCATCGGAAAGCTCTCACCGAGGAGTATCGAATCCAATCACCCAAATTGACCTGCACTGTGTCCTGCCGACTTACTAAAATAGTAAGTATGCCTGAAACCGAGTAAATCAACTTCGTTTTGGCCCAAACTGGAAATGACTAGGCCAAAACACTCCAAGATCCCATTAAACCCTTCGTTAGCCCTCGGGACCATGTAGAACAAGGCTAACGCACACACACTTGGTCAACTGCTAAAATGGGGACATTACAGTCCGCCCCCCTTGAAATTGCTTGTCCTCAAGCAATCTCAGTCGAGCCTGTTGAATAACCTGCTCACTCTCCCATGTAGAATCTTCTTCCGGCAGATCTTTCCATCTGACCAAATACTCCTTCACTATCCTATTTCTAAGCTTCCTCTCTTTGGTATCCAGAATAGCCTCAGGTACTAACACAAGCTTCCCCTCCTCATCCAAAGGGGGTAAATTTGCAGAAGGCACTACACTCTGACCAATGGCTTTCTTAAGCCTAGACACATGAAACACATTGTGCACTCGATTGCCCTCTGGAAGCTCAAGCTCATAGGCGACTTTGCCCACTTTGCGAATCACCCTGTAGGGACCATAAAATCTAGGTTTCAACTTTTCAGCTCCGCTCTTCTTGAGCGATGACTGTCTATATGGTTGTAGCCTCAAGTAAACCATATCCCCTACCTCGAAACTGCGCTCTATTCGGTGCTGATCAGCATACAATTTCTGTTGATTCTGGGCCTGTTGTATATTCTCTTTGAGCACTTTCAAGATGTCCTGACTATCCTGCAATAAGTTTTTGGCTTTGGGCACTCTACTGTCCCCCAAAACTAAATCCAAATTGCTGAAAGGAATTATGTCAAACAGTTTGCATTCAACTTCTTAAAACCCCTTATAACTCCGGAAATCAAACGTTTATTTGTTTGTTGTGTTTCGTGCATGGAATTGGTATCATACAACATAAACAAGAAAGAAACTACAATAATATGCAAAGTGGAAATGAACGGCTGCTAATAAAATGTTATTTTCAGAATTCATAAAACCAAATACATGGCAGATTTATCAACTCACTAATTACTTCAGCAGTATTGACATAATACTCCAGCCCATGCTTCCGAACTTGCTGCTACAATACTTTGTCCTTCAATCAGTCCACTAACTTCATAATACCATTCCCTCAAAGCGGCATAAGCGTCGGACAAGTAAGGAAGAAGATATGAGCAAAATATCAAATCTGCCTATAGCCGGAAATGCAACTAAACTGCTTGATAATGAAGCCAATAAGAAAGAATTCCAAAGGCCAAACCCCAAGGGAATGACGTCTAGAATGTTACAAGAGAGGATAGACGTCCTCAAATGCCGAGAACAAAGCTGCAACTCACACACCAATTTCTTCTCATATTCCACCTCCCTAATGAAGCTACAAATGCTTCCTTTTATTCTATTCCCACGGGTCCACTCAACTCATATGGGCAATGTGGGATAAAGATGTGTAATATAAAACATATATTAAAATACCCCTTATGTCTCCCTTGGGTACACATCACCATAAAATAAATATTAAAGTAACACTTTAATATTTTACAATTAAATTAGACGTTACTTTAATAAAACTTCAGGCATTAAAATGTATTAGCAATCGGACTCCGAATAATGCGAGTGATAGCTCATCGGAAAGCTCTCACCGAGGAGTATCTAATCCAATCACCCAAATTGACCTGCACTGTGTCCTGCCGACTTACTAAAATAGTAAGTATGCCTGAAACCGAGTAAATCAACTTCGTTTTGGCCCAAACTGGAAATGACTAGGCCAAAACACTCCAAGATCCCATTAAACCCTTCGTTAGCCCTCGGGACCATGTAGAACAAGGCTACGCACACACACTTGGTCAATTGCTAAAATGGGGACATTACATCTATCTCAACCTTGGGGAACTTCTTAACCACACTATCCAACACTTTTCTGTCTTCGAAAAACTTAATGCCCTTCATTGATAGATTAGTCACCTCTGGCACCATATTCTCATCCATCATGATTTCCTTGTCAAAAAGATTTTTCATTTCATTTCTCCATTCTTGCACAAAGATCCTGGTGATCTAATGTTCATAACTAGGGAGCTTTTCTAGATAGGGGGTAACACTACCCTGTCTCAGCCGAAATCAAATTGTAGTTTACCCTTCCATTCCTCCAAGCTAACTGGTTCTACTCTTCTCAGTTCACCACCCATCTTCACACTAACAGAGTAGAGAGTACCTAATAAACTGTCTGAATTATGCCGAAGTAAATGCAAATAATACCAATAAGACCAAAGATTGCCCACAAAACCTGCGAAAAGATAGAAGCAATTATAACTCTTTGCTTATTTGGACAGTTGTCTCCTCCCGTACTGATTAGTGGTTACAATATTAATAAGTGTCATTTCCATCATTAATAGAGAGGTTTCCAACTTTTTCATTAATCCAATCAAATCTTAGGAGAGATATAATGTCATCATTCGTATTACTTTCCCCATTCCAAGTTGAACACCAAGGTTGGCGAGGCCATCAACCACCATATTAATTTCTCTTTTGTGCATGGGCAATAAGCAAGCTTCAAAGCTTTGATTAATACTAATTGAATCTTTAATAATATTATCAATAGTCCAAGAAGCTTTATGCTCACCCTTCCGACACTTAAAAATATTGTTAGTCTTCCTCAATCCAATCTTTTTTTACAGGTTAGATGTCTAGCAATGTTTAAAATTTAAATGGTTAGACTGAACTACGAAGGAAGTGTCACTACCACAATACAACTGCCATTCTCGTCCCTTATCACTCCCCCACACCCAGTCGGCCCAAGATTCCCCTTTGCTGACCCATATTAAATATATGTAGGTTAATAATAACAAAACCAGAATTATATGTGTGTTTTATACATTTAATGGTAATAAATGAGATAATAATTTATATGTATGTGTGTGTGTGTGTGTAAGTGCCCATGCTTAGATCTGTTACTGCTTAGTACCTGATGAGGAAGGGACTGAAGTGTTTCAAAGGAGAGGCCTGTATAAATCTACCCAATAGGTTGAATCCCAAGATAGGGTGGGGATCAATGTCTCTTTAAAACCTTGAGTCTGTAAACTTTGAAGGAACCTATTGCGATTGGCATCTAAGCAACTTGGTTACATTCTAATTTTATTCTTCTCGAATTGAAATGGCAATAAGGGTGGCATGGATCATAAATAGTAAGATTGCTTAATATGTTTGGTGAATTTATAACTTTCCTTACTTTGAATAATGCAATAGCATAGTTAGAATCAATATGTCTTGATCAATTTCATTTAAGCCTTAAGTATGTTAAATATGTGACAATTATGGCTATGACAGGCCTAAACCTAGCGGGGGACCTCATATTCTCACTGTACATTTTTTTTTTAATTCTTTATGGTTTCAACTCTAGCAGTCACCCATGGCCGAGTGTTTTAGGTATCTCATTTTAGTTTGCTGATCAGTTTAATTTTTAGAAAAAACATATGCCAAAAAATTAAAAAACTGTTTACAGCAATTTGTGCAACTTTTTTTAAGTACAATAGAAAGCATGCAACGAAAACAACCGCAAGTTTTAGCATCCTATGTAAATGTTGCTACCATATACCTTGCAACAGTTTCTAAGATGAAATTGCCGGTAAAAAAAACAGTTTCTAGGATGAAATTACCGTCAAAATAAGGCTAAAACATGTTACCTGGAACCTGGGATATAAACTCTGCGAAATCTTTCAAACAACAAGAGCATTTGTTGGGCCTGTAAACGGAAAATGTTGTTTCCCTCTGCATAACTGCTTCCAAATGCTGTACGTGAAATTATGTCTGCTGTTAGAACAGAAAACTCTTTGGAAACATCAATCTCATTGGCACCTGAAGATATTAAATTTCTCCATTCTCTGCACATATTGGTCCCAGACTCTGCAATCGAGGGAATCATGCCCTAACATGGTAGAAATAAAATTTTGTATCATATTATGAAAAATTTGGCAGAAGAAAATCAGTATAGAAAACTACCGTATGTGTACAAGAGTGAATATAAAAGTGAAAGTACTCAGACTTAGGCGTATGACTGACGATCTTAATATAAAGGTTCAGCACAAAGAACAGGGTGAGGATTTAACTGCCTAGTTTTTTAAGTTCATTCACAAGGTCAGGTGTCAACAGCTGAACTTTTTTAAGTCCAATTCATTGATTCAGTCCAACTTCATGATAGTCCACGTAGAACTCATTATAGATCTGGTGATGTCCAAGGAGTGAAGGATGGGAACTTTTAGGAGGTCCTAAATCCCAATACTATTCCGACTCAAGCACACTTAAGTGAACAATTCATTATCATATCAGATGGGTTTGTACAAACCACTAACACAAAAGAAAAACCTCCTATTTATCAGCCTAAAAGTATGTCAAATGGGTGTGAATACCAGATAGTGTCTGAAAAGCAATCAGATCGTTGCTTTATGATCGAGTATAGTTCAACTAATGTAGATCTTAGCTTTATTCAACTTCTGAGGATTGCAGAATTAGAAGTTTACCTTTAATGCCTCCATGTGAAAAGCAGGGTTAAGGATTCTTCTATGCTTTGCCCATGTCTCCCCTTCTAAACCTGCAAGTCCCTGGGCTCCGGCTCCCACAAATTTAAGTTTTTCATAGTGCCCAAACTTGTTGGATAATACCTCCTTCACAAGCTCGGGGTGGGGAAGAAAAAGTCTGGGTTTAGTTCCAAACCAGTAAACATAAACTTGACCTGTATTACAATTAAATGAACGCCTAATGAATTGGTGATTCACATCCTCCTCTTCTTATATACTACTCCAATCACAATGATAGTATTTTTTTTAAATGAAACACAAGCCATTCAAAAAGCTAATTGAAACGTGTTCAAGCAATATTATAGTCATAATTGGAACATCTTCAAGCAAAATATTCCCAAAAAATGATCTACAGAACTTCCTTCAAATATTATTTTAAATTCAGGATCCTTTCATGTGTTTCCCCTTTCTACTATAATTGCAACCGGAAACACTGCCTGGTGATAAAATTCATAGAAACTAAAATCAATGGCGATTAAGAAGCTTTAGAACTCAAAAATTCAACAAAATTAGGTATAGAATATATCAACCGTGAATTTTCCCCCATTGATGATACGCAGGAATAACTCGAGGAGTTATATTGTGTCCTGATAGTGACGGCTTAGAACTCTCCTCTGCAGCCATTTTAATAATATCAGGGGCATTTCCAAAGAGTACCTTATAGGAAGGACCTCCAATCCCTTGGGCTTCAAAGTACTTTTTTAATTGCAGTGGCGTCCACCATATATCTCTTGCGACCTTTAAGAGAAGTAATTGTAATCCAGCTAAAACTAGAGCTACAACCAAGAAAACCCATTCCATGATCTTAACCGAGAAGATTTTTCTTTTTGAAACCCAGCACTCTGAGTTCGTTGTTTACTTCAATTTAATTTTCTATACCCCAATTCCCAATTCTAAAGCGATCGCTGAATATGCATGATAGACAACGAAAAAAATGTGCGGATGGAATATAAACCACAAACAAATGCTATCGTCATGATGATATTGTATCATACAAACATATCAACCAGGCTTAGCCGGTTGCAGACGGAAACTATGGTATTGACGATAGTACGTAGACAAGATTGGGGTTTAACTGTTATGTGTTTCCATTCTTCAATAGTCGTTGTTTCCGCCTGTTATTGTCGTGGAACAATCAATAGTATCTGTGTATTATATCAATTTGTCATGGTTTGTCAAAAGACTGAATTTATAATCTGTCACGACAATGATTGAATTTTCCTGAATTATATAAAATTCCTTGTACCAAATCGGAAATGCCCATGTCATTCTTTGTCCAACTACTATGACATTTCTGTGAGCACGACATGCTGAAAGTTATGTTTTTGGACTCAGGTTGACTTCAGGGTAATGGTTAACATATAATGATATATGTTTGTATAGATTTACTTATACCTAGGAAAAAAATTTAAAATATTAATTATACGTATAACTGTTTTACAGTTTTTGGATCGATTAAATAAATGTAAGGGAGTTGTATTTGAAATACAGAGTTGTCAAAACAAAATTAACAGAGTTAAAAAGATCAAAAACCAGTCATTGCCGTTCATCCATCTTCTGCAGCTTCTGTTTCCCCCTCCTCGCGCTCTCAATTCCACATCTGCCGAGGCGGCCATTAGTGCCAAGATTAGAATTATTCTTGTAATCTGCACCTGACCAACGAGCTCCTTAAGAAAAGGTATGTCACGGCACACATGCAAGTGTCAAGTTTCCTCATCATCCTCATATGAACCAGATCAAGAAGGAGATCCACGAGCTACTGCAATGGAGGGTGAGCGCTGGCTATGGCGGCATCAAATTGGATGCCCGGCCCGCCCGAATACCGCATACACCCATCCATTTCATTCAAACGATTAGACCTTTTTCAAATACTGTAAGATTCACTTTCTAATTTTTGTTTTTGTTTTTTTGGTGTGCTCGTGAGTGTATATAATAGTTTTAGTATATGTATATGTTTTAGTATATAATATTTAATTCTTTTATTATATATTTTAGAATTAGTTTAATTCTTTGATTTTTTAGCTTTATGTTTATTATATATTTTTTATTTTTTAATGACATAATAACTATAGTAGTTTTAGAATTAGTTTTGATTCATTATTTGTTTGACCTTATGTTGATTTTTACTATACTTAATAATTAAATTTTTAATGTTTTATGTAATGTTTTTTTATTGTTAATGTACAATTACAATCTAACTTAATATCAATATTTTTTAGTTAAAATAGTTAACATAAATATAATATTATTAATTTATAAATTATATGTTATTTAGTTCAATTTAATTGATTAAGCTAATACAAATAATTAAACAAAATAAATCATTTGTATAAGAATGAAAGCCTATATGTTAATTAAATGTTAATAATTGAATACTAAGATAAAGAAAATAAATATTTTGTAATTTCTATTAAAACTCTAAAGAAAAGTACTAGTTTGAACATCCATATGTCATGAAAAATAAATTATAGCACTATGTAAATATCAAATTCAAAAGAAACTTTATCATCATGTATAATTACAAAAACTTTAAAAACCATGACATGTTGAGTCAATCTTACATAACAAATTATGTCTCTATCTAAAAATTGTGCTCCCCAGAGTTTGGTAATATGGGATTTATTCCAAGCATGGCCAATATTATACTCTAAATCAATGTTTTCATGTCTTTGGAAGTGCATCAATGCATCTTTAGTATGAGCAATTTGGTGGGAAAGAAACAAGAGAATTTTTAGACAGACATAATTTCCAATACCTTAGTTTTTGGAAGGATCAGAGAGATCAATTGTTGAGCTTGTTAATGCTTCAGTAAGTAAATATAAGGGTAAACATGTTTTTTCTCCTTAGGATGGCTATGTTATTCAGCGATGGAAGGGTTTACTTTTTCCTCATCTTCCTGCTCCATTGCATCCATCCAAGATCCCTCTTATCTGAACACAAACCAAGTGGATCCTCCAAGTGAGGGTTATTTCAAACTCAATTTTGATGGGGCCTTTAGAAAAAATCCAAGAAACTCTAGCTATGGCATAGTCATTGGAGATTTTAAAGGTCATGTGATTGCAGCAAAATCATCTTCTTGTTGGAAATATAAGAGGAATAGCTAAGAGGGGAGGGGTGAATCAGTTACTACAAAAATAAATCCTAGATCCCTTAGATGTCAGTACAAAATGCAAATAGATAATTGAATATTGTTGAAGCTCAGTAAACACACATAATGTTGTAACTTGGTAGTAACTAGATTAGCTCAGTAAAAAATTAACATAAGAACCATTAGATGTTATCTGAGATTACCATTACTTTAACTTAGTTGCAAACACATAAAGAAAATAGCATGAACACATTTGACACCAAGATTTAACATGGAAACCCAATTTGGGAATAACCACGATTAGTAACTAGTTGCTAATTTTCACTCTTCTGAAGTGAGCCTTGTTAGAAGCCAACCTTGTTAAAGGTTACAAAACACACTATTAGGTGTGACCCTATTAAAGGATTTAATCACCCTATTAGGAGTGGCCTGGTTAGAGGTCTTGAGAAAAATTCAATGGAATTCCCACCTTGTTAGAGGATTTGTAAATAATTGTTAAGCCAACTCTGTTAAGAGATTTAGATCGCTGCTACAATGGTTAGAGAGTAATAATGAGTTGACTTGATTTGAATGCAACTTGATTGCTGATTTTAGATCTCTATTCTAGCTTGTATTTGATCCTTCCTGATCGAATATGACTTGGCTGCACCACAAGGATATTCTGCTTAACCTTCAAATTCACTTCTTCTACTTACCAATAGATCTTCACCATAACTCGCACATTCCCTTGCACTCACTTGCACACTTTCTTCCATATTTTAAAATCACAACTTGACCTTATACTTATACCTTTTCACTTTGTCAAGTCGGCTCAAATGCAACTTACAATAATCAATATTCATCACCTCGGTCCGCTGGAATCAATAGATAACAAGACAAGAAAATCCTTTGCCAGCTGACCTTGCTCGGTAGAAACTAACTTTGAAGTGATTTCCTTCATTAACCAATAGAAGCTCGATTAACACTGCAATCTTATGAAAATCCTTCAACAACCAAGCAAGCTCGAATATCACTAGTTCGATCCATCTTTCCTTCATTACCCGAGTGAGTTCGGTTAACACTCTCTTTTTGCAACTTTTCCTTTGATGCCTGAGTGAACTCGATGGACATTGCCTTCTAAACTAGGCAAACATAGGAATGCTCGGTAAACACTGAGAATTGTCTTCACTGCCCAAGTGAGCTCAGCATATACTGACTGAAAATGATTATGACATTTGTGTAACATCAAATACAACACACAATTAATCAATTGTATCCAACAATCTCCCTCTTTGGCATTGATGGCAATACAACATGTCATAGCCCAATGAAATTTTGGATTAGAGAACTCCCTCTGTCAGTATGAGCTTTTCCTTTTACTGAATTTTGTCTACAACAACTATTACCAAGTTCATTCAGAACATGCTCCCTCTTTCAACATACTTCATCTTTTAGAGAACTTCTCCCTCTCTAGTTTCTGACTTTATTCAAGTTCAAAAATTTCTCTGAGATATGGCAATAAACTTCTTCCTCTTTGACATCACATGCCAAAGACAATAACTCTATAAATTTTAATGTACCTTAAGTACTAATTCATCTACAATATGCCCTTGCCAATTTTGCACCAACTGATTGATCTTTAATAGGTTATGGTTGATGCATTCACTAAACTTTATTTAGTGAATTTCAAATAGGGGAATGACCCCTAGCTTACCTCTTAGATACAAAAATGAATCCTTGGGTAATGGCTTGGTGAATATATCTGCAATTTGTTTCTTTGTATTCACATATTCCAATTTAACTTCTTTATCTTGCACCGATTCTCTTAAGAAGTGATATTTTCTAGCAATATGTCTTATTTTGGAATGCATTACTGAATTCTTTGATATGTTAATTGTACTAGTGTTATCACAATATATAACAACTGGATCTTTGATTTCTACCTTCATTCCTTCCAATGGTTCTTTGAACCAAACAATATTAGAGCAATTGACTACTGGTGCTACACATTCTGCCTCTGTTGTGGATTGAGAAGTACAATTCTGCTTCTTGCTTGTCCAAGATACTAGTCTTTTACCAAGAAAGAATGCTCCACCACTAGTGTTTTTTCTATTATCAAGACTTCCTGCCCAATCAACATCAATAAATACTTTTAAGTCCAAATTGCCTCCAAGTTTGTACCATAAACCATAGTATTCAGTACCTTTCAAATACCTCATGATTCTCTTGATTGCCATCATGTGATTTTCTTTGAGATTTACTGAGAATCTTGCCACTATTCCAACTGCTAGAGCAATATCAAGCCTTGTGTGAACTACATACTGCAATTTTCCAATCATTAATCTGTAAGTAGTCTTATCCACTTCTTTGGAATCATCATTTTTGGAAAGCTTATGTCCAGTAGACATAGGTTTTCCAACTAGTCTTGAATCTTCCATTCCAATTTTTTTTAGTATCTCCTTGATATACTTAGACTAAGTGATGTAGATATCATTCTTGTTCTGTTGTATTTGTAATCCGATGAAAAATTTTATTTCACCAAACATAGACATCTCAAATTCTTTGCTCATTTCTTCTAAGAATGTTTTGCATAGATCATCATTTCCTATAAATAAAGTATCATCAACAAATATTTCTACTAACACAATCTTCTTATCTAGTCCTTCCTTGATATACAAACTATTGTTATCATTAGTCCTTTGAAAACCAATCTGTACCAAGTAATTATGGAGTCTTTCATACCAAGCTCTGGAAGCTTGCTTGAGACCATATCAAGCTTTGTGTAGTTTGCAAACCATGTCTCCTTTTCTAGGATCTACAAAATCTTCCATTTGCTCAATGTAAACTTCCTCATCAAGGATTTCATTCAAGAATGTAGATTTAACATCCATTTGATATACCTTAAATCCTCTATGTGTTGCATATGCTAGTAAAGTTTAAAAACCTTCAAGCCTTGCTACAAGAGCAAAAGTTTCACCATAGTCAATAACTTCTTCTTGAGAGTAGCCTTTGCATACTAGTCTTGCTTTGTTTCTTGATACCTTTCCATTTTCATTCAACTTATTTCTAAATACCCATTTTGTACCAATTACATTTTTATCCTTGGGTCTAGGAACAAGAGTTTAAGTTTTGTTCTTCTCTATTTGTTCTATCTCTTCATTCATTGCTTCAATCCAACTTTCATTTTCTAGAGCATCTTTAACACTCCTAGGTTCAAATTCAACAAGTAAACATGTACCTTTTAATTTGCTTCTTGTCATTGTTCCACCTGATTTATCTCCAATGATCTGGCAAGTGCATGATGTCTTAAGACATATCTTGCTAATACAACTCCTTGGTCTTTGAATGAGTTCCATCATCTTCTTTTTGAATTTCAATTTCAAGATCAAGTCCTTCTATCTGTGACTCCGGTCCATAAGGCTCAATTTGAACTAGCTCGGTAGCCTTTGTTTGTGACTCGAGTCATCGCAACTCAGGTTGCACTATCTACAACTTGGTAGCTATTGGATTTTCTAGAGACTCTAGATTTAAAGCATCTTTTCTTTTAGATAGATTAGGAAGAGTATCAAGTTCATAGTAAATGAATCTTCTGTAGTCTTCAGATTCCTTGTTGATTTTCTACATATTCATAAATTTTGACATGTGCACTTTCTATAATTTTGTGAGTAGATAAATTCAAACATCTATATGCTTTATTTCTATAGGAATATCTTAGAAATATGCCTTCATCACCCTTGACGTCAAATTTTTCTTTTTTCAATTCTTTTAATATGTAATATTTGCTGCCAAATACCTTCAAGTAACTTACATTAGGTTTGTAGCAATACCATAGCTAATAAGGTGTCTTGTTTGAATCTTTCTTCAATTCAACTCTATTCAAGGTATGAACTGCAGTGTTGATAGCTTCCTTCCAATATTTGAGAGCAACATTCTTTTCAATCATTATGGTTCTTGCACAATCCATGATAGATCTATTCCTTCTTTTCGCTATACCATTCTGTTGTGGTGTATTAAGAGCAGATACTTGTCTTTTGATTCCTCTTTCAATGTAGAAATTATTGAATTCATGTGAAATCAATTCACCACCTCTATCTGATCTTAAACATTTCAACTTCTTTCCAATTTCTTTTTCTACTCTTTCCAAATACCACTTGAACTTTTGAAAAGCTTCTGATTTTTCTTTTAGGTACATTACTGTCATCATCCTAGAGTAGTCATCAATAAAGAGAATGAAAAAATTTTCTCCACTATAACTTTCTATTCCAATAGGTCCACATAAGTCTGTATAAACAATTTTCAAGACTTCTTTTGACTGATAGTCTTTGCTTTTGAAGCTTGTCTTTCCCATTTTACCAATTTGGCAATTCTTGCATAGACCCATGTCAAGCTTCTTCAAACTAGGTATACCTCTTACTCTTTTATGTCTACTTATCTTAATCAAATTATCAAATTTTACATGACATAGTATTTTGTGTCATAACCAACTTTCTTCTACTTGAGCAATAAAACATGAACAATCGCTAAGATCAAGATAAAATAGATTACCTTTTGTTTGCTTGCTAGAACCAACCAAAATTTCTTTCCCATCTAGCAATTTTGCCTATCCATTCATGAATTCTACCTTGAATCAAATGTTATTCAGTTGTGCTACACTTAGTAGATTATGCTTTAGTCCTTCAACTCAATAAGCATTATCACACACAAGTTCTTTGATTAAAAAGATACATCATTTTCCTTTTATATTACAAGGTTCATTGTTTCCAAATCTTACACTACCTCCATCATATTGTTCCATATGCTCAAATTTTGTTTTGTCACCAGTCATATGATGTGAGTAGCCACTATCAATAATCCATATATCATAACATGAGAGATAAGTGCCATCTTATCCCCTTCATCATCAGATTATAAACCATTTCATCTTCATTGTTATTAGAATCTTTAGCTATAAAGCAAGATTTCTTACCTTTTTCCTTGAAGTTCTTGTAGTTCTTGGAGTCCTTCTTGCCTTTATGCTTGTTGCTTTTCTTTTTATCCTTCATTTCCTTGTTTGGACACCTAACAACAATGTGACCAATTTCTTCACAAGAAAAGCAAATAAGAGGAACTTTACCTTTGTACTTCCCTCTTCCTTTGGAATACTTTCTTGCAAACAGGGCTTCAACAACTTCAAGATTATTGTCTAAACTTTCTTCTGATGATCCATCTTCTTCACTTCTTGATTGACTAGATTTTGATGTTTTACCCTTTTCTTTGAGTGAGAGTTTAGCTTTAAATGTAGATTCAATATTCTTTGAAGCAAGAACATAGTTATCGAAATTATCTAACTCAAAGGTTGTTAATCTTTCAACTAGAGCATCCAACCCTATCTTATTAGTTGGATCACATCTCATTTCTTGAATAGTAGATACTCTAATTGCATAAATAGGAAGAAGAGTTCTAAGCACTTTATTTACAACAGTTTCCTCCTTGATGTCTCCTCCAGATGCTTTGATTGCACTTACATTGGCCTTGATTCTTTCCACATATTTTTCAATGTTTTCATCTTCTCTTATTCTCATTTGATCAAATTGTCCTCTAAGGCTTTTTGCTTTGGCTCTTCTCACATTGTCATCTCCTCCATAGATATCTTTTTGTTTGTTCCACATTGTAAAAGTAGTTTTACAATCTGTTACCTCATCAAATTCAACATAATTGAGAGCAGATGTAATATTAATCATCGTGATATTATGATTCTTCTTTTCAACAATATCTTCAATTGATAATGTTCCAGTGGGAGTCTTATATTCAGAATCAAGATACTTGCAACATAAATCACTGATGGTAGCCAGATGTAATCTCATCAGTCCTTGCCATGTTGCAAAGTTGTCTCTATTTAGCTTGGGAATCTCTCATTTGTAAGACATCCTAATCTTTAGCTTAGGTCCTTGAAACCTTCTCTGCAAGCACCAAAAGATCTAATACCAATTGTTGGAAATATAAGAGGAGTAACTAAGAGGGGAGGGGTGAATTAGTTACTACAAAATAAATTCCAAATCCCTTAGATGTGTTGGATACAATTGTTCAATTGTGTGTTGTCTTTGATGTTACACAAATGTCATATCAATTATCAGTTAGAGTCTATCGAGCTCAGATGGTCAGCAAGGCAAAAGATAAAGTTTACTGAATTTAGAAGGTTAGCAAAGAAGGTTTACAGTGTCTACCAAGCATTCTCAGGCTTTACCTTGCACAGGTAGTTGTTATAGAGCTTTTGAGGTTAGCAAAGGAAATTTAGTTGTTATCGAGCTCACTTGGTCATCAAAAAATAGTACAGGGAATAGTTCTAACCGAGCTTTCATGGACAGTGAAGGAAATATAGGTCTTATCGAGTTCACTTAGCAGCCAACGAATTTTGCAAAAATTGAAGTGTTAACCAAATTGAGATGGTTAACTCAGGAAATTATTTCTAGATGCAATATTTACCGAGAAGGCTCGGCTAATGAAGGTTATGCCTAATTGATTGGTGAGCTTATTTTTCTTTTGCCTTCTAGATCTTATAGAGGGGAACTGAAAATTTTCATGCTCCTTAGCTTTTTTATTTGAGTTTGTAGACGTGGCATTATGTTTTTTTTGAGTAAAATGGTGTTTATGCATTTTACTTGGACTAAAACATGGTGATATGTGTTTCATAAACATGTTCTCTAAGTCAGGGATTGGTTCAAATTTGGAAGATGAAGCAAATGTTGCATGAACATATTTTTTAAATCTGACAATATACTAACTAAGCATAATTTTTTCATCTTCTCTAGTTCGTAGTTAATTGAATTTTGAAAGTTATCATCAGAAGCATCAAATGATTTCAAAACATCTATAACAGAAATAAAATTGATCAAGTTAAAAATATATACATAAATTCTTACAATTCATAATAAAATCATGACTTTTAATATTATCAATACTTTGAGCTTCACCAATATCGATAACCCCAAACACATCTTGATCTTCTGATGGCATGCAACCATTTATAATTGGAAAAAAAATTATTATTAATTTTTAGAACCACAAATCATTTAATTATTTATTGTTAAAATATAAACATTACCGGTCATAGTATTTTCATTAATAGGATTCCCTCTAACTTCATCATTTTCATTAACCAATGGAGTCACATCATCTGTAATTTAATAAAAATAATTCAGTAAGCTCTAAAAAATAAATAAAAATTAAAAATAATTATAAAATATAAATATAAATTGAAACTTACTATCAATTTGATACTGTTGGCTTATTTTGTTTCTCTTTAAAACCTTCAAACACATGTTTGGACATGTTTCCTCTTTTTGCCCACTGACAATCACAAACATGCAAATCTAGTCCAAATTTCCCTACGATGTACTATTTTTTTGGATTGGTTTGGCTTCTTATCCTATGTGTATCAAGACTAAGAATGTCGAGATAATAGTCTAAATCTACTATTGCTTTTTTTCTGTCTAAAGTAGTTATGTAATATCTTTCCTTTTTGGAGTTAGTTAAGAAGCCAAATAGCTACAAACATCTTTTGCTTTTATAGTATGACTCTACCCTATGGAAAAGTGTATGAATATGCCAATCCATTCTCCTTGTGCATTTCTTAGAATGGTCACTTAAATAGCGACTCTTAATGCGAAAATGATATGACTCTATAGATGCATTTGTTTCTTGGTTTGCATGAGGAAAACTTCGAAAAACATTTTCCCACATCTCTATACAAAAAAAAAAGTCTTAAGCATATAATATAAAAATGTTAAAAGACATAAATAAAAATAATCATGTAATGAATATTTAGATGGACTTACCAATGCGACTATCATGATTACACCAAGTTTTCTAAAAATACTCAATAAATTTCTTCTCGTCTTTAAATTCCTCCATGATTTTTTTTATCAAATGAGTAATGGTGGCTTCATTTTCACTCATTGTATACATTATTTCACCTAATGTATCGAAGATTTTTGTTCCAACATCCCTATTACTCACAAACCTATAGTATAAAAAGTAATATTAGGTGATGATATAAGCATGTAATTTTTCCTATAGTTCAATTAAATTTTGACGTATCTATACACATTCTTCAACCATGCTCTGCATACATGCCAAATACATAAAAGTACTCAACAATCAAAGGATGATTTGCAAGTTATATTATTAAAAGTTGGTAGCATTCTAACAAAAATAATTGCTAAATATTAATAAAAAAAATTTAAAATTTTTAAAGAGGGGTAAACGCTTTGACCTGGAGCTATGAACCAGTGAGGCCACAAATGGGGGACTTCATCCCCATGAGATTTGAACCTTGATGGAAAGGATAACAACACAACAACTTAACCATCACAACATGCCACTATTGACAAAATTTATCATTCCTAACAATGACGATAAATTTACTCTTTAATGTGCTAGGTAAACTTTTTAATGTGACTAGTAGCACTGGTGCGACACGCCCATCGGTACCACGGGGACGGGGGAGACTAGAACCCATGACCAACCCCGTGCAATAGGGAAGATTTAGCCAACCGAGCTAGGGCCGCCGCCCCGCTAAATATTAATAAATTATTCACAACTACGAAAATGTATTTTTTTAAACTAAAAATTATGCAATTATAATCTTATGTAAATATAAACTAAGGCTAATAAAACTCGGTTGCTTCAATCTCAACAATAGCATCATTTGTCATGAATGCATTAACATGCCAATCTTGCTTGATCTACTTCCCTCTTTTGTAGACTATGGATAGCCATTCATTTATATTCTCAATTTTATTTCTTGATAATATGGCCCATGCAATAGGTACACCAACCTCTTGTTCATCAAATACAAGCAAGGTATATAACTCGTACTGCACATAAATAAACAACTAATAAATATTGATGAGATAGACCAGTAACTAAATGAGAATCTAAAAGTACTTTTATGATTTTTATACTTACACTATATTTATTTGTTGAGAATGTTGAGTTCATTGCAATAATTGAGTTATGTGAATGCTTCACCATCATTTCCTACATCCATGTTGTTTGAATACCAATGACAAATGGAACATTTTCCACATTGTTTTGTTTTTTAGTAGAAAATGTTGTCTTTCTCCTCTAGAAGCCACAAAGTTACACTTTTTGAATCATCTTCATTTTTTTTGAGATTGTATAGAGCGTACTCTTTTCCATGCATTTAATATATCTTTTCTCAACAAATATGTATCCCTCTTATTCATAAATTTTGTCAAATTGTGATATAAATAATGTTTCTCACATATGGTGTCAATCTTAGCACCCATTTGCAACAAGGATTCAATATAGGACTTACATTCTTTTGATAACCTTCATGCAACACTACTCCTTGGATCACTAGAAGGGTCCTGCTTTCCATGACAAAATTCACCATTAGCATCTTGATGGCTAAATTCATTATATGTAATTATTGCAACATTTGGTCTCCCATACATAACCTTAACAATAAAGTGGGTTTGACAACCCCTTTTATGTGTAAACTTTCATATTCTTTCCTTATTTTCAGGTAATTTATTTCTATTATCCTCAGGATGAAAAGGGCAATGATATATGTTTATGCATGTTAAATTATGTACATGTTAAATGGTATAATAAATGAAAAATATGAAGTTGACATGCTTATGATTATATTAAATACAAACAAACCTTAAATACAACTTGGTAGTGTTCTTTGAAGGATTTATTAACTTGGACTCTCTGTGCAATTTGCATATAGATGTTGTTTCTGTATCATCCAATAAACCTTCTCCTTTAATAAATTGGGGGAGTCTCTCAAGAGGGATGACAACACATAAGTCCATCACTTAAGTGGTATCATCTCCAACGGGAACTCACTCTAGGTCAACACTTGAAAAATAATTTCTTTCCCTAGGAATTTCTTGCACATCTAGTTCAATGAGTGATTTCCATTTATTCCTTTTACCCATCCTAAGTAATATTGAAATGGTCAACAATCCTCTATATTATTAAAATAAATAGGAATAAATATATTTTTGTTTTGATCAATAAGAGGCCGAAGCCATGATTAATTATTATGTGTTATGGTTAAGTTATTATTACTTGTTAAGGACTCAAGTAGATTTGAACCGAAGACCTCTTACGTAAGAGGCTCACAATTTACCATTGTGTTGTAGGCTCTTGCCTATAGGAACAACTATATTGATACTATTAAATATATTAAATAAAATATTTTACTAATATTTATAATTATATCATTTTTCTAAATTAAATAAAATATCATATTTCATTATTGCAAGGTTTGTTCATTTTATAATAAGTTACTCTTTTTGAAAAATTATTTTTTATAGTTTTCCTACTAATCTTTTCAATCAATTATGTGCCATATCTAAGTTTAAGAAGAGAATGAAAAATAATAATCATAATGACATCCTAATAAATATAATTATCATAATGGATGATTTCATTTTTATTAATGTGTTTAAATGAAAAAATTAATTTGATTAAATTTTAATTTTAGCAAATATTTATCAAATTATTAATGAATATTAATATTTTAAAAGTACATATTATAAAATAATTATATAGATTTAGCAACATATTAAATTTTTAATTTCATTTTAACTTTAAAATAACTAAATAAAAGTATGCAATTATTTAAAAATAATTTTAATCATAATAATATTTAAACATATATTTTATTTTGAATAATGAGATAAAAAATAATAATTGTGTGTTTATTGTTATGTCATATTTATCTTAATTTTTTAATAATTGAATACCTGTGAGTAATGGAGTAATAAGAAAGTGAGAAAAAAATTTAATCCTAGGTATAATAATTTTTTTATATTTATAAATGAAAGTGATTAAAAATAATTTAAATTGTATTAATATATTTTTGAAAGTTTGATATATTAATTTTTATTAATATATTAAAATTTTGAATTATATGAAATTTTTATTTTGGATTAATAATATATTAAAAGAATTTATAGTGGCTTAAATATGAAAAAAAATCTCACATGTAATGTAAAATGTGTATAAGACTTCATTTTGAAAAGTAATTTGATTTAAAAATAGTCAAAAAATTAACATAAAAATTGATATAAAGTAGCAATATGTATTATGTATATTATGTTATTTTTTAAAAGATTATTACATCAAATTTATTTTATAAAATAAAAAATAAAATAATGAAATAAAATAAGTTATTAGGAAAAATTGGTACCTTTTTTTTTAGAAGTAGATTTGTCTATTCAATTTAACTGTAATCCACTCTATGTTTCAAAGGATTTAGATAACTTTGATAACCTTAACCTCATACTGTAGAAAAATCATTGATTTAGGAGAAAATTACATATAATTAATTGTATAAAAATAATTGATTGGAAAAAAAGAAGTAATAATAATAGAAGCAAATAGAAAATATTCTGTATAATCTAGAATTCAAATTAGTGAATCTTACCTCAGAGATTGCAAAATGACCTAAGGAGAAAAACTTATCGAATTGAATGGAAGCCTTCAAATAAAAACCATGATTTTCTAGCCAATATACCTTATTATCCCACCCAAAATACACTCATGAGCATACCAAAAAAACAAAAATGAAAATTAGAAAGTGAATCTGACAATATTGAAAACTGACATGTCAGGTCTAATCGTTTGAATGAAATGTATAGATGTATGGAGTATTCAAGCGAGTGGGGCATCCAATTTCATATCACTATAGCCAACGCTTAGAGGGTTAGCCTTAGCTAGGTCCCCATAGTTGCTAGAGTCTAAACCCTTATTACACATTGTCTTCTCTTTACTCGGTCTTCACCATGCTTTGCTTCTCCTCGACATGGAAGAGCCAGGCCTTGAAAATCAAGTCTAAGTTGCTATTTATTCTACAATAGTCAAAAGTGCCAAAGAAGGCATCATCAAGGATGCTTCTACGGGAGACAAGTCATTTCCCTTTATAGTTGAATGATTATTACCTATTCTTCCAATTATTATTCATAAAAAGTAAAAAAATGATATACATGTAGTGATAGTTAGTATTTTTTAGCTTTTTGGATTTCTAATTGTTTCCTTTGTACAAAAAAGTACTATTTTTTAGATGAACAACTATTAGGGGATGAACAAACTTCTAGAACACTTCACAATCTAGAATTCTATCAAAAGATTAGCTTTCAAAATATTTCTTTCATCCCTGCAAGCTCGTGTATGTTGAAAATTTTCTTGCTAAAAAAAATTAGCTTTCAAAATATTGCTTTCATCCCTACAAGATCATGTATGTGGAAAAAATTCTTGCTAAAAAATCCTCCTGCTAAAAGCTATTTGTGCTTATCATGCTATTCTATGCAATTAGAGCATGTTTTGGAATTGTCAAATTCCAACATTTAACAATTCTAGAAATTTTCAAATTTCACAATTCTAGAAGTGATCTCAACTAGGAATTTAGATTATAATACTTGGTGTAGAATATTGTGACTAAATTGAAAGCAATTAAAATGCAATAGTGGATGTTTCTACAAGTCAAAAAGTGATCCATTCATTTTGAAAAAAAAAGAGTTTATACAAGTTTTATGGATCTATCACCATTATACCTTGGAAATGAAAATGATAGTCCACAGGCTAATTAATTACAAAATAAACTCTAACAACTATAAAAACTACAAAAATCTACATTAACAAGGATGCATTGCATCTAGTTCTTGCCTCATGTTGATGTAGAATTGGTAAGTATTGAACACAATATTTATAAAATGTCATTATTAGTATCTTATAAAAGATATAATATATTTTTTATATAAGAAAATCCTCTTTTTTGTATAAGTTGTAAGCAAAAATAATTATTTAAAAAAAAATTCATAATAGAGTGTTTTTAGAAATGGGGTAATATAATATTTTAAATTTTAAGGAAAAAATAATTTTTTGAAAAGGGGATAGTATATCTTATTGTTCTCAAAATAATTTTTAGAACATATAATATTTTCAATACCATTTGAGATAAATACTATTTTAAATGATATTTGATCTACAATTCATTAATCATACTTGGTAAATTCTTGTAAAATAAACATTAGACTTCCTATTTTAATATGATCTAGTGAAAAATATCAAAATTATTATATTAATATTTGAACTTTAAAACATAAATATTACCAATGGTTATACATTTTTCTTTGTTGTTAAAATCATAATAATTTTTTTTTAAAATAGAGTAAATTAAGATGTTCTTTGCTGATTTCTACCTTTTATGTTTTATAATTTTATGCCTAGGTTATTTTCTTTCTTGATAAGTCTTTGGCTTGCAGTTGAATTTTATTCCCTACTAAATCAAGTAATCTTATTTCTTGATAAGTCTTTAGCTTACATGTGTTTTTGGGTAAATGTCTGAGTTAAATTTCAACAATAGTTTTTGGTCTTTGTTTTGGGTAACTATTGAGAGAATCCAATTAGGAGGAGGGCAAGTCTAGAAAAACCAAAGCTATATAGCCTCTCTGTGAGATAAATTTCAAATGTAAAACAAATAAAAAAGAAGGATGAAGATGATGGCATCCTCACAACTATTGGTAACAATAGTAATGTTTTTATGTTTTTCCTTCTCTCATGGCAATTGGTAACGAGAACAATGTTATTCTGAAAGAATCCTTGACAACCATGGCTTTGAAATCACAAATATTCCAGACAAACACAAAATTTTGCACAACCAAAGCATCAACACCATGTATGATCAAAGTGGAAAAATGAGAAAATATGATATAAAACTAGAGTAGATAAATGGAAAAACACCATGTAGAATAGAATGAACACGGCTTACACAAATTACAAAACAAAATAAGAAAAAAATAATAGTGAAAACAAGTATAGCTTAAAGGGAAATACATTTTTACCTCAATATTTGTTATAAAATGGAGATGGCATGATACAAAATCTCTGCAACTTCACTTAGATTAGAGATGATGAGATTAGGGAAGACCAAACGCAGTAAGTGAATGTTCAAGATTGTAGAGTTCTTTTAACAATTTGAACCGTTGCCCCAAATTCAATGCAGATATTTTTTGGTAGACCACTACATTAAATTTTAATTATTACCACTATAGTAATGTTTACACCAAACCTATGACTAGCTACGGATGCATTAAAGAGGAAGGTATGGCTAGCCATGGATGCATTAAAGAGGATGGGACAAGTTTTTTTTTAGAGCTCTAAAAATATCAAACACAATTCAAAACACTGATTGTTCATTGTACTAGTGAATCGGGAAAAAGAAATATGTAATTTTGAAAAAATAAAAAATAAATGTTCAATATAAAAACATTAAAACTCACCATTGTTTAACAAAAATTCATTGATTTGATTGGTCTAGGAAAAAAAACATTGGCACCTAACAGATGCTATAGTTTCCTACCAGAGGTAAGAACTAAAAATTGCATCTACTTGTAGCTCAAAGTCGCCAACCATTAGAAATTTTGGAAAGATCTTCTAAACTTTTATATAATCTTAGTTATGTTGAAGACCAAAAATGTTCCGAAGGTCTCTAAAAATGCAAAATAAAATATTGAAAAAACAAATGACAGATTTTCCCCATTTTTACTTATGAAAACATCTTCAACATCTTTCTGGACTATGTTTGATCAGGGAGTTTCAAATTTCACAATTCTGGAAGCTTTGAATTCGGAAAAAAATAAAATTAGAATACAAGTGTAATTGATTGGTTCACTTAGAATTAATAATGAGAAAATCCATTTCCAACATATAATTCCCTTGAATTAGAATACCACTTACATTGAAATACCAGTGACGAGATAGAGGAAGTCATCAAAGAGTGCATCAAGTTGCATCTCTGTAATCTATAATAATATTTGAGAGTGCATTGAAAGCAATTTTCTAATGGGCACTTGCAAGTTATTTACAATGTGTAAAATTTGCATTCTGTTTTTTCTCTTCTCGTACCTTCTTATTTTCTGATTGAGAGATCATATATTATGATCCAAAATATCTTGTGCTAATATATAACATTTCAACGTTACAGGGCAAAGATAAACAATTATACAGTATTAAAACACATCTTGACTCTATATGTTTTATATGCTTTATTTGTCTTTCCCTTTCTTAAATGCTACAAATTTCTTTTGCGAAAGCCCTTAGTTGGCTATGAAAAATTAGAATATATACCAAACCTTATGATTCGTATTTAATTTCTTATTGAAGTGCAATTCTTCGCATAAATTTTTTGATAGTTTCATAATTTTCTACCATGTACAACTGGTTTAATTCACATGTTAGACTAGTCAAAATGTTTGTTTATTATTTTCATGCTTCATCTCTTTGCAAACCATGTGTTTTTTCTGAGTATAGTATATGTTTGAGAGCTTCCTTTCAGACTATATTCAAACCTCATACTTGGGGATTTTGAAAAGTTGTTTTCATAGCTTTATGACCAACATTTTTATCTCCCAAATGACTAGGATTTGACAGAATTAAGGTGTGACTCCATTATTCTTCAGTCATCTCACAACTATCATTGTTGTGTGGCATCATGCTTTGGTGGAATCCTTTCTTCCTATACAGTTCATTGTTACAATTGTTGGCCAACATTAAAAGCATCTTCTCGAATCTGATCCTGATTAGGCATTCTACGACAACTACAATTCATTTTACGTTGTAAAACAAACCGTTGTAAACAAACTAGATTATTTTCATTCATTCGTTCCCTTTTCTTGCAACTTATTTTTATTATACTTATGATATGCAATGAACTTTGAAATATTATAAAATTTAGTTGAGCCCCAATTAGATTTCATTTTCTAATTCCACCTATTTAGTGGAAAATTCAAATGTTGGCTTGGTAAATGAGAATTAGCAAATTCTATTATATTTGTCTATACAATAGTACTATTGTATTCACTTTTTAAATTTTGTATTGAAATCTGTGCAATAATAATTGATTTAAAAAAATAGAATCATAAATGTTAATAAAAAATAATCTTCACTCAAATTAGTTCATACAATTGATACCCAATAATTTTACTTAAACTAATATCATTAAAATAAACCTAGAATAAATAATAATCTACAATATTTTATTTTACAACCATTTTTAAGATCTCAAAGTCAAATGTTAAAATAATATGAAGAAGGGATTTATTGACATTATTTTTTAATTGGTTCATCCATATAATAAATATTAATCTTCTTTAAAATATACATACATGCTAACATTTTAACAAAATATACTTAATGGAGTTGTTGTATGCCATAATCTATGGAATTAATAATTTTTTTCTATAGTTAATCTCCCACTATTATGTATCTCTTCTTTTAATCTAATATAATTCACTATAATTATTGGACTAATAACTTTTTTTTTTTGCTAAAGGAAAAAATAAAGTTAGTTGGAAAATCTCCCAAGTCATTAAGGATGCTCACATTCTTATCTCAAGACATTGGGAAGTGTCTATACAACACATTTTCCGTGAGAACAATGAGGCAATGGATGCACTGGTGGCAACTGGTCATGTGACACCTAACACTTGTTGGTAGGAAAACTTTGATGGGCTTCCAACTCATATTCAGGTGTTAACTAACTTTTATTAATCTGATGGGTTGGAATAATTTAATTATTAAAGTTTTCATTTGGTTGGCAATCATTACTAGGAGTGTCTTGCCTAAAGGTGGCCATATTATCATTAATTTTATAAGAGTTTTGATTGGTTTGCTAAGTAGTGATCAAAATGTGAGAGTTTTTTTACCTAATTTAGAACGCCAGCTTTTGCAAGATTTGGTGTGATTTTGTTAGATGCAAAAGGATTAGTATCTTTATTAATGATGGTACTTGCATCTTGATGGCGGAAGGAGTTGTAGTGTGCATTAAGTGGATCGTACTAATGCTCATTATGATTCTTCATGGAGTGTTCTCATTATGAGTCATTATTTCTCGAAGCCTTTTCATTTTGGTATTCACCATTTTATTTCCTTCATTCACAAGTTTTTGAGTGTTGCTCTCTCTACTTTTTCTAGGCTGTATTTAGCTAGGGTTGTGTTGGATATCTCTAAGGACTTTATTGAGGATCTGGGTGAGAGTGGGGAAATGGGTAGTAACCCTATTCATATCAACCTGAGATCCATTGAAAGCTACAAAAAGGTTTCCTAGACATACCTAAAAGAAGGTGGTTTCTAGCATCGTTCATGCAATGTATTAATGGCTATGATGAATTTGTCTCCATGTGTAGTTTTTTAATTCTTAAACCAATAGGTGGGTGATTATGAACATGATCTAATTTGAGATCAACAAGGAAGTCATCGCTAAATTTGGTGGTTTCTCCTTGGAGGGTCGTAAAAGGTGGAAACAAAACCTTGTTGTAGATGAAGCCAATCTTAACTAGTTCTTTCGCCTAGATGAAAGCTCAGTTTGTGATCATGGTGGTTTTGTTAGGATGGCTTTACCGAATCTCTTGAAAGAAGTATACTATGCTATCATGAGATATCTCACCTTAGAGGGTAGATTCCAAATTTTTTGCTATTATCATTTCCCAATTTTAAATTACTTCTAAAATCATGACGTCATACCCCTACCTCATCCTTCATTCCATGGAGGAAAACATTCTTAGGATTTGGGAGAATATTAAAAAGGAGAAACCTTATACCATCCTTCACTAAACCTTTATGTTTAAATTGTATGAATTCCATAAAGCTTCTACCCTGCCTAAACTATCAGTGTGTAGGTTGTCCTTCCTAACTTGTCTCTCTCCCCCTTGATCCCTCAAATCTCTATTGAGGTGATGTCCACTATGATACTAAAAATCGTAATCCCACCCCTCATCACATCTTGAAGTAAATTAAGATGGAGAAAAATATCTAGATTGTGGACTCGGACGTTGAGATGGAAGGCGGTAGGAGGAGATACTTTAGAAACAAGGAAAAATGAGTGAATGTGGATCTTAGGTCCAAACTGGAGAGCCCCCTCTTAGGTCCAAACTAGAGAGCCCCCTTATTTTTGACTCCACAAGGAGTGACAAATTCAAGTATCCTCAAAAAAAGTAGAAAAGTAAAATTTCCCAAAGGAAATATGTTACGGATGAGGAGGAAATTGTTAGTGAGGGGAAGGGTGAAGATAGCAGTCACTTGAGCCCCCTTCCCTCCCATGTAATGCCTTGCCAAGGAACCCAAAAGAAATTAACCTGTTAAGTCAATAAGTTCTCCAAACTTGTTTTTGAAAGGTTAAATCAACAAGAGATAACATAGTCGAAGCAATAACATACATACATAAACAATACATTAACAGTTACATCTCTTAAGGGTTCCATGACATTGAATCACATACATAAGTTTTATTAAAATTAAATATGATAAGTAAAAAAAGTCCATCTCATAGCATAACTACATGTACAAAAACACTCTTGAAAGAATATACAAGTACATAAGATGCCACATGGAGGCAATAGGATTGATTGCCTTACAAGTCTCTGACAGTTTATAGTTTCATCTTAATGGGTGCATTACCCCTCTAGCTATGTGGACCAAGCTTGAAGGCTTGTTTGGTATAGTGAATGAGTTTAGTGCACTTCAAATTGTGGCAGAGCTTACCTCACTTATACTAGATTCTTTTCCCTCCATTAAGGACTTCTTGATGAAATTCAAGCAACTAAGATCTTTATTGCAAGGTTGTGGGAAAATGAAAATTGACACTGAGTGTATCTACCTGATTCTTCTAAGCTTTGTGGAAACTTCTAGATTTTTTGTTCTACCTTTTATTCCACCAAAGATGCTTTGAGTAATACATTTACCATGCCATCCTTTGAGGTTTTTTGTGATCGGTTGACTCGAGAGAAAGCTAAGCTCTCTTAGTTGGATTCTCTCACAGGCTTACAAAATCATGCATTAGTAGCTCGACCATCTTCAAGGATGAAGGAGAAGATTCAAAAATCTCATTTTACAGAGTCTCAGATTGATTCTAGCACTCATAGATTGATTATTTTCTTCTGTGTGAGAGGTTTTCTACATGCAGGTATTCGAGGGCTTCGTGGATTTATTTTGCATATTTGCTCAAATCCTTCAGTCACCACTCCACCTGTCAACAACTGCAACTTTCCAAATTTGTCCTTGGAATTTGTGTTGACAATTGGTTTTGAAAAAAGCAAAAAGCAAATCAAGGAGGATTACATATTCATATTTAACATTTTTTTAATTTTTAGATTGGAGGTGTGATAAATTATAAAAATTAAATTGGTTTTCAATATTGGTTTAAAACAAAAGGAATTTTAATATAATTTGATGGTTGTATTAAGAGTTTTATCATTTAAGAATTTTAAAATTATTATTAAAAAGGAAAAAAAATTGAAAATGTGGATTAGTTAAAAGGAAAAAGTTTGAAAAAATAAATACAAAAATAAATATTCACTACTTCTTGAAATTGACTACTTGTCATTAGATAAATTTCATTTCATTTCATTTCCCGCTAATAGTTGCATTCAATAAGGACCTACCCAATCTATTAAAAATATTATCTTTATCTATTCAAAAACATCTTTACAAAAAAATTAATTTTGAAACCTCCCCACAATTAATAATTCTTTTCAATATATAATTTCAAAAGTATATTAAAAAGAAAATAATAATATATTCATAAAAAAATTTATTTATTTTTATTAAATTATAATAAAATTTCTTCTTATCAAAAAATATTTGCCAATGCCATAATCTAGACATGCATGAATGTAAAATATATCATATTGCTAATAATTTTTACTAATTCATAATGAATATTTGTGAAACTTTTTTAAAAAGTCATTAACAATCATTTTAATATTTACATAATAATAATATAATTAAGTATATTCAAATTTAAAATATTTCTCCATTAAATTATTAACATAACAATTAAATCAATTAATCAAATTTAAATTTAATAACTTAATATGATGAAATTTACTCAATAGTATATGTTAAATATGAAAGATGGGTTCATATCAATCACTTAAATTTCTAATGCACAATAGGTAGGGACTCTAGCTCTACTAGAGCTCTTGTTTAATAAAGAAATCTAAAAATTATATTGTATTTTAATAAAATAAAAATAAATATACAATTAGTATTTTCACATGCATTTGATCTGTCAAATAATGCAACCATACGATACTTAGTTTTTTTAATCTTTAGTATATTTCTTTTCATGTGCATGCATAAGTTTAGTTACAACATGTTTTCTTTTCAATTAATCTTTTGCTTTTCCAATAAATTTTACAATTAAATTATTTTAGCTATAAGAAAATATTTATCCTTATTTAGAAAACTCATGATAATCACATGAAAAATTTAAAGTTCAAATCCTAGCTATTCAATTTGTTATTTTCTTCCAAGTTTCTACAATCAAATTTAAAAAGGTTTTAAAAGAATACAGTCATAATATTTTCTAAATTTCTCTATAGTTTTCTTCGGTCACATTTTCTTGATTAATAAGTTTTTCCTTTTCAAAATCTACAACATAATTCTTTATCCAAAAATCAATACAATAAATTAAGCATTATGCAAGCATCTAGGAAGACACAAAGTAGATAGATCTTTCAAGAAAAATCTACAATGGGTTTTCAAACCCTACCTCAAAACAACAACTAATAACTGAGACAACCTGTAAATGCATGGAAATCCAAAATCTTTGGAACTTTCAACAATTCTTTTGCTCCAATTCCTAGTTTTGGTTCCCAAAAACTTGTGTGTGGAGAAATGAGCTCTAATCTTCTAATAAAAGATTTTATCCTCTTAGAGTTTTCAATTTATGAACATGCAAATGCTTCAGTTTCATGGCATGCAAAAACGTCACTTTTTATTATTTTATGTAATTTAATTCTTTGTGAATACTTTTTACGTTTTACTTAAAATAAAGGTTATTTAAATTATTCTCACTCTATTTTTATTAAATAATAAGACATATTTAAAACGTATATTTATTAATTTAACTAATAATAACATTTAAAGTTCATTATTGTTTTTTGATTGGTAAATAATCGAAGCCTTATATTATATTAGATAAAAAGGATTACATAGTTCTCTATTCAAACATGCACTGGTAGGTGTTGTGGTTTCACAATGCACGCCCCATTTCTCCTAGAAATGGGAACCCCCTAGTAATTCTTTAGTCTCCCAGACCCCTAGTCCAAAGCCTAGGTCATTTTGGAACTCTTCCTAATTCTGGATCAAGACCTAGTCTCTGACTGGACAAGTACGGGGTGTCAAAACTGATAAAAATTGGAAGATTTTAAGAGTTTTAATGCATAAATGTGCACTAGTGCACTAGTGCACATGCACGAGTACACACTTATCTCCCTTCGGAGATGTACACCTACACACATGCACAAGTGTGCACCTCCAAAGGGTGTGCACTAGGTCCAAAACAAGACATCTAAGAAAAGGTGTACATGTGAACACCTCCCCAAGGTGCGCACCTATGCACCTTTTCAAAACCTAAGGCACAAGATAAGGGTGTGCAGATGCACACCCCACCAAGTTGTGCATGTGTGCACCCTTTTGTACACTACAAATATTGAAGGACTAAGTGCCCCCCCTACACTTGCTTTGCATGTGCACACCTCACCAAGGTGCGCACATGTGTACATGCGCAACTGTGCCAAAATGATTATAGATGAACCATTTCAGTGCACCTAGTGTACCTGTAAAGGTGCACTATTTTACATATCAAGGGTAAAAGGGGGATTAACTTGTTTTTTTTTTGAAGCATTTGGGCTAGGTTTTTTGTTAGTTAGGGTTGGTTTTGGGTTTGGTTTTTAACTCTTTGGACTAATGTTTGCTTTTTTTTGTAGGTAAAAAGGCATCCTTAACTTGTTGGGGTCATAACTTTTGACCAAGAGCTCAAAATTCAAAATCATTTACATTGTTGGAAAGAAGAACTAAAAATCTAATTTCAGTCCCTAAAATAGGAGCGTTTAATTACCCAATTTTAGAGACCGATGAAAGTTTCGACTTGAAATTTTCAGGAAAAGACCTCCAAAAAAGCTAGTTAAAAATGCCTAGAAAATCTTGTTAAAAAATATGAAATTTTTTCAAACATTTTATCATTTTGGATAATCTAGATCACTTGGTCTTTGGTCGGGAAGGATCAGATAGTTAAAGAGATGAAAAAATCAAGGAATGGATTTGATAGTGCACGAATATGTGCATAACACAAAGGTGTGGCACATAACACGAAGGTGTGGCACATAACACGCATGTACACAAATTATTATAACATCTTCATTATTAGCAACAATAGAGATCTTACCTAAGTTGGTAACCTTCACCTTCAAAGGAGTCATGTGCAAGTTTTGATTCATGAATTTACACTGAAGACCAGAAAAATAGAGCTTGGACACATGAACTAGAACAATTTTCTCATCCTATATTACTATTGATGACTAGATTCAACACAAGTGCCTTGGGATTTCAGATAGAAGAAGCAGAAGGAATTCAAATCTATGGAAATGTTTGGCTATAAAGAGGGTATAAATTATCAAAAAAGGGAAAAACAAGTACACTAGAGTGCTCCCAAACCTTGTCTGAGAAAAACCCAGAAATCGTTTTCAAAATTGAGAACTTTGATTTTCTGGTGAATAGAGCACCTTGAACAAATTTCATACAAGGTGTGCAGGTGTGCAAGGTGCACAAGGTGTGCTACTCCAAAGGTGCACCAATTAATTTGAAGAAGTCAGAGGTGCACCAAAAGTTAATTGCCAGTTCCAAATATAGAGCTTTCCATGCACCAAAAACACATTTTAACTCTTAAAAATATCCAAAGAAGGTTGCACTTCTATTTTTGGCATCTCCAAAGACTCCTACATCCTCTTATAGCTTCCTTCTTCTTATCTACTACTTCTTTCTTTGTTTTAAGATATGTAAAGGCTCATGCACCCATTAATTGATATAAACAAGGGTGGAGTCCTACTTAGCACCTCTTAGAGAGTTAGTTTGTATATATAGTTTTGTTTTATTAGTTTTATGCATATATTTGAATGAAGGATTGTCTCTCTCTCAACACAAATTGAGGAGACACTTGTCTATAAATTTGAGAAATTAAATTTGTATTCTGGGCTATTATTTTGATGAAATAATATATGATATTGGTGCTCTCTGTAATACCCCAAAATTGGCTCATTGCCATCTCAACCAATTCTGGTCTATTTTTGATCAATCCTAAGACCTATTCTAATAGGCAATTCTTATTTCGCTACTCGCTACTTGACTTAATTGTCAGATGCAGAAAACCCAAATCTACATTCATCATGCTCATTATTTAATTCCTATAAGTATTTACTCATATTAGTCACATTAAACCTATTGATTAATATTTAATTTAATTATTAAGTATTTATACTTTAATTAAATTAAATTATATCTTAAGGCTAATGTACTATGGAATTAAATTTATTTAATTTAATAAATTTGCCTATTATAATTAATTAAACAATATTATTTAATTAAATCGAGAAAGCTATTTCTAATTAATTAAATGATGTTATTTAATTAAATAGGAAGTCATTCCTAATTAATTAAATGAATTTATTTAATTAAATGAGAAAAGCATCTTCAATTAATTAAATAATATTATTTAATTAAATGAAAAAGGTAATTATGAGAGCATATCTCATTTTATTAAATTAAATATCTCAACAAAATCTCTCTTCAGTTCAAAAAGGGAAATTCTCAGTTCACTGTGAATAAAAAAAGGAATTAAATCAGTTAACTCCTTACTTTTCTCAAATTAAAACAGTTAACTCCTTATTTTACTCAAATTAAATCTGTTAACTCCCTTTAATTTGGGAATCTTCCTTTATGACTGAACTTCATCTTCAATCCTGACCGTTGATTGAAATTGATCTCAACCCTTGATGGATTCTAGGAAAGTCTATTTAAGAGACCTTCCTCTCTTCATTTCAAGGAGGATGAATTTGGAGAATTTGCATCGAATCGCTGCTAAAATTCATACTTACATTTGCTTACATTTCTTGCATACATTCTCATTCTTAGTTTAATCTCATTTTAGTTTAATCATGCATATGCTCAATCTAGTTTGCTTTATTTGTTCTTAGATTGCATTGCATCTTTCATTCTAGATTAATTTGCATACTCATTCTTAGCTTAATTTCATTGTTAAATCCTTCGTTCTTAGAGGGTCTGGTTGCCTGCACCTTGATTCTGAGGATATGAACAGGCAAAATCCCTTTAGATAGAAGGCAACAGGTCGCTTTGCAGGGCAAATTTTGGATGAACAATCCAATGTTCATTCTAAGATGAATCCACATGCAATGACCGTGTTGAAGTGTGTGTGTTAGCATAGGCTGCATTTTCACATATACACTCTCATTCTAATTGTAGTGATTCTTGTTGGAGTGTGTTATATTTTGTGAATGTATATTCATGGAGTGTAATGGAGCCAATGGTTTTTTTGTGTTATTTTGATTGAGTGATCTTTAAATTCTGGTGTTTGTTACATGTTTATAGATTTTGCTAATGTACTTAGTTGGAGAAGAGATCACCTACTGTTCATACAAAGTTTTTTTTTGTCTCACATGAGTGCACTTTCCATGGCCTTATGATTTGATGAGAATTGAAACATCTTATGATTACTAAATTCCCATTGATGATAACATCACTAGAATTATGGAAGCACTGCTCCTATTTTCATTAGTTACCTACTGATCATATCAAAGGCTTAACTCACAAACATATTCCTTTTGTGGCTTATGTCCATTAGGGATTTACTTTTCAAGTCATTTGCTTAAACTTCTTATTACCTTATCTTTGTTATTTTATTTATTAACCCATGGTTAAATTAGGAATTCATATAGTTATATTGTTAGATTGCATTCATTTAAAAAATAGAAAATACCAAAAACATATCTCTTTTGTGGTTAATTTTGAAACAACAAGTAGATTGATATCTTATCCGAAATTGGTTTGAACCAAAAAAAGCCTCCCTATGAACAAACACATTTATCTTCAACTGAGTAGATTCTAGTAGGTCACAAGATTTCCTGAAACCTTAGAGTTGATCCCAAATCAACTTTTCAAGAGAGAAGTTTGAAAAGATTCATGTCATTAAGCATCACACAAAATGACAGCTTAGTAGTAGGAAAGAACAAAATAAGAAAACCTCTAGTCTAGCCCAAGACCAAAGTCCAATATTATATAGATTTAAAAGGGGTATACCCTAGTGAAAATATATGTTTTCTTACAAAAGTTACAAATATTATGAAAGGGACAATGTGCCGAGGAGAGACTAAAGAGTTAAACGTCTAGTCAAAAGGTAGAGATCTATCTTGCATATGCAAGATAACACATGATAATCTTCTAGAAGGGGATTAGTAGCTAGAATTAAGGAACATAATAAAAAACAAGGGAGGAGAAAACTAAACTAAACAACACCCAAGGGCAGCTCTGTGACATAGCCCCCTTTAAACATGTTGCCATTTCCTTCCTTTGATGATTATGTCACATTTCCAAACTCTGCATTAATAGTAAGTACAAAGTATAATTATCAATTTATTATTTAAATTCTAACTATCTAAAATTAGGTATAAGAGACAAAAAATAATCCTACTCTATTCTAATGAAATCTGTCAAATATGTTAATCATTATGCACGTAATTATATCTTTGTTTGTAATTAGTTAAATATTTCTATTAACATTATGTTCTCTTGCCAATTTATGAGGCTAATTTGATAATACTATTGGATTAAATTATAGTGGTGCTTATGTTGTCTATGATATCCCTTAAGATCCTTTGTGATCCTATGCTTAGCTAAAGATTAAAATTACAGATAATATTTACAGTTCATTATTAAAATGAAACTTCTAAATTAATTATTATTAAATTAAATAAATATAATTACATTAGATTTATACTTTTAATTAAATATTTAAATTTATTTCCTCTATTTAATTTATTTCTTAATTAATTAGATATAATTAAAAATTGATTTTTTCTTTATAAATTTTAGTTAAATTAAATCATTTAATAATATCTTCATTTGATTTAATTATAACTAAAAATATAAGAGACTCACAAACTTAATAAGAAAACACATCTAAAAGATAAAGTATTAAATCAAGCTCAAGGGTCAAAATCTTGAATTCACGTCACTTGACAAATTCGAAAGGGTAAATAAATTAGACACTTGTCCTATATTTTAGGACAATTGGCTCAGGTTTAGGATTTAGACTTGAGAACTATCTTCCCTCTTTACCATTGAGATATTGTGATAGGGCATGCTCATCTTGGCAATTTAGAGAAGTTGATGCTTAGTACCTATAATCTGCATAAAAGCCAAACATGTGCATATGCATATAAATCTAAACTAAACATGCAATGGTGGGGAGTGGTGCATCGTGTAGATCCCAACTAGAAAGTGACTATGACTCCCTCCCTCAACCACATTAGAAATGTCAAACATAAAGTAAAACATACATATACACCATACACATGTAAGTATGGGATAAGTAACTATAAAGAAAAATATAAATCATTCATATAATTGACATCATGAAAGTAACTGAAATCACTATAGAAGTATTCATCATCAAACAAACCATGAACACTTAAATATCTGAGTATAAAATATCTCATCAAATGTATAATCCAAATGTGTAAATAGTATCAACCAAATCAAGTAACCAAGTACCACTAAATCATAACACATAGCCATAAAAGTTGGGCTAAAAGAATTCAACAATATAGCATGAAAGAAAACTAGGGGTAGGCACTACATCCCATGTCTTTGACACCAACAAAAATGAAACTCCAAATAAACTAGGGGGTGAATGGGAAGAGACCCTCACCTCCCCCCTAGTCTGTAGGAAAAAGGTGAACATGCCTTTGACAAGGACCCCCTGCAGTCCATTTCAATTGAGAATTTGGAGGGGTTGGGAGTCATTAATATGAATTTCAAAAAGTTGGAGGAGAGGGAAGAAGCTTTGGAGTAGAGGTTTGATATGGTTTCTAGGTTTGTGCTTAGGGTGATGCACTCAGTTGTGTCTACCCTTCATCTCCTACATGTGGAGAAAGATGGCTTTGCCTCTACAATAGAGGTAGACACCATGGACTCACTTTATAAGTTCCTATTGGATGATTGGCTACAAGTATTGCTAAATAAACCAAAGGGGAAGGATAAGAAAAGGGAGAGCTATCTCTCCTCTTGGTTTTAGTATTAGTGTTTTGTTATGATAGCTTCTTTGGCACCCGACCCCTATGGGCTCTGTTCATGGTGCTTTTATGGACTCTTTTATATTATGGATTATGTATATTTTATGGTTCAAATTGTCTGTAGTGGTTTAATGTTAGCTAGACTTTGGGACACTTTGATGTCAGAGTTTTTGAAATTAAATAGGGGGGTAGGTTAATATGTGATACATCTAACTTGTAACTATTCTACAACATTTTTTTTTTCTAGGTCAACCCCCACTATTGGTTGCTTTTAATTTAAAAAATAATTTATTTTCATTTTTTTAATTTATGATAATAATAAATGAACAATTTATTATTTTAAATAATCTTATTACTATTCACAACAAGTACTGGGCACTACTAGCACTTGTTTAAATTTTTCTTTTGAATACAAACATAAAAAATATCAATTCCAAGATTTCACAATCCTAATTTCAATATAATTCCAACAAAAAATAAGCCCTTAAGGCTATTAGGAGGATTTTTTTTTTGGTTTAATCATCACACATTATCAAAGTGTTAAATAGTAAGAATTGACAATTATTTTCTAGACTTAATTTGTTCAATTGGCATATTCTTTAGTCAACTAAACTGTGGACTTGTAATTGGCCTATACTTTCCTTCACAATTTATACTCCACTGCCTTCAACATAAATGTGATGCTTAAAAAAAAAATTAGGTCCCTTCTTGGTAAGATTTTTCTAAAATATTGAATAGACATCTCTACTACTGTAATTATGTAATCTTCTTTCAATGTAGTTTCAAAAAACCCATTTTGTTTCATAATACAGTTGCATATCAGGTTGCAACAACTCAACTTCATTTTTTATTCTTATTGATATTTTGGTGTGATTTAAAGCTTAACATACATCAATTTATACATAGAGATTAGAGTAGGTTTAACTTGATCATTTATTATTATCAATAACTAGCTAAAACCTAGATTAATTATTAGTTCTTTCCATAGGTAGTAATACTATTAAATCCATTAGATGTAATAAAAAACTAATAAAAATATGTATTCAACTAATAAGATTTAAGATTTTTTTGAATCTATATGTGAAGTATATAGTTCATAATTTTATGCATATTTATAAAATCAAGAAATTGTTAAAGTAATTAGATATTTCCTAATTAACTCTAGTTCACTTAAGCTAAACTTTAAGCATCGAATAATTAATTATTTTATTAATTATTATGATGCAACCTAGGTTAGACCTTTTTAGGGTTTCAATCTCCTTTATAAGGATGATCTCTTTTTGTAATTAAAGCAATTCATTGTTGACTATAGCAATTTATCTTTTTGCTCATCAACAATGTCTCATCTATGGGTTTGGCAATTCCAACCTCCATAGTCTTTTGCTTCTCTCTTTTTGTGATAGGTGTTTGCATACAGATGATTCTTGCGAGCTATGGGGTTTATCTTTCATCAACTTTAACTTCATGCCTCTATTCTATTCTTGAGAGTTTTGGCATTGATTTTTAGATCTATAGCTTTTAGAGGATTTTGTATTGGATTTGGGGAGGACCTAATTTTTGGAGCACTTTAAGCTCAAATAGACATCACTGTTGAGCTTAGAGCACTTAAAAATCCCCATTTCCATATAAATACATCTAGTTTGGAAGCCGTTGAAATCTGAAGCAAATTTATTTGTATCGAGGTCATTTTGAACTAGTCATGCAAACTGAGGTAGAGGTCATTTTTCTATATTAAAAAATTACATGCGTTGGTTTTTTCTTATTCAATATTTTTTGTTTTTACATGCATAGTGCATACGCTTTCCTTTGCAAAGTTGGTAGACATTGGCAATTTTATCCAAAAAAAAGTTTTTTTTATTATTTTAAATCGAGCCCAATAGCCTCGTAACCCATCCTCCCTATTTCTCTCTTGGTCCCCACACATGACTCCTGCTCTTTTTTTGAGAATTCACAATTTTTTGTTGTATATGCATGGTGGTTTGCGATCCTTGGTCACTGCTATAGTAAATAATGGATTTGGTTTTGGCATAGCATGGTGTCTCCATCAGTAAGAAGCTCCATCCGTGACACTCTTTCAACACGTGAACAAGGGATTTAGTGTTGTTCATGATTCTATGGTATTAAACATTTCTAACTCAGCCAAGTTTCTACCACTACCAATCTTAGGCTCCAGGCATCAAATTTTCAAGTAGAGATTTCCACTTTGCATATCACTCCTTGGAAGTTGGGCATTGAGTTTGGTTCTTTTTCATCTTGTTTGGAAGTTTCCAAGCATGTAGTTTGGGCATTTTTTATTGGCTTTCTTGTCCTGATTGGCCAGTTTCAACGTTGGGAACTATTTGGACTCCATGCATTCTCCAAATCTTTGTGATTTACCTATCTAGGATCCATGCCTCTATTCACGTGCCTAATTTATTGGCCCTTCATTCCAACCCTCAAACATTAGCTCTAAGTGATCCTGGGTGTTGTCCTTATTTACCAAGTCAACAACACATGGGAAGATGCTAAGCTTGCCTTGCACTTTGGACATTGTGGTTTTGGAGCATGTAGTTTCAAAATGGATGTGGGTGGTTGCAATTGGAGGTAGGTGACTTCTTTAGGAGGTGGAGGTGCACTTTATTGGGTTGTCCATATGTGGGCACATTGACAACACCTCTTTCTCACAGGTTTCCACACCCTCTCCTACAGTCTTGAGAAGATTCCAAGCACTCTCTTTTTGTGATCATCAGTGGTTTGTGCATGCATCTTTATCGACAATTTTTTTTTTCTTGTAAAGGGAGTTTTGGACTTGGTGTTGAGTGGTGACTTGGAGTCTACATTTGGACCATAGATTTGGAGGCATCCTTGTGCGAGCTAGGTAGCTGGGTCAACCTCCCCTGTTTCTTCCAAATGATTTCATATGCAACTACAAGTTGTGGTTTATGTTAATATTGACTGCACGTATCCTTTTTTTCAATGAAGACTAATGCTTCATGTAGTAATTTAAAAAGATGAATGAAGTTTTCCCTCACAAATTGTGAATTTAGGTGAGGAGGAGGTTCACATTACAAACTCATACTCATATGAAATCCCCCAAGTCATAAAAACTTCATTTTGTGACTATTTTTTGATTTCACCATGTTCTTTCCTCTAAACCAACAGGCAATGAACCTTTCTTGACTGTTGTTGTAACTACACAATTTTCACATGACATCATGCAATTTAGCAGGGGATCATTGATGGTAGAAGAAGACCAAAAGGTCATGAGTTTAGGAAATGTGCTTAATTAGCACCTCTTTTTGTATGCTTAGTCCCTCACCTCAATGCCTTTACCAACACTTCTTTTCACCTTTTGACAATTGTTAGTGACTAGAGTTGAGGCATTATTTTTGGGCGTGTAGTTAAAACTTTTGCATGGGGAATTTTTTTTGGATCGCAGGTCATCAACATTATTTTTTTGTGGAATTGTTTGTAGGCCCTACCTATGGTCGAATTTGGCATGAGGACTTTTTGTCTCATTATTGGTGTTTTTCCAATTTGCATTTCTTATTGCAAATTTAGCATTTTATTTTAAACACACTCTTTTTGGCCACTAGAATTTTTCTTTGGTACTGGCTCTTTTACTAGTAACTTTTTGACATCCTTGTCATGTTTTCGGTGGCTGGATATTTTTTCCCATAGGGGTCATTTTCCAAGCATTTTTTGCCTCAACAACCATTTGACCATCAAATTTGGGCTCATCACTTTCTGACATCAGTGCCATGTTAGCATTCATCAACATTACTATCACCTCTTTGGGCTCTATTTGGACCTACCATTGCATTTTTGCTCATATCTCAAGCACACAAACTCTGTTTTTGAAAAAAAAATATCATCAAAAAGCTGGTTACAAGCCTATCATAGTGGTATAATTAGTTTTCAGTTTTTTATTCTTTTTTTATGGCTTTTTCTACTATCAAAGTTAGGGGTACAATTTTACGCTCTGGGAGATATATCTTGAGCATATGATCTTTGATTTGGGAATTCTTTATATCATTGGAAAGGTTGTTTTTGAGATATTTTCAATAATGTTGGTTGTCTTCACAGATTTTTCTCCAGGCACATTATATTTAGTCTTTTGCATTTTTGCATTCTAGTAGATATCTTGATTGTTTTAGGTATGAGGATCAATTTAGTTTCTTTGGATGATTGGTCATCACTTATATTATCTATTATATTAGTCTTATGTCTCTTCTAGTCTATATAGACATCATTTGTATGCATTCTTGCAAACACATTGAGATAAAGTGTCATATTGCATCTATATTTTTGTTTAAGTTGTTTTGCCTTATTTTGCCTTCTAATTTGAGTAGTGTCATCCGAGGACACTCATGTAGATTATTGTATTCTTAGGATTTTCTATATCTTTTGCCTTATTGTACATGCACTACTCATGATTAAAGTGCCATGGGGGGTTGATGTTTTTTCTTATTTTGCCATCTTCCTTTGTCTAGTGAGTGTCCCATTCGTGACATTAGCCTCGTGATGTGTCTGAGATTGATCACCTTAGTACACACATACATACTCTTTTGTGCATTTTGACTATGGTTCCTTGACATGCAGTTCTTTTGGCCAACTTTTCCAACTATCTATTACCTCACCCTTGTCTACATTAGCGTGGTTCTTCTATTATTTCTCATGCTTCATTGGTTTGATTGGTCAACTCTTCAAGCTTTGGTTTTTCATGTCATCTATATCTTTGAGTTTAATTGTTTACCTTTGTGTGCCTCCTAGTTCGATGAAGATTACAATCTTCTCTATTTGGCTAGGTTCTATTTTAGTGGAGGTTTTTCACATCAACAATTGTTTTTGACAGAGCTTTGTAGCTTCTACAAGCTTTAGTAATGTTCTTCATGATCATCTTTTGTTCCTATCTTCTAGGACATTCCCTAGATTGGAGGCTTCTTTAGTCCTAACTAGTTTCTTTCAGCATATTTTCCATCTCTTTTTGGAGTATGGTTTTTCCCATGTGGTTTTCTCTATTTCTCATCTTTTTAGAGATTTGGTTGTGCTTGGGTACCTCATCAGGCCTTGTTTGTTGGGACCCAAATCTACTTTCTATAGTAGTTTCTAAGTTTTTAGCTACTCCCTAAGTTTACCTTAAGGGGGATGTTAGAGTAATTAGGTATTTCCTAATTAACTCTAGTTCACTTGAGCTAAACTTTAGGCATCTAATAATAAATTCTTTTTATTAATTATTATGATTCAGCCTAGGTTAGAATTTTTTAGGGTTTTGATCTCCTTTATAAGGACTATCTCTCTTTGTAATTAAACCAATTCATTGTTGATTATAGCAATTTATCTTTTTGCTCATCAAGAATGTCTCATCTATGGATCTGGAAATTTCAACCTCCATAGCCATTCACTTCTCTCTTTCTATGATAGGTGTTTGCATGCAGATAATTCTTGGGAGCTACAGGGTTGATCTTTCATCAACTTCAACATAAATGACTAGTTTTTTGAAATCTTATTGGTTCTTAACAAAAAAAGACAAGGAGAAAATATTTTTCTCAAACCAAAATTAATTTTTTTTATCAATTTAAGTAAGGATATCATTTATTTCCATTTAACATGTAGTTTGTACACACTTACCCATCTTATATGTTGGCTCTACAAGCTTTGCTGATAAAATTAACATGCCAAAAAAGTCATCTCGCTATCACGTCAACATGACCTTACATTTCTAAAATTTTGTAACATCCACATGCACCCCAGTTTGATTTATTTTACTAGCACTTGCACCAAATGGTAGAAGATTTTAGCTGATATTAATTATGAGTTTCTATTTTTATTCTAGTAAATGGAAATAAAATTTTTAAGCAAAGAATATTTGAGATTAATGACTTGAAGTTGTCTCATGATTTCATTCATTAAAAATGAACCAGGCTCCACTAACAAATAAATACTACTTGTGGCAACTTTAGATCTCCTATTCATACCAAAATACTATTTACAATTTAACTTAGTTATAAATGAATAGTAGAGTGTGGAAATAAAACTAATCCCTGATGCAAAAATCTGATCTAAAAAATCAATACCAAATATTAGCAAGATTTTGATCCCCTATTTATATGAAATACAATTTATAATTTAAAAACCATAGATAAAATTTAGAGTGAAGCTCTGGTGCAAGTCATCTTTACAAAAATTAGATGCATTAAGAATAAGCTAGACTCTAGTACACAAATCAATTCTAAATTCTAGCGAGCTTTAGATCCCATGTTTGTGTGAAAATACTCTTTATAGGACATTGTATCTCTATTGAAATTTTATTAGCCTATCTGATGAGAAAAAACTACACATTTGAAGGTGCATAACCATTAATATGAGATCCTTGAAGGTCACATAATTCCTATTCTCTAGTCCTGGGTACTTACAAGGTGGCTTTATGTCTATTAAAGTCCAACTAAGTTCCCTATTTAAACATTGCACATTGCTTGTATTTCCATCATGTATTCCTACTATGTTGTCCATGTGCAACTGCTTTAGTGAATTTGGCTTTCTGGTACTAATTCCTATTTCCAACTCCTCTACACATCTCTTAAGTTGTTACAGATATTTTATGGCATTTTCCAAAATTGATGCCTTTTCCATCTGTATTAATATTGTTTTGACATTGTACAAGGTAATACAAAATTCCTTGAGCCTTTCAAGATTGTTTTGATATGCTTAAGAAAAATGGATTTTCTGAGATAAACACAAAATTCTAGAAAACTATTATGCAAGGTATAAGGTGTTCAAAACGTATCTCTAGGATTTGTATGTGCTAGTTATGAATTCATGTATGGAAGAGCTATCTCAGTTTCAAAAAGAAAAGTATTTTTCTTTAAAGTTCACATGGACCTAGATCCCCCAAAATTATAAATTCTAAATAAAATTCCCTTGAAATCTTGAGACAAATTCATATGATTTTTTTAAGCCTTCTATCTTTAGAATTAGTCGAGAGTATTGTATACTTCTATGCAGGGGTTGTGATTTATCTCCCCATTTTTTGAATGATTTATCTTAGAGTTTCTTTGGACCCATTACTAGTGGATACAATGCATTCAACCATAAGTCCTTCTTTGTCTATTAACAGGAGGAGAAGGAAAGTTTGAAGAAACATGGAAATGGGATGAACGTGAAACTAAAGACCAATTTGCTAGTTTTTCAAAGGTAGGGGAGAGCCCATGGTTTTGTTTTCTTGATTCTTATGCCTAGTCTATGGATTGGTTTTCCATGATAAATTCATCTAAGTTCATCCCTAAACCAAAAATCTCTATTGGAAGTGTTATTAGAATAAAAATCAATAACTAAAAAATTGTTTATTCATCCAAACTATTCTTTCCTTTTCTCATATAAGTTCTATGTCAAGAAAAGTAAAAAGTGAGTAGAATTTGGGGATCCTATTAGGGAGTAATTGACTTCTAACTATAATGCATTTACCATTTTTTCTAGCTTCCTCAATGGAGGGCGCAATGAAAATAGTCATTTTAGATATTGCAGTTCAAGGAGTGTAGATCTTTGCACACATCATATCCTTAGAGCCTCATGGAGAAAGTTGATATTTTTTCAACTATATCTTCAATACAACACACAGTCCACACATGAGGGGATTCAATTTGCAAGAAAAATAGGGGATTCTACTTGTGTAGAAGAACATAGCAAAACACCCATCAAGGAAAACAAAGGATGCTACAACATAAGGGAAAACTTAATTTATTTTTCCTGTAATTAAAAGAAGAAATAACAAGAAGAAGAGAAAAGAAATGATTTGAAAGCATGAGACTTTGGATTGAAATCATGGAGTTTCATGTTTATTTGTTTAGTCAAAGGGCTTATAGAACAAATCCACATTGTTATACAAAGTTAACCCATTAATGCTTATTGTGAGTACATGTAACCAACTTCCCTTAAGTATAAAGGTTCACTAGTGTATTTTTAAAATTAATTTCCCTTGGTCCTATGTGTATAATTATACTTACATAATGGTTCAGATCATTATGCTTCAAAACAAATTAAAGAGAATGATAATGGTGAGTTTGTGCTTTGGTTAGCAAGAGAGGAATATTGCTTGGGTCATCCTAGTCGTCATTGGATCTATCCTCTCTAGAATAATCAAAGTTTGAATTTCTTATGTCTTGGATCTAATTGAAAATTCACATCTAAGGAATTTAAAGCCCCAAATTTGATTTTCTAGACAATATTGCAGAACAACATTTGTTGTGCAGAAAAATATTCTGAAACAAATTATTATGAAATAGATGTCATAAGGGAGCGAGTAAAGAATTTTGATTCCTTAAATCCTAAATATCTACCAAAACATATATTAGAAGTCCAACTCGTAATTCAAGAATCAAATGTTTGAGATTCAAAATTCCAAGAAAACTATATAAATAAGCAAAGTTAAACAATGAATTTAATTGGGTAAAAAAATACACCTACATTTCTATTGTCTATTGACTTCAAGCTCCCAGGAAGCTAGATGCAGACATGACAAATTAGAAAACCAATGATTGTGAAACAATGTTGATCTCAAATTGGTTTGAGAATTGAGTGTCAACACACTTAAGAAATTTTCTAAGTTGATGTCGAGTATAATATAGATGTCGAGTTATAATATGTACCAAGCCAAAAATTCAACAAGTGGCGAGTCATTTAGATGCCTAGCAAACAGACAATGCTAAGCAAGTTTCAAATGCCGAGTGAACAATAGATGTCGAGGAAAGTTCAAATGTCGAGCCAAACAAAATTTTAGTATGTGCTGAGCATCAATAATCAGCAAGTGCCAAGCAATATAGAATTAGCATAAGAGTTTGTGCCTTTACAAACTAAGATGTAAACCATTTTTGAGTAGACATATGGATAAATCTCAAAGGATTAAAGATAAGATCAAATCTATTTGGACTCCCTATGTAATCAACATGCAACCAATGAGAAAAATGGAAGGATTTGAGAAGAAAAGTTGGATGAATCTCAATTTTAGATTCATACCTAACCCTAAGTCATAAAATCTTTTTAAAGGAGATGAAGTCCCACACTTTACAGTGTGCACAAAAGAGAATGCATGTGAGGAGATAATGTTAGCAAAGATTTGAAGGAAGTGAAAGGGATAAATTGATCAAGTTGAAGGTGACTTAGAAGTAGGACATAATTGTAGAATCTATTAGCAGAACAAAGGATCAGTGAGGATCAGATTAGACAAAACAAGGATTTGAAATCAACAATATTAGATTGTAAGTGTATCAAATCAAACATTCTACTCTACTCTCTAATGATTATTACAACAGAATGAAATCTTATGGATTTAGGTTAGTTTAACAACCATTTTATAAAGCCTTTAACAATGTGACATTCCAAGTGAGTGTTCTAAAGTCCCTCAGCCAGGTACACTTTTAACAAGGTGTTAAAATCCTTTAACGGGTTAGGATCTATCAATCCTTGTAAGCCTTTAATAGGGCAAGCCTTTCATAGGGAAGATCATGAGAATGGTCAAAATATGTAACCTTAACAGGTGAACTTTATTGCTATAATAGTAAAGAGTTGTGGGTGTCATCCCCACCCCACTGTTACCTTCTCATTGGAGGGTTTCTGGGTAATCATATCTGGTGTCAAGTGTTTATGTGGATGCATTTTCTTTACATGTTATTTCTATATGTTTATGCATGCAATATTTTATTTTAAGTTGAAAGTTTTATTGGTTAAAGTTTAGTACTTCTGATTCACACCCCCCCCCCCCCACCCTCAGAAGTATACTTCCCACTTGTAAATCCCAACAAACAATTGACAATATCTTCCCTCCAAATAAATTTGCTACTATAAATGTTAGCATGGTAATAAGATATTGCCTTGTTAATTAAATCATTTTGATTTAATTATTAAGTCACTCGTTATCTCTAGTTTACTTGAGCTAAACTTTACACATATAATAATTAATTCTTTTACTAATTATTATCATGCAACTTAGGTTTTACCCTGTTAGGGTTTTCATCTCTTGTTATAAGGATTGATCTCTTTGTAATTAATTCATTCAATTTTGATTATAACAATCTCTCATTTTTCTCATCAAGAATGTCTCATCTATGGATCTAGGATTTCTAACCTCCATAGCTTTTGCTTCTCTCTTTCTGTGATAGGTGTTTGCATGCAAGCGATTCTTAGGAGTTGTTGGGTTGATCTTTTGTCAACTTCAACATGCTATCAAAGCTCTAGATCTTCATGCCCTTATTCTTTTTATTAGAATTTTGTCTTAGCTTTCAGATTTGTGCTTTTTATTTAGAGGGTTTCATTCTTTAGAGTTTTTTGTATTGTATTTGGGGGGGGGGGAGGGGGGGAGGGGGTGGGTGCGAAGGGGTGCATCACCATTTTTTGGCACACTTTCATGTTGGAATATTCAAATGGGAAGAGTACTTCTTTGGGGGGGGGGGGGCTGAATTCGAAGTAACTATTTTTTATCCTTTTAAAACCTCATTAACACATAACTAAAAGTAAAGTACATGCATGTAAACATATAAGCAAACATGAAATGAAAGCATGCATCAGCACATGACACAAGAGATTTGGTAACCCAAAAACCCTCCAAGAATAGAAAGGTAAAACTTGGGTGGGGATGACACTCACAAAAAATTACTGTAGCAATATGTTCAACCACTTCTGATGGTCTGCCCTATAAAAGGCCTGCCTTGTTAAAGGCTTTACATTAATTTACAAATACTTTACATGAAGTGTCACCCTGTTAAAGGATTTACAATAGGTTGTTAAACCCACCTAATACATAGGATTTTCAATCACCTTCGCCAAAGGTTCTCTTACCTAGCCATTAAGCTAACCTATCAATATAGGATTTCAACATCTAACACAATGATAAGAAAGTATTAGAACATTTGACTTGATAGAGTGCAATCTTCAATTGTTGGGTTCAGGTACTAGATCTGCTCTTCCTATACTGATCCTTGCTTGATCTAATCTTTATATGTGTCTCCTGTTCTGTTGTAATCAACTAGATATGAAAATGTTGCTTTGTTACTTTAAGTCTTTCCTTCTTCACACTAAAATTTTGCTATAATCTCCCCATACACTATTCTCATCCACATACCTAATGGAGTTTTTGACCTCCTTATAAAGATTATGAAGACTTAGGGTTAGGTATAGATCTATGATCCTCATTGAATCTCAAATTCCCACTCATACCTTGCATTTTTCTCATTGGTTGCATGCCTTCTCCATTTTTCTAATTAGTTGCATGCAGATCACATAGGGAATGTAAATAATTTTTCCTTATCCTTTTTTCCTTTTCAAAATCTCTCTATGTCAGCTCCAAAAATGGTTTACATCCGAGTTTGTGAAGGCACAAACTATTATGTTGATTCTATGTTACTCAACACATATTATATTACTAGTGCTTGGCACATGAATGTTCCTATATTGCTCGACACATGTTACATTTCTAGGTTGCTCAACACCTATTACACTTTGTGTTGCTTTACATAGGAATATTCCTAAATCACTTAGCACACACTACGCTTTGTCTTGCTCAACATCTATTACTTGCTCGACACCTGAAGTCAGTCAACACCTATTAAGATTCTGACTTGGCAACTACTATAACTCACTCGACATACATAGTGCACTTGGCATATATGGTGGAATTGGTTAATTGTGTTGACATTGAATGTCGAGACCATTCTAAGACCAACAATCTCCCCCTTCGACATGAGTGTTAAAAATACTTAACTACGAACTAATCTGATTGAGTACATTCTTTATTCTTGCTCAACATACATGCAAAATTTAAAAAATTGTTCAAAATTTTGTGATCAACAATATACCTTATGACTCCCCCTGAGTTGATTATGCCTAGTCCATTCTTGAAACTGAAATTCTATGCTAATGTGCTTGATCTCTCTGTCTTTTATCTAGTTCTTGTTCCCTATGCTTGTATACTGTATCTGATATGTATGAGTTCCCTATTTCAGATTTGTTTTCCACATGCTTGTCAAAATTTTGCATCTCTCCCTAACTTTTTCCTATTCCTTGTCTCCCCTTTTTTGGCTATGTACAAACTTTCCACTTTATTCTCAAAATGAATGAAATAATGCAATAAAAATGATCAAAATTTGGTATTCTCCATGTATCTTCATATATCTCCCCCCTTTTTTGACACTAATGTCAAAGGGTTCTAAGGAGTAATACCATACTTAGCCAAAAATGTACTATTTACCTCCAAAAGTATCTTCAGAGCTACATCCCAATTCTCCAATGCAATGTCCAATGACTTGTGCTGGATGGCATTCTCTACAGCAAGGTGTACAAGTCCGTCTAGGGTAGAAAGATTTGGATCTTTCTTTAGGATTGTTTCTGCATATGCTTGCTCCTTGTGAAGGACCTCTAAGTGTGGGGTTATGGAGGACTGGATTTGCATCAATTTTTCCTTTATGTTTTCCTCCTCTATTATTAATACAACTAACTCCCTTTGTGTGTGAAGCATCTATGCAAAATGCTTCTCACTTTGAGCTAGATTTGTTGGAAGTTGCATGCTAGAAATCTTGAGATTTCTTTCCAAACTCATTATTCTTTGGCTAGTCTCTTGTGTGAAGTTGAAAAAAACACACAATTTGTTGTACAATGAGAAAGTGTTCCCAAGTACAATTTTCACTCTTTCTAGTTTCTTAGCCAAATCAACTTGTGCTAATGCTATATCATTTGATATTTACTCATTTAATTTACCCTAGAATTTTCTTTATGACCATTCCATTAATTTTACATTTGTATCATGGCCTGCATTAGTCACCTCGTCAACTATATCTGATAGTTGTTCTATTATAGGGCTTGTTTCATCTGGTGACTGCAAGAAGATGTCCTTTATCTCGTTCAATGCTTGCTTATACTTGTATTATCTTCTCAATACTTCTTGTCTCTTTCTCCTATCCAATGCATTTATCTTTTCTATAGTGAGGGCATTGGATTCATAGGAGGGAATGATGAGCTCTTCATCAAGTTCAAGATCTCCATAGTGTAGTATCTTGGCTACCTATCTAGAGCTTGAGCCTGGTGTTTGAACTTTTATTGATATCATATCAGTGCTTGGCTTCTGATGAGTCTAAGTGGGAGTATCATTTTTTGGTAATTCAACCAATGTCTGTATTGTAGCTTGCTCCTCATCTCTTATTTTTTCCTTCTTTTCTTTTGATTTACCTTTATCACTGACAATTACTAGGGGTGAACCTATTGACTATTCTTGTTTTCCTGTATCTTCCCTTATTGCTGCACTTGGCATCTGGCGTGCATCACTTACTACTTTTGGTGGAGATGGTGGTGGAAGTAGTAGGAGTTTAGTAGCAGTGTATGTAAAAGGTTGTTACTTTGGATTCACCTTTTCTCTTTGAGGTGCTACTATTGCTCTTTGTCGCTCATCTACACTCACCAATATAGGGCTTGTACACAACTTTGCCTATAAGGTAGATTGGTGAAGGATCTTTAAGAGATCCTCTGTAGTTAAAGGATTGATGTTTTGACATGAAGTGTCAATAAAATCTTTTATTTTTATGGTCGATGTAGGTGTGATGGTAGCATGAGGAGGGCTAGGAGGTGGCATTTTTGTGTCTTGCACACTTCGTTCTTCCTATTCATCTAATGCCTTTTTCTCTCCTTTAGCTATATTCTCTTCTTCTTCCTCCTTTTTTACTTCCTCTTCTACTCTTTCTTCCCCACATTTCTTCTTCTCTTCATCTTTCTTCTCTTCCACTCTCTCTGTTGTCTCTTCACTTCTCTTCTCCTCTTCACTTCTCTTCTTTCCTATTTCTTTTACTTCTTTTCTCTTGGCACTAGCTTCTACCTTATATTCCTCATCAAATAAATCATCAATGTTCTTGTATATTTACTTCCATAATTTTGTGGATTTATTTACAACATCCTCTATCTTATTTTGGAGGATGCAAAATGCTCTATATTTAGGAGAAAATTTTCTATTATTTCTTTCATTTGCCTTAGCTATTTGACCTTTAGTCAAGTCTGGTAGCACTCTAGCTAGGGTTGATTCTCTTATCTCCCTTTTTCATTTGTAAACAAAAATTCCACTTATCTACAACTATATTATATAGCTCCTTGGACATTGTACTATCTAACTCTAGAGTTGTGTGTTTGTATTTGGCCATCATTGTATACACTGATTCTTCTATTTTATTTTTCTCTTCTTTATTGAGCTTATTAAAGTCTATAGTCTTTAAACCATTCAAGTTTTCTTTTCTAATATTTACACATAACTTGTTAATGGTAGACTTGGAAGGATGACTTACCACTCTAAACTGGCTATTGTCATCTGACTCTATTCTTTCTTCTCTAAGTTTGGCTAGGCAAAATATGTCCTTCTCTTCATTGGTTCTTCACCAGTTTGCTTTGTGGCTTTCTTCTTCTCTTTGGCTTCATCTTTTGGCTTTTGATTTGTAGCCCTAGTGGTAGCCTTTGTAGTAGGCTTCTTTGTTTTGAGTGCAATGGGCCTTGTCCCCTTCTTTGCCTTGGGCTGGGATGTAGGCTGAGTTTTGGCTTTCCTTATGGTGGCTTTGGCTTTAGTGGGTTCTTCCTTGGCTTCTTCTTCCTCAACACCTTCTTCTTTGTCCTCTCCTAGGCCCTGTGTCAATTCCAATGGCCCTTGCCTTGGTTTGTCCTTTTCTTGTTCAGTTTCATCTTCATCTTCATCTGTTGCAGTGCCTGCTACTTCTATATCAGCTCCAAATGTTTTCTTGAGCTTTCTTATTATTTTTTCCTTCTTCTTCACTATAAAGGACATCTTCAAATTTGTTACCACCTTAGATTTGATAATATCATAAGTTCCAAAATGAGGAGCATCCTTATCAATCTCTTCTGCAAGTAAAGAAATGATTGTAGCTAAAGCTTGGTCTACATCAAGCTCATATCCAAGTGGCCTAAGCCATCTTACTCTAGGTACCATGGCTTGGATGTAGGTGTAATCTATGTCAACCAAGAAACAAATGTCTTTTACATGTTGCTCAACCAGTGATACTAGTATCCTCATCCTTTGTTTCATGGACTTCTTGAAGTCCTCAAAGTAGCTTGTCATTTGAGCATCAAAATTGTCTCCCATTTGCTTAATAAACTCATTGACTTGTCTGACAATTGTCTTGTTAAGATCCTAATTTACCTTTCCAATTGAAGGAAATTCTTTCATGACATAGAAAAATATGCAAACCAACACTAATCCAAATTTGCATTGAGCTCCTTTAGATTTCCTTATGGCTCCCAAATTTTCATTGATTTGTTGTAGCATGAGCTCTGGTAGATCATAAGTGTGGTCTTTCTTCACAAGTTTGTGAGCAACATCTATTGCTATACATGGCATGCTATTCAATCTGCTTGATTGATAGAATTTATGAGATATAACTCTAACAAAAAAATCAAGTAGGGGTTTAGTGATGGTGTCAATTGTCATTCCCCTATTGTTCCATTTGGCACTAGTGTTTTTCTCTATGGTCTCCTTTTTATCACTTCTCAGGGTCTTAGGCCGATCTAGGATTGGGAATCCAGTAACCCTATGGACAATTTTCTTTGTGATCTTCACTGGCCCTGTTTCTAATCAAAATGATCCATCATGAATTCAGATCAACACTATATGAATCCATTTAGTCTTAAATATAATGGGGAAAACTAGGGCTTTAGTTAAACCCTTCTTCTCAACTAATGAGAACTCATCCTTTAATATACCCTTGTCACACAACTTATCAAAGGAATTGAAAATTTCTAGGTCACCTATGGGTCCAATATTACAGTTATCACATTTCCTGATGTCTTGGACCATTATGACTTTGTTTGGAATGACTAACAAAGCACTAGTTGGATCATTTTTATACGTGACCGTGGGAATGGGTTTGAATTCTGGTTGCTTAATCTCATTATTGACAAGTTGGATTTCATGACTTTCCTTTCCCTTTGTGGTTTTAGACCTAGATGCCATCTTGATTGAACTAGGGTTTAATATTTAAATAAACTTTCAAATACTATGTAGCTCGACACTTGATGAAATACCTTTAAAACAAAGAGTTCAGGTTGAATTGCTATTGAGATTGGTGCAAATCACTGTGAAATCGTTGTTTGATCACCTCTTCACTCTTCTTATTTTTGCTTTGTGTTCTAATGGCTTGAAAATAGTGATTTTCAACTTTATTAGGCTCAAAACCTAGCATTTATTGCATAGTGCTTACAACTATACACTTGACACTTGAAGGATTTAGTATAACCCGACTTTTATTGTAATTCATTTACTCAGCTTCCACTAACATATCTCATTCAACATCAACTAGACTTTCCAGCTTGGCATATACTAGAGTTTCACTCGGCATCTAAGGGTAGCTTGACATCTACAAAATTTTCAATTTTAACATGACATCTTTTCTCATGCAGATTTCTTCTTGGCAGTACTTCTTTGTTCTTTTGGGCTGATGTATGATACATCTTTATATATATCAGCCCCATGTACCTATCTTGTGATTAATTGGATGAAGTGTGATCACTTGACCTCTTGGGTGAAGTGATCTCTCCATTGTATGTACTTCATCCATCTCTTCTTTGCCATGCCTTTTTCATTTCTGCCTTGATGTGTTCCACAGATCAACTTTTTATTTACCCTTGTTGACTTCTGACTTGGGTGCCTTGGCCTTTGTTGGGCAATTCCTGCTGACATGTCCTATCTTTAAGCAACTAAAAAATGTGGTTTGGATTAACCATCTACTGTAATTTCCCTTCAAATGTGTTCTTATGCAGTTTTGAGGAACATGACCATATTCCTGACAGTAGTGACAACTTTTCCTGGTATTGTAATCCCAATTGTAGTGGTGTGCATAGTTGTTTCTCCTTGTAGGCTGATTAGGTGTCCACATAGGCTTTGATTTGCACTCAAAAGTTCTATGTCCATACTTTTTGTAGTTGTAGTAGTGACCATCAAATCTTGGTGTTCTCATAGTCTTGGTTCTATAGTCTTGTGTTGAGTGTCCTTGCCTGTTACACTTGTGACAATAACCTTTGTTATTGGATGTATCCTGTTGATTGGTCTTTCTACTCTTACAAAAAAAAATTAGTAGTGTGCCCCTTTTTATTATAGAAATGACAAATGAGTTTAGTGTTCTTACCTTTGTTACTTCTTTCTTCTGTAGTCTTGGATGATTCTCCTTGTTCAGTGCTAGTATAACCAAGTCTTGAAGTATCATTACTAACCCTTGGTGATTTCAGTAATTGTTCAAAGTACTTGATAGCCTCATTGGGTTTGTTGTAGCTTTTTGCTATCTCTTTTTCTCTCGTCAATTCATTTTGTAATTGTTCATTCTACATCTTCAAGGTTGAGATCTCAATGTCCTTCATGTTTAGCTCATAGTGAGCATTCATCATCTGGCTTAAGGTGTCTAGCTGCATGTTTGAGATCTTTTCAAACTCAATTGTCTTCTCCTCCAATCTATTGGTGAGATTTATCTTTTCATCTTCTATCATGGCCTTGTCTTCAATATCTCTTTTCTTATGTTTAGTGACTTCACAAAGCATTGTAGCTTGTGATTCTTGTTCAAGCTTGAGTAATCTAATTTCTTCAGCTTGTGCTCTATTTTTCTCCATCAATTTTGCTATTGCTGCATCAAACTCCTTGGAATCTCCATTCGCAAACATTTGTGTGGTGTCAATCTCCTTGTAGTGTATGTCATTTTCAGCTATCGCTATCTCCTTTCTTCTTTTCAAGGATTTTCTCAGTTCCTCTTTGGCTTCCTCTACCTTGTGTAGAGCAAGATGCACATCAATCACTTGATTGTCAATAATCTTCCCAAGTTTGAAGACTTCCATCCTCAGATCTTTTTCTCCAAGATATTAGGCTTCTCCTTGCGAGAACCAGAGCTCTGATACCAATTGTTGGAATGTTCAAATTGGAAGAGTACTTCTAGGGGGGGGGTGAATCAAAAGTAATTAGTTTTTATACTTTTAAACCCTCATTAACATATAACTAAAAGTAAAGTACATGCATGTAAACATATAAGAAAACATGCAATGAAAGCATGCATCAACACATAACACAACAGAGTTGGTAACCTAGAAACCCTCCAACAATAAGAAGGTAAAACTGGGGTGGGGAGGACACCCGCAAAAAAATACTACAACAATATGTTCAACCACTTCTGATGGTCTACCCTGTTAAAGGCTTTACACTGTGTCAATAGTGACCTGGTTAGAGGATTTACAAACACTTTACATGAAGTGTCACCCTATTAAAGGATTTATAATAGGTTGTTAAACCCACCTAATACATAGGATTTTCAATCACCTTCTCCAAAGGTTCTCCTACCTAGCTATTAAGCTAACCTATCAATATAGAATTTCAACATCTAATACAATAATAAGAAAGTATTAGAACATTTGACCTGATAGAGTGCAATCTTCAATTGCTGGGTTTAGGTACTAGATCTTCTCTTCCAGTTCTAATCCTTGCTTGATCTGATCTCTATATGTGTCCCTTGTTCTTTTCTGATCAACTAGATATGAAAATGCTACTCTATTCCTCTAAGTCTTTCCTTCTTCACACTAAAAGTTTTCTATAATCTCCCCATACACTATTCTCATCTACATACCTAATGGAGCTTTTGAACTTGTTATAAAGATTTTGAAGACTTAGGGTTAGGTATGGATCTACAATCCTCATTGAATCTCAAATTCCCGCTCATACCTTGCATTTTTCTCATTAGTTGCATGCCTTCTCCATTTTTCTAATTGGTTGCATGCAGATCGCATAGTAAATGTAAATGATTCATCCTTATCCCTTTTTTCTTTTCAAAATCTCTCTATGTTGGCTCCAAAAATGGTTTGCATCTAAGTTTGTGAAGGCACAAACTATTATGTTGATTTTGTGTTACTTGGTACATATTATATTACTAGTGCTCGGCACATGAATGTTCCTATATTGCTCGGCACATGTTACATTTTTGGGTTGCTCAAAACCTATTACACTCTATGTTGCTCAACACATGAATATTCTTGAATCACTTGGCACATACTATGCTTTGTCTTGCTCAACATCTATTACTTGCTCGGCGCTTGAAGTCACTCAACACCTATTAAGATACTTACTCGGCAACTACTATAACTCACTCGACATACATAGTGTACTTGACATATATGGTGCAATTGGTTAAGTGTGTTGACACTTGAATGTCAACACCATTCTAAGGCCAACATTTCAACCCAAATGGACATCATCGTTGAGCTTAGAGCACCCAAAAACCTCTATTTTTATATAAAATTTGTCCAATTTGGACACAATTGGAATTTGGGGCTTAAAAATATTGTTGCTAGAAATGGCACATTTCTTGAGACAATGATTTTTTATTTTTTTATTTCTTGAGGCAAGTATTTTTGAATTTTGGCATGCAAATTGAGATCTTTTGGTTCAAAAATTAAGACCTTGACTTTCTCGAGACTATAATTTTCTGAATTTTGGTATGCAAATCAAGAATTTTCAAAAATCAAATTTTGCAATTTTCGAGGAAATGATTTTATGATTTTGGCATGAAAATTGAGATTGTTGGGCACATAAATTAGGACAATTATGAGAAACTGGCATACTTCTTGAGGTAATTTATGGTATTGTTGGGCACACTTTTCAAGATAGTTTGGCTCAAATTCTAAGGCAGTAAATATTTTTTTGCTTTTCTAACGCTTTTTTGACATACATGTGGTTATTTGGCCATAACTTGCTCATCTGAACTCTGTTTTTCAATAAGAAAAAAGCACTAGAAAGATGATTATGAGCCTATCATAATGGTGCAACTTATTTGGACTTTTTATGTTGTTTTATGGCCTATTTTGGCTATCAAAGTCAAAAGTTCTATTTTTCACTCTGAGAGATATATTTTGAGACACTCTATTTTCCAGATTCTACTCTAGGCATATCCCATTCAATTTTTTTCTTTTCTGCATTCTTATGGATATCTTGTTTGTTTCAAGTTTAGGATCAACTTTGTTGGTTCAAATGACTTTTCATGGGTTATACTATCTATTATATCAACCTTATGTCTCTTTTGATCTTTGTTGACATCGTTTTGTAGTATTTTTGTAAATGCACTAAAATAAAGTGCCACTCTATTACATTTTGGGATCTTGCACGTCTTTGTGTTTTATCACACTACATTATAAAGTCCTTAGGGGGTTTAATATTGGCCATATTCACCATCTTCCTTTGTCAAGTGAGTGTTCCTTCCATGATATTAGCCTCATGATGTGTCAATGACACATGCCATTATAGGTTTTTATACTTCTTTTTCACTCTCGATGTTCCTGGTTCTTCTTTTTGTAGGAGATATTGCATTGAGTTTCAATGGTTACATCTTACCTCTCAACATTATAGGGGGGATATGTTGGATCTATTGATTTCTTGGTTTGATGGAGTGAGCTATGTATTTAGTATTTGATCCTATGTATTAGGTAATTGTAGTGGCTAGATACCCATGCATTTCGGTGAGATGAATCATTTACCATATAGACACTCTTTCACTCTATTTTTGGAGGCTGTGAAGATACCTTCCATCTTCAATCGATTAGCTCTTCAAACTTAGTCTTCTCTACTTGGTCATGTTCTATACAATGGAGGTTCTTCAGATTAGCAGTTTGGCAATGCTTAGAACTTCATGCTTCAATTTTGTTCTTCATGATCATCTTTTGTTCCTATCTTCTGGAATATTTTATTTCCATCTCTTTTTGGAGTAAGGTTTTTCCCATGTGGTTTTCTCTATTTCTCCTCTTTATAGAGATTTGGTTGTACTTGGGTACCTCATCAGGCCTTGTTGTCGAGACCCAAATTTGCTTTCAACAGTAGTTTCTAGGCTTTTAGCTACTCCCAAGTTTATCTTAAGGGGGGTGTTAGAGTAATAAGATATTGTCTTATTAATTAAATCATTTTGATTTAATTATTAAGTCACTTATTATCTCTAGTTTACTTAAGCTAAACTTTAGGCATATAATAATTAATTCTTTTATTAACTATTGTCATGCAACCTAGGTTTTACCCTATTAGGGTTTTGATCTCCTTTTATAAGGATCGATCTCTTTGTAATTAATTCATTCACATTGATTATAGTAATCTCTCTTTTTTCTCACCAAGAATGTCTCATCTATGGATCTAGGAATTCCAGCCTCCACAACTTTTGCTTCTCTCTTTTTGTGACAAGTGTTTGTATGTAGGTGATTTTTGGGAGCTATGGTGTTGATCTTTCATCAATTTCAACATAAAAACACCCCACACATCTATTATATATTTTATCTAGGGCAGTCATTTATAACAAGAACCTCTATGTCTAAGGTGGGTGTGAACCAGGGTGTTCCATGACATGCTCATCTAGTAACGTGGGTGGAGGAGGACAACCCAACATATGCTTTGTGGTAGGTTGCAAAAAGGACAGGTTGTATACCTTATGCAAACAAATCATTTTATACCTAGAAGTAGCTTGCCGATTGAAGCACGTCTATCAGACTACTCATCACAACTACACGACAGTCAAATTGCTAGCCTAAGCACCTCTATCAGACCTGTCATTACAACTGCATGACAGTCAAATTAGGCTTTGCTTGGGTAGAAGCATTATCGACTGAATATAGAAAAATACTAAAGCTACTTACTATGAGTAAAAATATTTTCTTTTATATTTGACTATTATTTGGTATTTGTTCCCTTGTTGATTTTTCTATTTATTTATCTTATTAATTTTCTCATTTTTTAATTATATTAATTATATATAATAAATAATTATTTTTTAAAATGTAATTATAACTATATTCCTATTTCATAATCTTATATGTAGTTAAATATTAATAAATATATCCAAAAAATAATTTAAATGTATTAATAATTTAGAAATATAAGAATGTTTTTAAAATGAATATATATACACTAATTAAAATGTGTAGGTATATTTATAAAATAATTTATATATAATTAATTATAAATATACTAATAAACATAATATTTTTAACACACTAAATATATGACTCGCACAAATTATTAAAGAAAACATAAAAATATCAATCAAACCAACAAAAATATTAAAATAAGTATAAATTTTTGTATTGAATTAAAAAATTTATACTTGATTTATCTGTCCAATCGATATATTCTTTCCATGGAATGGGATTTCACATCTTTGCTCTTCCAATTTTTAGATTATTCATTATTATTTTCATATATTTATGAAGTAAATTATATATCTATATGCATTATGCGAAAGTAGTCATCTATCATTTCTATTGACTCTTAATATTTTTCATAAATGTTTACAATATTTTTCCACAAACTAATTAGTTACATTTTTAAAATATTTTAGTTATTTTGTATCCACATTTCTATCTTAAAGTTTAGCTCCATTACTTTTTCCTATTTATATGCTAGATCTTTTACCTTTATGTTCATTTAATTATAATGACTTGAATGTAATTTGGTCAACCACTATGTTGGTTAATAGTTTGTCCCTCCTATGGTTTGGCTTATACCTTGACTCTTGAACACCCAATGTATGGAGGAACACAACTATAATCAATAGATGGGTAAGTGTATGGGTGATATCAATGCCCTCTGAAATAAAAGGTACAACTCCCTTAAGTGCAAAGATTTGCAAAGAATACTATCTTTATTAGACTAGGGGTCCTACTTCTAAACAAGGGTATGCTCTTAACTAGATAGAAGAAGAGTCAATAACTAGATTACTTATAATAGCCACAAGAAATCCATGCAAGGGGAATGATTTGGACAACCCACAACATCCACAACCATGGCTATTACAAGTTATCTCTCAGCTCTTCCATACTAATTGTAATATAAACAAATAATCCTATGGCTACAACTATTGAATGCAAAAATGATGTACTCAAGAATGAACATTCATGGGCCCAAGTGACTCTCTAACCAAACAAGATCATCCAAAAACAATCTCCCAATTCACTCACATTCAATTTCCAACATACCAATGCAAGTCTACACTAAAAGATGCAACTAGTAACAAGAAAAAGAGGAAAATTCAACCAAAGTAACACTCAGATTAACCTTCCAAGCCACAACAAAACTAAGATCACCATAACTTGATCAGTTTACCATTAAATGTATTCTACTTCTCCTTATGAAATTAACATGCAAGCTACTTTAACTATGCACATAAAATAGGAGAAATGAACCAGAATTAAATTTTAAAAAGCAACACTCAGATTGTTTATACTACTAACATACATCACTAACACTTAGATCAATGTGACATTAACAACTTCAAATTCAATTTTTTTTCACTTCCTTGAAACCTAAACTAGGAACAACAAACATTCAAAGTAAACTAAAATTCTCACTTAGTAGTGTCAGTGACCAAGGTTCATTCATAAAGAAGTTTGTTGATCCTTTATTCATCTTTCCAAAATTACATTTATAGGCTCTCTTTAAAGTTTGGCCAATTACATTCATGATTACATTTTATACAAGTTTGTAGAGGTATGGCCAAAATTAGGCATGACAAAAGTCATCTATTAAGAGGAGACTTGCCAAAAAAATTGCTACAATGTGTGTGTGTGTGTGTGTGTGTGTGTGTGTGTGCACGAGAGAGAGAGAGAGAGAGAGAGAGAGAGAGAGAGAGAGAGAGAGAGAGAGAGAGAGAGAGAGAGAGAGAGAGAGAGAGAGAGAGAGAGAGAGAGAGAGAATGCTTCTGGCCCTGCGATTCAATTCTTCTTGGGAATTATAGTATTAGCATTGTGTTCTTTCATGGTGTCCAACACCATCTTCAACTCTTTGACACCTGGTATGTAGATGTTGTCAGCCCTAACCACTCAATAGTCATGGTCCTCTACCAATTCTTCTATTGTGGTGACCTTAGATTAGAGCTTATCTATTACCTTCTTTAGAGTGTCTTTAACTACTGACAACTCTGAGATCTTAGAATTTCGATAATTGGCCAGACTAGTAGTCTCCTTAATGAAGCTAAGAAACTTTACTTTCATGTGTTGGATATCTACCAATTTCTTATTAGGAGTTACCTAGGATTTAGTGTGCATATCCTTTAAGTACACACAGATCTTCTCCATAATCTTCACATTATCATACACACTCTTCAATTCACTAGTACAAAAAAAATGACTAAATAAACTACTATAAAATTGTAGATATATGACCAATTTTGATTATGTGACCATTGGTAGTTTATTGTTGGTCATCAATATCACAACCAAATTTATGACTAAACTATTTTAATCATTAATTTGTTCATTGATTTGTTTATTAATTTGGTTGTTGATTGTTATTAAATAGTAGTTTTTTTGGTGGTTTATTTAGTAATTTAAATGGTAGTTTATTTGGTAGTTGATTGTTATTAAATAATAGTTTATTCGATAGTATATTTGGTAGTTGATTTGGAAGTTGATTTGATAATATATTTGGTAGTTGATTTGGTAGTTGATGTGGTAGCATATTTGGTAGTTGACTAGTCATTTATATGTTAGTTAATTTGGTCATTTATTTATTTATTTCCATTAATTAGTATTGAATACAGTTATGAAATGAATAATTTATTCAATACCATAAATTTTAAAATACCAAAAAATATGATATTAGAGTTGAATTGAAACATTAAAGAAAATAAAAATGTTGCACATGAACAAAACTAAAATTAAAAGATTGATTCAATATCATGATAAATGAGAGTATTACACATTAACAACACTAGAATTAAAATATTGATTCAATATCATGATAGAAAAAAAGTAACTTTGGATAAAAAATTTAATACAAATTTATATAAGTAATAATATATGTCGAATTTGTCCAAAGAGTATACATGTAAAAATGATAAAAAGTGTTACAAATATCTAAGAGTTTCCAACTCTTTCAAATTGATGGTGACACAACCTAGCACAAAATTGACACAATAGGAAAGGGAATTTTTTATTAACTATTAAAATATGCTAATACATTCAGTACAAAGAAAATAGACTTCTACACATGCCCTATGGGCTTACAATAGCACAAATCTGGAGATAAATTCTTCTCCTAGTACCTTCTCTCAAACTCCACTCCGAGCTGCCTTTTACAATGCCAAAAATGTCCTTAAATAGACCCCAAAGGGTTAAGGATTAGGAGTAGAAAGTTCTAGTTGGCATCCACCAACCAAATAGAAGGCTCCGAAATCCACGTTACAAGTCAGCACAAAACTAGAAGAATCTAGAAACGGTAACCGAACTTTCAAGAGGCATAACTTTTGAACCATAGCTTTGATTGACGAACCATTTACATTTTTGAAAAGTTCTCGAAGCACTCTATAGCCCTACAAACAAGCTTAGCTCATTCCCCATTTTTTGGCCCTGTATGAGGTCATTTAATTCCCTAAACTTGACTTTGAAGCATTCTTAGGAGGTCTCCAAAAATTGAAAAACTGCAATAACTTTCAAACCGTGGAGACTTTTGACCCGATTCTTTTTCTGGAATGCTCTAAATTACAATTACAATCATCTGACCAATTTACACCTTCTAGTTCACCAAAATGATGGCCCAATTACATACTCCCATTTTTTAGACATTTTCACGTATCCCATGGTGCTCAAATACTCTAACCTAAAACACTCATAGTGGAACTGTGAGAGTTGGAACCTTTATTTGACCCAAATGAGTATCCAGAAATGAAAACACATGAAACATAAACTAAGTCTAAGTACATTTTTTTGGGTGACACAGGATTTCCCTTATACCTCTGGATGCTCCTGCATCAGACACCCAGGGTAGATTGAAAAGTAACCCTGTCACTTTATGGATGGTAGAGGAAATCCCAAATGGGAAACCTCAACGACTGATATCCAAGTTGAATACTTGATCGGTCAACCCTTCCACTTAACCAAATACTCTTCATACTGCCTATTTCTGGTACTCCTACCCACCGATGATCTAGAATGTCTTCTATCTCCTCCTTCTTAGAAGCAAAAATTGGACATGGCTCTAACATCAATTCCTCATCTACACCATCATCATGATACTTTGTTAAGTTTGCAATGTTGAAGATAGGAGAAATGTGAATTCCATCTGGTAACTCCACCTCATATGCATTTCCTGAGTCATGTTTCTTTAGAATTTTGCAGGGGCCAAATTTCTTCATCTTTAGCTTGTTGTAAGTACCTACTGGAAATCTCTTCTTTCTTAAGTGTACCATGACTAGATCCCCTTCTTGGAACTCCTTATGTCTTTTCCTTTGATCAGCCCTAGCTTTATACTCTTGATTCATCTTGGTAATGTGTGCCTGCACCTCCTCATGTAGGCGCTTGATATGTTCAGCAAACTGTTCTGCTTCAGCACTTGTCCTTTCCCCTTGCTCTATCTTCCTCAATTCTGGTGCAGTCCTTGGGCTATTTCCATATACAATTTGGAATGGTGATCTACCAGTACTCCTATTTACAGAGTTATTGTAAGAAAATTCCTCTTGTGGTAGAATCAAATCCCATCCTTTGGGCTTATCCCCAACTAGACATCTCAGTAAATTGCCCAGACTTCTATTTACCACTTCTGTTTGGCCATCAGTCTACTGGTGATGTGTTGAACTGAATTTCAAGTTTGTTCTCAACTTCTTCCATAATGTCCTCTAGAAATACCCCACAAATTTAGTATCTCTATTAGAAACTATACTCCTTGGGAGACCATGTAGTATCACTACCTCTCTGAAAAACAAGTCTGCAATATGGACAGCATCATGAGTTTTGTGGCAAGGAATGAAATGTGCCATTTCGGAGAACCTATCAACCACCACAAATACTAAGTCATTACCCCTTTGTGTCCTCGACAATCCAAGAAAAAAAATCCATACTTATGTCCTCCCATGGCTTTGATGGAACAGGCAATGGCTGATATAGTCCATCATTTTGACTAAATCCTTTGGCCACTTGACAAACCTGACAACTTTGTACAAACTTCTTCACATCTTGTGAAATCTGAGTCCAAAAATAATGTTCTCTAAGAATGGAAATGGTCTTATATTAACCAAAATGTCCTGCCATCCCTCCACTATATTTCTCCTTAATCAGATTTTCCCTCATGGAACTCCTTGGAATGCATAATTGGCTGCCCTTGGACAACATACCATCTTGAATCAAATAGTCTAGCCACTTGGTTCTGTCTACATCAATAGGCTCTTTACAAGCTTTTCATGCTTCAGCAAAATCAAGATCCTCAGGGTACAAATTCTTGAGTTCATCAAACCCAACCACTTCAACCTACATTACTATAAGCAACAACTACCTCCTCCTTAATGCATCTGCAACCCTGTTAGATTTCCCACTTCTATGCTTCAATACAAATGTATAGCTCTGCAAGAACTCTACCCACTTCATATGCCTCTGATTCAATTTACCTTGGCTATTTAGGTACTGTAATGCCTGATGATTAGTATACAAAACAAATTCCTTTGGCAATAAATAATGTCTCCATTTCTTTAAGGCTTGAACTATTGCATAGAACTCTTGATCATAAACATAATACTTCTTCTTTGCATCATTCAATTTTTCACTAAAATATGCAATAGGCTTACCTTCCTGGCTCAATACAGCCCCAATAGCACTGCCACTAGCATCACAATCCACCTAGAACACCTTTCTAAAATCTGAAAGTGCCAACACAGATTGTTCTGTCACCTTCTTCTTCAGAAATTCAAAACTTCTCGTAGCTGCTACAGTCCATTTGAACTCTTTTATATCCCCTCTTATTGTGTCAGTTAGGGGTGCACATATGCCACTGAAATTCTTAATGAATTTCCTATAGAAACTAACCAGACCATGAAATGATCTTACCTCAGTAGCAAACCTTGGAGTAGGACATTCCAAGATGGCTTTTACCTTCTCTGGATCCATTTTAAAACCTTCAGGTGATATAACAAACCCCAAGTAGACTAACTCCCTTTTTGCAAAGATACACTTCTTCAGATTAATTAACAGTTTCACTTCCCTTAATCTTTCAAGGACACTACAAATATGCAATAAATGTTCTTCCAAAGTCTTGCTGAAAATTAAAATATCATCCAAATAAACAATAACAAATTTTTCCAAGAACTTCTTAAGTACCTCATTCATAAGCTGCATGAATGTGCTTGGGGCATTTGTAAATCCAAAGGGCATGACTAACCACTCATTAACACCCTCCTTGGTCTTGAAGGTAGATTTCCACTCATCTCCTTCTCATATCCATATGTGGTGATAACCACTTTTGAGATCTATCTTTGTGAAGTACTGAGCTCCACTCAAACAATCCATAAGACATCCATCCTTGGCAAAGGAAATTGATACTTTATGGTTATCCTATTTATAGCTCGAGAGTCCATACACATTCTCCACTCTCCATCCTTCTTTGGTGCTAGTATTACATGTACTACACATGGACTCAGGCTCTCCTGAATCAAACCCTTCCTCAATAACTCCTAAACTTGTCTGTTTAGCTCCTCAGTTTCAGTAGGAGTCATCCTGTGAGCAGCCTTGTTAGGCAAAGTAGCTCTTGGGATTAAATCCATCTGATCACTAATTTGCCTTACCAGTGGCAATCCTTCTAGAACATTATCAAAGATGACATCTCTAAACTCACCTAATAAATTTGAAACTTCAAATGGTATTTCACTACTACCTTCCTTATTTTTCTAGGAATCAAAGCATAACACATACGCTGATGTTTCATGCCATCTAAAAACTTCCTTCCATCAACAAGAAAAATCCTAGCATTGCTACACACCTTTTCACATTTTTTTCTTCATGGGCTTCAGTTTGTGGTGAATTCCATCCTTTGTTAGAGAGTATGTGTTTGCATGACCATCATGTACTGCATGCCTATCAAACTGCCATGGTCTACCCAACACTAGATGGCAAACATCCATTTGAATAATATCACAAAGAACTTCATCATGGTAACTCCCAATTTTGAACTTCACTAAACATTGTTCACTTACCAAGACCTTATGATCATCCTTCACCCAAGCGATCTAATAGGGCTGGGGGTGTTTCTCCCTCTTGAGCTTTAGCTTGGAGACCATCTCCTTTGATACCAAGTTATCAGTGCTACCACCATCAATGATCACATCATAACATTTATCCTCACACTTGCACCTGGTACATAATAGACTCCTCCTTTGTCTTGGTTCAATCTCACTACTTAGTAGGACTCTTTCATTTACTAAAGTCTCTCCTCTTTCTACATCCTCTAAATGTGATGATTGTGCATCCTCATCCACATGAGCAACCCTAGCTTGGCCTTTAGCTCTCCTATCTGTCCTTCCTTGACATTGAGGGCATTCAAATGCACGATGACCTTTTTCATTGCAATGGAAATAGGTACCATAGAAGCCTCCTCTTCCTTGTCCATGTCCTCTACCTCTTCCTCTTTGATTTCAAAAGTCTTGATCATGGGAGCGGTTAAAACCCTCGTTCCTCTGGTTCCTGCTAGTACCCACATCTTCATTTTTCTTTCGGGTCTCATTTTGACCTCCAGATGACCTACCATTGCCCCTTCCTCCTTGACCGCACCCTCTTTGTCTCCCTTCAAACCTTTTGTTTAGCTTTTCTTCAACTCATAGTGCAAACTGGTATGCTTCTTCAACATTGGTCATTCTTACCAGACTTAATTCCTCCTGGATGCTAGGTCGCAACCCACTGATAAAATGAGCAACCTTCTCCTTATTTACTTCTGCATGCCCTGCTCTAATAAGAAGTCAGTAAAACTCCTCTGTATATTCTTGGACTGATCTTCCTACTTGCTTCAACCCATGCATCTTCTTAAACAGATCAAGCTCATAGTCAATAGGAATGAACTGCTTCTTCAATTTGTCCACCATACGATCCCACCTTGTGATCTTATCCTTTCCTCTTTTGTTTCTTTCCAATTGAACCTCTTGCCACCAGATCTTGGCATGACCTTTTAGTTTGGCCTTTGCAAACTTAACCCTATCTAGATCCCTAATATCCTCATATTCAAAGTACTCTTCCAGTTCATTGATCTAGTCAATCAACTCATCTAGTTTCAGATTTCCTGAAAATAAACCCACATCAATTGTAGATCTTTTCCCAAACTTAGTAATGGCCCTAAAAAGCCTTTCCTCTTCCTAATTCAAAACTTCCCCATCAACTTCCCCTTCTGGTCCAAATTCTTCTTCATTGTCATCCTCAATTTCATCACCTGCAGCAACATTTGCTCCCCTACGGAGCTCCTCCTGCAATGCTTGAACTTGCCTTTGGAGGGCTCTAACCTCCTCAGGATTAATATCTTTAGCCTTTCCACCATGCTCTCTTCGTTGAGGCATCTTCTTAATTCAAACCCACAACCACACAGTCCTGGTGCAAACTGCCTCACAGTCGGCGCTTTGTCTATACACTCAGGAAAACCCGCTCTGATACCACTTGATGGGGACACAACCTAGCACAAAATGGACACAACAGGAAAGGGAAAATTTTATTAACTATCAAAATATGCTAATACATTTAGTACAGAGAAAATAGACTTCTACACATGCCCTACAGGCTTACAATAGCACAAATCTGGAGATAAATTCTTCTCCCAGTACCTTCTCTCAAACTCCACTCTGAACTACCTTTTACAATGCTAAAAATGTCCTTAAATAGACCCCAAAGGGTTAAGGATTAGGAATACATTCTAGAAAGTGCTAGTTGGCATCCACCGACCAAATAGAAGGCTCCAGAATCCACGTTACAAGTTGGCGCAAAACTAGAAGAATCCAGAAACGGTAACCGAACTTTCAGGAGGCATAACTTTTGAACCATAGCTCTGATTGATGAACCATTTACATTTTCAAAAAGCTCTCAAAGTGCTCTATAGACCTATGGACCAGCTTCACTTGTCCCCCATTTTTTGGTCCTGTACGAGGTCATTTAATACCCTAAACCTGACTTTGAAGCATTCTTAGGAGGTCTCCAAAAATTGAAAAACTACAATAACTTTCAAACCATGGAGACTTTTGACCTGATTCTTTTTTTGGAATGCTCTAAATTACAATTATAATCATTTGACCAATTTACACCTTCTAGTTCACCAAAATGATGGCCCAATTACATACTCCTATTTTTTAGGCATTTTCACATATCCCACGGTGCTCAAATACTCTAACCTAGAACATTGATAGTGGAATTAGAGAGTTGGAACGTTTATTTGAGCCAAATGGGTATCTAGAAATGAAAACACATGAAATAGAAACTAAGTCTAAGTACATTTTTTTGGGTGACATAGGATTGCCCTTATACCTCTGGATGTTCCTACATCACAAATACACCTCCATAATTAAAATATTTAAACAACACATTCAAACTATTGTAATATAAATCAATTAGCTAAATTTTCTAACAAATAAAACATTGGTCAACTATGTCATTTTCTCCAAATACTTCTGTGCCCAGCATGTAAAGGTCCCCTCTTTCTCTTTGAGATGAATAGCTCCAACTATTTTATCTTCATAAGCAAGTAGTACATTACTTGTGATCTTTATAATGTTTACATGGATATCTCTAGTTCCATTCAAGTTTTCTCCATGTCAAATAGATGAGTGAATAATCCCAATACCAAAAGATGACCATTACATGGATCCAAAACTTAAACTTTGTCCCCTTCTTTGAGTTTATCAAAACATTTCTACAAAAAGAAAAAAAATATAACATATTAGATTACATAGGAAATGAAAGGCCAAAAATATAAAATGCAATGTTAATGTAGTACTTATGAAAAAGATTGATAAACATGATTGCATCAACTCTTTCTTATGAAAATGATTATTGGTCTTCATCAAGGGTAACTTCTTTATACTAGGTTGACTTGTTACTCAATATCATCTTTTTGAAGGTAATACATATTGGGATTTTGATGATGAGATTCTAAGAAATGACTTATGAAAAACTATGAATGGGAATATATTATGGTAAGAAGTTAAGGTCCTTGAATTATGAGGTAATAATAATCATTAATGTTGATTATGAATATATATTCATGTACATGCAATTAAACCTTTATGTAATTTCATGATTGTTTCTAGTTATGAAACAACCAACAATTATATCTAAATCAAGGAAATATAAAGTTCTATAGCACTCAACTTAATTTTAGCACTACTAGCAATATAAATATGATGCAGGAGCATCTTAGGCTTGCCTGCAATCTTGCATGTTTGGAGGGATTTTGGTCAAGTGTTGAGGAGCATCAAACTTGGATTTTAGTGGATTTCTATTTTCATGGTTAGGGATGTGTTGAAGACACATTGGGGAACCATTCCTCATGATTTCATAGAGATTGGATGGATTGATTTAAAGTTTCATCTGTTTGAACCTTGCTATTGAAACTGTGTTTTTCTGGTTTTTGAATTCCTGTTGTAGGGTGTATAACTAATTTTTCATAATGAATGAGAGGCTATGCACTTCAAGGGTTGAATAGGGCCTATATTAATTCCTTTTATCAAGATCTCAAGTCCTAATTCATTATAGGTTGGGAGATATGGAAATTCTCCCAAAGTATCAATTTATGGCAGTTTTGCGCGACAATCTATTATATGTGACTATTAGAATGGATGCACACTTTTTCTTAAGGAATGAGCCTTTGTGAATTTTAGGTGTTGTAAAGGACCTATATTTCTACCTATTATTTGAAGCACGAGTTCTAATTCAATTGGAGTTAGGAGATATCATGATTTTACTTGGATATCAATTTATGGACATTTAATTGTTGTTGTAGACCGACTTGTGGCATTTAATTTATGTATTTGTATTTAATTTGTGTTATGGGCTGACTTGTGGCTTAGATTGGTATAATAAGGGGTCTTTTTGAGTCTTTTAGTCATTGAGTTTGGAGGATGGAATGAAGGATAGATTTGAATTTGAGGAGCTAGAGTTGTGGCTTAGGAACTAGAGCATCTCTTGGTGGACCTGCGGGTACAAGTGTGGATTCTTCTTGGTGTTCTTATCTAGTTGTGTGTCTAGACTAGATTAGATGGGTTATAAGTTGGATCTTGTTAGATCTTGCAAAACTGATTGTATTTTGTAATTATTGTTTGTATATGGCCCTAACCTAGAAGGCCTTACAACCGAGCATATCGCATGTAATCAGTTATATATCTATGAATCAAGAATTGTAATTTGGTATTAGATCTTGCATTATTATTTCTTGTTGTAATGTTTCCACTATGTGGTTATATTGCTGGGGGCTAGGACATCTCCTTTGGGGATACTCCTACCTTACACTACATCAAAATATCATGTGCATTCTCTTCAAAATCAACATTGTCACTATTAGTATTACCCTATCCTTTTTATTTATTTTCATATGATTTCTTTACACATGGTTTAATAATCATGAAAAGTTTTTATTAAGTAAAAATAGGTTTTAAAGGAACTGATACCTTTTACATAGTAACATAACAACAAGAGCAAAGAAGCTCAGAAGAACTGCGCATCAACACCTAAGAGTAGAACTAACTAAGACAAGAAGCCTTAAAACAACTAATAGGAAAAGACAACAAAAAGAAAGAAAAAAGACAACAAAAAGATAGCTATAGAGTCTTTAATAAATTAATTTCCTGGTCTACAAGGATGTTCATATTATCTATAAAGGCCTTTAGATCTTTCATTTCTTTACCTTCCATGACCTCAATCTTTTTTGAGTTAGCCTTAGTGTGCTTGTTGGGTCTGTGGTTATCTTTCATTTCCTTGGAGCCTTGATCTTTCCTCTATTCAAATTTGTTCATCAGAGTATTAACATTGTCTGCCACAGTCTTCAGAATAGAACAATTCTAGTTAAAAAGTTTTTAAAGCGTCTTCTCCATATTAATCACTTTATTATCCATACCATCCAACCTTTTTTGGAATTCTTTAATCAATTGATCCAAGGCTTTACTCTTGGCTTCTAGGAGTGGAACTTGTTTCATAAGATTCTTAACCTCTTCAACATTACCAATCACCTCAAAAATTTTATCAATATGTTGTTCTAGAGTTCTCTCCCCTCTCAACTGATCAACTCTCTTGAAATGTCTTGCATCTACTGCTTCAAAATACTAATATCTTTCTTCATTAGCCCTAGATTACCAAATATCCCCATCGAATAACCCTAGTCATCATTTTCCTTGTTATGAATTAGGTAATCCTCATCCTTGTCCAAATTATCTCTTTCATTATCCACCTTCTTAGGCCCCTTGTTAGCCACCTTCCCTTGAGAAAGCACATTCTTCCCTTTCTGCTCCATCCTCTTAGTCAGAGGTTTATCATTAGAAGGAATGTTTGAAACATTCTTCCCCTTGTTTCTAGTAACAATACCAAAAATGCCTTTTTTCCCATTACCCGCCTCTAGCTCCTCTTCAGACTCCATATCCATCTCAGAGTCAACCTGCTTAATCTTTCTTTTCTTCCTAGATGAGCTCTAAGGAATGAGGTTTTTCCTTTTCTAATCCTCTATCTCAGCAACCTCATCCTCTGTATCCTCATCAAAACTTGCATCTTGTTGACTCCCCCCAGTTTTGCACTCTAGAGTTTTTCTACTATAACAAGGTTTGTCAACTTTTTTGGATTTTAGAAGGTTCATAACTAGAACCATTAAGCTCTCATGGTAGGAATGGTCACCCTCATAATCATTTTGAATAGCTAAAATTGTGTTACCCAATGATTTCTTGAGGTAGAAGGGGAGATTAAGAATAACCCTATGCCTAAAGTGGTTAACCAACATAAAATGATACCCAAACATCTTAGTAAAATGGCCATCTAGAGTTAGATATTCAATCACCATGAACAAGAAAAACCTCCAAGGATAAGAAATGGAACCAGGGATAAATTAAGAATTACCAATTTTAACCAACCTTTTACACTCTTTAGTTGTATCCGTGAATTCTTCCACAGCCTTATCAAAAAAATTCCTATCCCTGTAGAAATTGATTCCCTCTATATCAAGATCCGTAGCTTCCACAATAATGTCCTCTATAACTTCCATTCTCTAATTACCCACCAAAATACTAACATCCTTCTAGGTCTTAATAAATTGGTCGGTAATGGAAGGGTTGCTACCATTTAACTTCTCCATGAAGCCCGTGAAATTCCCATTTTCTACAATTTCCCAAATATTTGTCTTCTTCCTCAAGTCATTATAGCTAGTTGGCTTGACCCTCTTTCTCCTATCTCCCATCTTCTTCAAGTTGTAGTAGAGTCTCACCATGCCAGTATCAACAAGCAGAATGAAAAACCCAGTGTTGATATTACATCGAAGGTTTTTATTAAATAAACAAACCCACAATATATGTGGCAATGAATGAATTATCTCTTCAAAACTAATCATAACCTACCACTCTCCAATCCTGCCCAAATAATAATTAATCCTTATTGCCATGTTCATCATTAATAAAAAAATTGCAAACTTCTAATCTTATCGTACTCAATCAAGGATAACCCATCAGTATGGGTATTATCACCATGATTCCAAATTAACTTGTCATGAATTTTGTATGCCACATTCATAGCCCAATCAACATGGTTAGTTTCTCTAAAGTTATGAGTGATAGCATAATTCTCAAATGAGTTAATTAAAAAAATAGCCTTGCAAATAATATTATGAATTGTCCAAGAGGTATTATTAATTTTATTAAGACAATTGATAATATTAAGGGAATCCCCCTCAAGCCAAATATTTTCCAAATTCATACTTTTGGCATATCTAAGACCATAAAGAGTCGCACTAGCTTCTGTCACATGATTCATTTGTTCCCTAATAGGGATGGCTATCACCCCCAAACTATCCCCATTCATATTTTTGATGATGAAATTGCAATCTAGCAACCTTGGGTTGCCCTTCAAGGCCCCATTAAAATTAATCTTACACCAGCCCTATGGAGGACAATCCCACCTAGCTGAATTCCTAAGGTTATTATCATTCTAGATAAAACTTAACACTTCCCAGTTCTAATTTTGGATCACTTTTCCTTCCCATTCATTCTGAGGTTGGTAACCTTTCCCAATAGTTCTGATATTCCTTATCATCAAATGCTTAATCTTATGGAATAACTGGATAGAATTAGTCCCCTTACCCCTAAACACTCTATCATTTTGTTCCTTCCACATACCCCAACAAAGAAATGAGAGAATGAAATTGCATAACTTCATTATCAAGGTATTTTGAGAAGGGGACTTCCATTTTGTAACTCTTGAATATTGAGGGGGAAAACACATGCCATATCTAGCATACCATAGATCCTTTCTCATAACCTTCTAGTATAAGAATAATGAATAGTCGAATGGTTAACCAACTCTTCTACATCCTTGCAAAGATAACACATATCTATATATATGTATATGCATACATATACATATGTATACATGTGTGTGTGTGTGTGTATGAATATATATACCAAAAGCACATTACTAAACCTTGCCAAGTATCAAATTTATTTAGATAGACTAGCAATCATGTTTAGACACTCGATTATATTGAAACAACATGTAATGCATTAAGTAAATAGGTATGCCCACGTAGGGTCATGCCCCTACATGGGTAAACACTTTCTATTCATATTAAATGTCATTCCAAGGTTGTGGTAAATCATCAATAACATCGGTAATGAAGCATTACAATTTTTAGGCATGTAAAAATTAAATCTGAAATATATCTCCTTCATAGTCTAACACACACACACATGTATATGTATATATATGTATATATGTATATATATGTATATATGTATATATATATATATCAACATAAATATATCATATACCAAAAGCACATTACTAAACCTTAGCAAGTATCAGATTTACTTAGATAGACTAGCAATCATGTTTAGACCACCAATTATATTGAAACAACATGTAATGTGTTAAGTAAATAGGCATTCCCACATAGGGTCATGCCCCTATGTGGGTAAGCCCTTTCTATTCATATTAAATGCCATTCACAGGCCATAGTAAATCATCAATAACATCGACAATAAAGCATCATAGTTTTTAGGCATAATAGTCAAATCTAAAATATATCTTCTTCACTCTATGTGTGTGTGTGTGTGTGTGTGTGTGTGTGTGTGTGTGTGAAAAGACATTACTAAACCTTGCCATGTATCAGATTTATTTAGACAAACTAGCAATCATGTTTAGACACCTGATTATATTGAAACAATATGTAATGTGTTAAGTAAATAGGTATGCCCACATAGGTTCATGCCCCTACATAGGTAAACCCTTTATATTAATATTAAATGTCATTTGAAGGCTGTGGTAAATCATCAATAATATTAGCAATGAAGCATTATAGGTTTGTGTGTGAAAAGCACATTACTAAACCTTGCCATGTATCAGATTTATTTAGACAAACTAGCAATCATAGGTTTTAGGCATGTAACAATCAAATTTGAAATATATCTCCTTCATAGTTTGATACACACACACACATAGATATGTGTGTGTGTGTGTGTGTGTGTGTGTGTGTATCATATACCAAAAGCACATTACTAAACCTTGGCAAGTATGAGATATATTTAGATAGACTAGCAATCATGTTTAGAACCTCAATTATATTGAAATGATATGTAATGTGTTAAGTAAATAGGTATGCTCACATAGGGTCATGCCCCTATATGGGTAAGCCCTTTCTATTCATATTAAATGTCATTCGAAGGCTATGGTAAATCATCAATAACATCAACTATGAAGCATCCCAATTTTTAGGCATAACAGTCAAATCTAAAATATATCTCCTTTATAGTCTGATACACACACACACATGTGTATGTGTGTGTGTTTCTATATATATATATATATATATATATATATATATCATATACCAAAAGCACATTACTAAACCTTGCCAAGTATTAGATTTATTTAGGCAGATTAGTGATCATGTTTAGACCCCCAATTATGTTGAAACGACATGCAACATGTTAAGTAAATATGTATGCCCATGTAGGGTCATGCCTCTACATGGGTAAGCCCTTTCTATTCATATTAAATGCCATTCAATGGCTATGGTAAATCATTAATAACATCAACAATGAAGCATCACCCATTTCAGGCATAACAATCAAATCTAAATTATATCTCCTTAGCAATTTGATATATATGCCCTAATCAAGGTCCATAGTCCTTGCAAAGGAAGAACATAAAACTTAAATCAAAATTATAATAGAATTATACATAAAATTTGCAAGTGTAATATGAATAATTCTCTCATTAGTCAGTAATTCTACAAATATAATTTAGTTAAGTCTCCACCAAAATGATCTATATAATTTAGCATGGTCTCAAAGCCAAATTGGTAGAGAGATTGCTAAACTACTTTAAAATAGTTTTTTAAATTACAAAATAAAAGTGACATTATGGCAAGCAATGTTAGAGGCAAGGATAGGCTTCAAGGAGAAAATTTTTTATTCTCATAGAAAATTTGAATCACAAAAACTCTCAAAGAATTGGAATTAGAATCATTCATTGAAAAGGATATTTCAATACTTGAAGACGAGTTAGAAAAATCCACTTGGAAAAGATGAAATAATAAAGCCAAGAAAATCATTGTTGATTCAATAAAAGATCATATTCTTCTTTCCATATCAAATCTCAAGAAAGACTTTGAAGTATTTAAAACAATTAAGGATACATTTGAGATTAACAACTCAAGAAGATTATTCACATTAAAAAATCAACTCATGAATATAAAAATGAATAAAGGAGAGTTAATCTCATCCTACTTTGGAAGAATTTCTAAAATAAAGAATCAACTATCTTCTTTTGGAAATAAAGTCGAAGACCAAGAATTATCCATAATAGCACTTAGAGGGCTACCTATATATTGGGAAGCATTCATCCATGTTGTCAGTAGACCTTCAATACTAGCCTTTGATCAACTTAAAAATTATTGCACCTCATAAGAATCAAGACTAATTTCTAGAGGGATCATTTCAAACCAAGAGGGAGAAAACCAAGCTTTTTTCTCAATCTCTAATAACAAAGGGAAGAAGGGGAAATTTAAACATAAAGGGAAGAAAAATGACCAAAGAAAGGGAAACAATAATCACAATAAGAAAGACTTCTCCAAAGTTTAATGTTACAAGTGTGAGAAATTTGGACATACCTACAAATTTTGTTTAGAAAGGGAAAAAATTCTAGCCTCCATAGCCAAAGCTAAAAAGGAAGAAAATTTATTATTCTACTCAGGTCTATCAAGTGAGATGAACTCCAACAAAAATGTTCAGATAATTGACAGTGGTGCATTTTGTCACATAACAATATTCATATGTAAGTTTGAAAGTTTTGGAAATTATCTCACTGAAGGAGTCACCATTGGAGATAACTCCACCTATCTAGTAAAAGGAATTGGGACTTGTTCTATATAACTAAGAACTGGGATCACTCTAAAATTGAAAGACGTTCTTTTTGTACCTGGCATAAAAAGGAATCTAGTATCCATCTTTAAACTTACAAATGAAGGGTATCATGTTACCTTTAATGAAAACAAAGTATTGTACTAGCCTAAAAAATCTAAGTTCAAGAATGCTATCACCATAGGGTCTAGATGGAACTCTATATAAACTATGTAACATTCAAAAGCAAGCCCTAAATCATGAAGTATCAAACCCTAATGATATATGACATAGAAGGCTTAGACATCTTGGATTTAGTACACTACCAAATATAGGAAAAATCACCATTGGAATGCCTAACTTAAATTCAAATCATATAGGCATTTGTAAAGGATGTACTCTAGGTAAGAATGTAAAAAGATATTTCCCTCCAAGTGAACACAAATCTAAATTAGTTCGTACTTATTTGTGTGGACTTATGCCAACACTTTCTATAGGAGGATACTCATACTAAATAATCTTTATTGATGAATTTTTTGGGAAAACTTGGATAAAACTTCCTAAAGTTTAAAGAATCAAAAGAAGTTCTATTGAAATTTAAAGAGTTCAAAACAATTATGGAAAATCAAACATCAAAAAGAATAAAAACTCTAAGATCAAACAATGGGGGTGAATATACCTCTTAAAATTTTAAATATTTCTACACCTCTATTGGGATTAAGAGGGAGTATAATGTAACTTATAATCCTCAACATAATAGAGTGGTAGAAAGGAAAAACATAACCATTGTTGAAGTAGCAAAAGTCATGCTACATGATCAAATTTTACACTTCTCATTTTGGGCTAAGGCCACTAATACTGCTGCATATATTCAAAACAAATGCCCACACTAAATCCTAGAAAACATAACCTTAAAGGAGCCTTTATAGGAATTAAACTTGACCCAAGTCATCTCAGAATATTTGGTTGCCTCATTTACATTCACATACCTAAAAAAAAGAGAACCAAGATAGAACCATCTAAGAAGAAAGGTATATTTGTTGGGTACAATGAAAACACTAAAGGGTATAGAATCTATATACTTGGGTAGAGATCAAATGAAATTAGTAGAGATGTCAAATTCAAAGAAGACACTTCCTTCAAACTATCCACAAGTATAGAAGATGAGCCCATTATAGAATTGAATGAAAATCAACAAACTTAAAATCAAAGGGAGAACATATGAAAAGAGAATGAACTATTATCAGACATTGAAGAGAGGGACATCTATAATATCAAGAAAAGACCATTATGGGCAAAGAAAATGATTGAAGAAAATAATGTTGAATCAGATGAAATCTCCAAAGAGAGTAAGAAAACCATAAATAAATCATGCTACACTGCACTAGTGACTATGCTTACAAAATTGGAACCATCAACTATTGCAAATGCCCTATCATGTCAAGAATGGAAAGATGCTATGGTCAAAGAATATCAATCCATATTGCAAAATGATGTTTGGGATATTGTGCCTAGGCCAAAGGACAAATAAGTTATTTCATCAAAGTGGTTGTATCAAATCAAGTATGCTTCAGATGGTAGTATTGAAAAACATAAAACAAGATTTGTTGTTCAAGGTTTCTCTCAAAAGACACATATTAATTATCAAGAAACATTTTCTCCATTTTCTCTATATACTTCAATAAGGACAATTATTGCAATTGCAACATCTAAAGGATGGAAGATACATCAAATGATGTCAAAACCACATTTTTTAATGGTGTCGTTAATGAAGAACTACATATCAAACAACCTAAAGGTTTTACTATAAAAGACAAGAACACATATGTATGTAAACTAAAGCTCTTTATGGCCTTAAACAAGCACCACAAGCTTGGTATGAAAGGATGGATAACTATCTCTCCAAACTAGGTTACTCAAAAAATGAAGCTGATCCTAACATATATTTCAGAATTTCTAATGGTGACATGTTAATACTTGTTCTCGATGTTGATGACTTATTAATAATAGGTGAAGATCATCTAATTGAAGATGCAAGCAAGATCATGTGGCTAAATTTGAAATGAAGGATCTAGGCCTACTACACTATTTCTTGGGCCTAGAAGTATGTCAAAAGAAAGATCATATTTTTCTAAATCAATGGAAGTACACTTATGACATCTTGACTAGATTTGGTATGATGGACTACAAGCCCCTAAAGACTTCTAAATCTTTCTCTCTTATATATAATTTTTCCTTCATTCCATATATGAACACTTCCTAATTCTTTTAGTTGGTTTTCCACCTAACTTTTGGATTCACATATGTTGCCAAAAATGATACTTATTCCACTAGATAAGTTCAAGTTTGATGATTTTGAGTTTCTGGATGACTTGGAAAAGTTCAGAGCCAAAGAAAACAAAATTATACCACCATTCCTCTATTTTGTGAATCAATGAGTCATCCTTAAACCGTATTTGTTCAAATTTTAAGGGACAACGTTTAGGGGGTTCATCTAATACTAGATTAAACATGAAAAGGAAGTGATTTGAGCTAGATAGAGGAAGGGTTTCAACTTAAAGAGTTAAGTTGAATGAGTTGAAGTTACCATGGATGAAGATTCTATCCAAAGAAATTTGTGACAAAGCTACAACCCTTCCTCCTGTTATTCTAGGTAAAGGCATTATCAGTTGTACAATCTCCAAAAGTAGAGATTTATTTACCCAAGTATTAAAATATATAGATTCTTGTGATATCTTATGTCTGCCTCCATATTTATTCTTATAATTAAGTATTACATTAAAATCTCTCCCAATTATACCTGGGAGATCTAGATGAGATATGAGGAAATATTTAATTTTTTGTTAGGTGGATCTTTTTTTCATTCATATGGGTATGACCATAGACATTAATCAGTAAGAAACATAAATTTGTTTTAATGTGTCTAATAAAGCAACTGATTGAGTTTTCCCAAATTTTGGGAGGAAAGAAAAAATAACTCCAAGGTTCCAAATGATGATCAACCCACCAGATGTCCCCTCTGTAGGATTACCAGAAATACTTCTTATATCAAATTTTCTTTTTAAAACCTCCAATTTAGATGGGTCTAATTTAGTCTCATGAATTAGGAATAATTCTAGATTAAGGGAATTTATAGCACACTTAATTAAGTACTATTAATTAGGAGCATTTAAACCCTTAATATTCCATGTAATGAGCTTCATGATTCCTTAGGAAGGACCTTCCCATTACTTGCACAAAAGATATCAATGAGTTTAGTCTATCCTTCAACTTCCTTGTCTTTAATTCTTAATTTTAAAAGGGATTTTCTCCCCCCCTTTTTAATTAACCCAAGCACAACCTAGAGTTCCCAAGTTCTCCTCAATCTGATCTATTCCTCTCATATTTTTTCTGATTGGTAATTTTTATAAGATCCTTATTAAGTCTTCTTTGAGTAGTTCACTCTTAGCTTAAGGAGTTTTTCAACCATCAATTTCATTTGAATTATAATTGCCTCTTTATCTACAATCTCATTAGTGAAGATGTTGACAATATCTTAAGTTACTTCATTAAAAAACTTCTCAATGTTTCTATTTTCTTGGCTTTGGGCTTCCAAGTCACCATCCACAAATGGGGGAGATACCAAAATGTTAGGCATCTTCTAAGAAGAAGTGACTACGTCAAGGGATATGTTAGGAGTGGCTAAGTTCCCACCACTTTTTTTGAATATTAATAGGTCAAATCCTATATTATTTATTAATTTTTTGTAATTGATTAATTTTATAGGTTAAGCTTGAGTAGACTCGAACTCAAGACCTCACACATGTGAGGCTCACAAGTTACCATAGTGTTGTAGGCTCTTGCATATGGTTTCCACAACTATTATTATACTTTGAGCATGGGGCCAAATAATCATTAATATTATTCATTACTTTAATCTTTTACCTCAAGTTTCCCCTAAGGGGACAACAATAGGGGAGACAAGAGGAGTTTGTATTCCTTCTTGCCTTCCTTTTCTTACAAGGACATTTCAAGGTTAATTTTTTTCCCTCTATGTTACCTTGGAAGACTCTAGGATCTAGATAATAGATAAAACAATTAGTAATTAGTCTAATAGGGTCTAATTTATTCAATCCTAGCTCCATATAGATTAAAAGTTTTACATTAGAGAAGGAGAGGAAGTTTCTCTCCAACCCTTCAAAAACACCCAAAAGCTTGTCAATTTTAGATAAAATATGATTTTTGAATAGTTCAATTGGGGAGTTATGTATCAAAACCCATTTGGAAGCCTTATATTTAGAAAATGATTTAGGGGCAAAATTTGGGACCTATTTCCACAATTTGAAATGATAGCCATCCAAAAAGATAGCTTTTCCTTTTAACAATTTTTCTCTAAGAGAAAGAGTTTTACAATTAACATATATTTTTTTGATCGAGGATAGAAATACTAACCTACTCACCAAAGGAGGTCTTCAACCATTGCTTGATTTGACTTGCAGATTGCCCTAGACTACACCTTTTAGCAAATAAGTCATTGCTACTACAATACTCCCACATGCCTTTAGTGCAGATATTGTTTAAAATAAGGGTCTAAGAATTATTATTAGCATAGGCTTGGGCAATCTTAGAGTCTAAGTCAATAAATGGAGAAATCAAAGGAACCGATATAACCCCATTTTTTTCTTCCTACCTACCTTGGGTCCACCACATAAGGGCGCTTATGATGGAGTGTCACCTGATTGGAGTTGTAAATATTTAAATTTGATTACATCGCTATGTAATCTTATTTAGTCATCTTCTAGGACATTATTGATTAAATATTTTTTATTTAATTAATTAATCTTCATCCCCTAGTTAAATAATTTATTTAGTTAACTATAGTCCAATCGATAAAATCAAATGATAATCCAAAATTAATTTATCAATTAAATCCCTATTCCACTATTAAATTAAATAAATTAATAAATCTATTTAATTTAATCCCACATCCCCATTTATTGAATAAAATATTTAATAAATCAATCCTAAAATCCCTAACCAATTCTAAAACCCTATTATTATCCAAAGCCAACCCATTCACCTTATGCCTCTCTTGAAGATCCTTGGAACAAGGATTCAATTCAAGCCAAGATATGTTTTTTGCAAGTATGAATGCACATGAAAACATCATATAGGGATCAAAAAGATTGCAATGGAAGACTTCACCACAACCCTGACAACCAATGAATCTTCGAACACTGCTACCAAACTGACACACACAAACAAAGCCAATAATGACCATGCACATGTCTAAAATTTGAAGCCCTAAAATTTGGCTAAGTCTAAATTTTTGAAGCCCTAAAATTTTCTAGAATCTTTATCTTATCTCAGAGAGGTTTGAAATCTATCTCAAAAGATTCGTCACATATATTAAAATATATCTTAAATAAACTTATACTTAAAACCCCTTAGAAAGATTATTATGAACTGGAAAGGTGTGAAATCCAATAAGGTGTCCAAAACCAACTTTTAAAACTTCCTCGGCCAAGCCCAACTACTCCTTGTTTCTCACGTGAGAAAGTGCACTAGTCTCTAATTTCATGCAAGATCTTGCAGCACTACACACGAGATAGTGCATTTCTCCATGTGAGGATTCATAGCACACCGTACAAAATTTTTCTTCCCTGCATGAGGAAGTACATTCTCATGCGAGAAAGTACTTTCTCGCATGGAAAACTACCTTTCCACACAAGAAAATACAACAACATGACAAAAGGAAAAGACTAAAAAGCATAAAAGCATGAAAACCTCCACATTGGGGAGTACCAGATCCAATAAATTGAGGAATGAACACTCAAGTACATAAACATCAAGTAGAAGAACATCTATCCATCTAAACCATAGTAGTAAAGAACATACTGAATGCAACATTGCAGTAAATAAAAGTAACATCACAATGTATAGAAATAACATCACAATAACTGAACAACAAAACTAAGTACGTGGTTCCTTCCAACCGTCAATAGCATGATAAGACCATCATGGATCCTAGCCATCCCCCACGCGTAACATCCCAGCCATTGATCAGATCATCGGTACTATTGTGATAAGGACCTCACTTATAAAACATGCTACAATATAAGCATAAGGAAATCTAACATGCTAGTAGTAAAGCATAAGATAATCCTTCAAGTAGATAACCTCACCTATCACATGCTAAACATCATAATAAGGAAATCTAACATGCTAAACCAATAAGAAATAGATAATCCAATACAACAATTCACATCATCTAGTCATATGCCAAACATCATAATATGGGAATGCATCAAATAAAATAACATTAACTAAACATGACATCCAAGCATTCCAATGAAAGCATAAATCACAAGAAAGCATACTCTGGAACTCGAAGCATCAAGTGAAAACATCCACAATGGTCGCACTAGGATAAAAAAACCATCTTTGTACACCAATCCCTAGTAGTGTTGAAGGTAGCTATGCCTCCCAAACATGTTGCACCCATAGGTCCACACCCACCATGCTAATGGAGATAATGATCCAACCACAAACACAAAAAAATAACATTCATGGCTAACACTCACACTAGATAGTATGATGGTTGTAACCAAGAACCTAGGACAATGCAAGAAGTATAGGTCCTAGTCAGACACTCAATAGGCTACTAAGTAGGGGCTAACATCATGGAGAGTCACTTCGCATTGAAAAGCCCAAGCTTAGATTGTGCAAATACAATATCCCTCAATGGAAAAGATCTTACACATACATTTTATTATCTTAAGTTTTATTACCACTCACACATTTTATTTAGTTATTGCTTATTTAAAACTTCTTCAGTCAACTGAGAAATGGATACTAGGATGCATGATAGAAGCCCCCTCCATATGCTACCCTACCCTACCCATGGTCATCCTACAATAAGTGCCTGTGGACATGCATATTCCCAATCCAACCCTAATGATTATAACTTTTGAAAGTACCACAAAAGATCGAGCCCTACAAGTCACCTGAAAAATGTACATACAGATACTCGTGTGTGGCGCACCACCATCATGAAGATCATAACACAAGGACTAGATGAGAACACAAGGAAAAATATCACTCAACCAAAAAAAAACTTAGGAGGATAGATTCTACACAAATCCCAAGAACTAATAAAACCATACATGATGAAATCACTCAACTGGCCTCAATCTGGGAGTATGGATTCTACATGAATCCCAATGATGGAACAAGACCAAAAATCATAAACTCACTCAATCAGCCTCAATCTGGGAGTATGGATTCTACACGAATCCTAGTGTCCACAAAACAAGAACAAGGTTCAAAAGAAACCATAACAATAGGTATAAAATCACTCAACCAAATGCAAAATTGAAAGTACAGGTGTGACACACATCCCAATGCAACATAAAAATTCAATAGTGGTCTGACTGATATCCAAATGGATCATCTAGGTCAATGACCCACATTGTGCTGAGAAAACTTGAGAAAATAGGGTGACACACAAAACAAGGTAAAAATCTCAAATTTTGGAAAACTTCAAAATTAAAACCCATTTGGCCTTTAGGTACAAAAACTCCAAAAATCTAAAAATAATTAAGTTTGGACACCGTATGCAAAAATGACCAGCATAATGGTGCAATAACCCAAACCCTCATCCAAAAAATAGGGAAATGTTCATACCTGCCCAACTGGGTAGAACTAGCACACAGAAACAGAGGGGAACACTAGTTCTTAGCCTCCTAACAAATGGCTACCAAAAATCGAAGTAGAAAAGGAGCTAAAAAAATAAAATAGGAGAGCCCTACCTTGTAGCCAAAAGGGCAAAATGGAAATTTGAGCCATAAAATAAAAAGTCCATCGAAGTGACTAAAATCATGGCAATCCAAGGTCTCCCTGAGCTAGATCCAACAAGCTCAACCTCACGATGATCCCATGCCTGTAGCTCCCACAACGAACAAAATAGTAAATCCTCGTGAAGAGGATTTTGAGTTTTACTCTCCAACTTTCTAATTCAAAAGTGACAAGTGAGGAATTAAATTCCTTTTTGGATACTTATTCACTTTTTGAGTGAATAATCAATTAGGGTAATTAACTAGCCAACCTAGTTAAACCCTAAATCGACCCAAATGAAAATAGGCTATTCCTAGAAATAGGAATTCATTTATGGAAAAGCTATCAAAAATTAAAATAAATCAATTAAAAGCCTGAAAACCCAAAAACACATCAATTTCCTTAACAACTTTTGCGATGATGTGAACCTCTAAATATACAGATAGGCTCACTGGTCTAATCACATAATGCAAATGAGTTCGGATTTAATAATCATCAAAAGGTTTAATTAAATAATTAAAATAAGGATACGTCAACCAAACAAGGATGAAATTGGTAAAATATGAATAGCTAAATCACTAACTCCATGTGTCACTTCTAGGGATATAAAGCCTACACACTACACAACATGATCAAGTGCAATTGCATATAATAACATACCCGAAGCAATAATTGAATTAAATCACCTAATTTAACTATTTATTTAATTATATCAAAATAATCTATTTACATCACTCATGTTTTCATAAAGCATAACAACATAGGAATGAAGTAAATAACCATAGCATTAAATCCATCGCATAACATAATCAGTGATGTGTTCAGATACTGAATAACTAGATATCATCATAAAACACATTGTCATCTCAAAATGGCATCATCATGAAAATATCATCAAATGAACAACATAGTAGTCTAAAATCTATGATGCTGAAATCAAAGTATGACATTTGACCCTCAGGTCATCTCAAAAGTAAAACATAACATAAGTAAATATCTGCAACACATAACCAATGAATCCAACATGGACAATCCACTTCTAATTATTTAAGCATTTAATAATGATTGTTTAAACAACATAAAAAGGCACTTAAAATACATAAGCAAACATAGTCATAAACATGACTAACCATTGCTATAAGAACCTAGTCCAATGTAGCATGGTAATAGTACACAGTGCAATCTCTACACACATCTCAAGGTAATCATAGAACAACCTTATGATACTACATCGATCCTATTAACCACTAGCACAAACCTTAGTGAACCATAAATCACATCATAATCTCATAAATCAGCCAAAGCATACTCAAAGCAACTAATACAGAAACATAACTCAAATCACCTCTATGGTGTAGACTACTCATGGTCACAATCATGATCCATCACAACAAAAGATCAATAAGGTTGCATCCATCAGGATGACTTACAAAATTCAAATGGGAGAGGCACTACATAATCCCCCCCCCCCCCCCCCCCACAAAGACTAGGCTTACTCCTAGAAGCCTGCAATCTAAGAATAGAAACCAAAATATACCACGAACCAAAAAATCAAAATCAAGCAATAGGAATGACTAACTGACTTCTTCACAAGTCTAACCAAATCACTCCAACATCTCAAACCATCTCATCAACCCTTAAATAGGTCAACCAAAAGAGAAAGGTGTCACACTAACACAAGGTCCTCCAACAAGGAACCTTCTATGTGCTTGGAAAAACCCATCTAGCCATATAGTCAACAATACAAGGTAAGGAACAAGCCACTCTACTGTTAGATTGTGGTGACTGATCAGGAAAGTACTGTACATACTTCATAAATAGTGGGGTTCAAAATTTTTTTTGGGCAGTAGCCAACATGGTAGTCGGCATATGATCGACATGTTATAACCCTAAAGCAGTTTAATACTTGTATAAAAGGGCTTAGGGTTGGGTATTTTTCATAATGTTGTGATACGAAATTGGTTCTTACGGCGGTATTGAGCTGTAAGGGATTACAGATTGTAATTAGGTTGTAATCACTGGATTGTAGTAAGATCAAACTTGCTGTTTGGTGGACGTAGCCCAGGGATTGGGTGAACCACGTTAAATCTTGGTGCCTTGTGTTCATTTCTGTGTGTTCTATTATTTTTTGTTATTGGTTATATTTGCATGTAATTTTTTATTTCTATCTGTGGTTTATCCTAACATCTACCTCATCAATAGGTGCCCCAATTAAACATGCACCTACCACATGACCAAAAAACTAGGTCAACACACTACGCACTTCCAACAAGAGTTGGAATCATGGGGAATAACCATCTCAAATTCCAAAGAATATTATCATGTCACACATGAGCATCCTTGAATCCACATAAACTCACTCTTTGAACAAAGTGGATGATAATTTACCAACAACATTACACACTCCAAAAGACTACTCACCACCAAGTGTAGGAGCACAACACCTCTCCAAGGTAAAAAAGCTCAACTACCTCTGGGAACTAGTGTTACACAACCCAACTAGACAAGATATCACCTTTTCACAAGGTTGCAAAGACTTTCGTCAATGGACACAATCATGTAATTTTTGCATACCAACTCATAAGAAAGTAACATGTGCCCAATGATAGCATGTCCCTCCAACACCATGTTGGGAATACCACACCCAACCTACCGCTAAAATCAATCTCCAACCTCAAGTCAATGGTCAATGAGAAAACTTGACTAAGACAATCCTCTTGAAGAAACAAGCTTAGGGAGAAGGAAACTACAGAGTATTAGGACTGAGAGGGAGTCACTCTCCCAACCTCTACACTAAATGAGCCTAAGATGCATTAGGGAACTCACAATTCTACCAACCATCAACATATTCATCCAACACTAACCAAGCTAGTGGCATAACCACGCTAGCCTACTCTCACAAGAGAGAAAAGGATACAAAGATGCACCCAAATCAACATCCAAAAAGGAGAATCTAGACTTATCAAAGAACCGAGTCACTCCCAAATGACAAGGCAACATCAACCTTGAGCAAGGTACACTTACAGGCTACACTTCACCTCACGAAGGTGGATCGATGCAATAGGAAACACACAAACCCAAGCATGAACTCTAGCTAGTACCTAGTAGATTATAAAGACTAGATAACTCTTCTATTACGAATAACATGAAGAGTTAAACTTCTCCAATGGCCATAAAGATGATATGTCATGATTGAATTGGCCTTTACTTGATAAAGGGTACTCGAAACATCGATCAACAACTCCAAAAGTGCGAACGAGATGTTTGTTGTTCCCTAGGAGAAATTTGGTATTTGCACAATCTCGTGCAAAGTTTCTCAGCAACCAAGTGAGAAAATGACAAGTAACCAGGCGAGAAAATGCTTGATCACTAGTTTCTCGCATGAAATTTTAAATCAGCACAAAAAATACCTTAACTCCAGAGGCCATAACTTTCACGTCCAAACTCAAATTGACTCCATTCAAAAAGTGTCAGAAAGATATCGACAAGGCCTACAACATGATAGAGCTTAGAGAGTCTTATGATATAAGAGTTTGAGTCACCACTCAAGACAAAACCACATAGGCAAAAACAATAGTTTTAGTTACCAAGACAATCAATGCATGAAACATCCAAAACCACTCAAGAACACACATGCCCAAAAAAACATAAGACATGGAATGAAAGGTAATTCATACACTAAAACAATCATTACTTCTTTTTCATAATTTCATTAATTAAACATAACATAAGCACTAATGCATAATGAAACTAAAAGGTTTTCAAAGCAAGGGTTCAAGAGTCACCATAAAACAAGTACATATCTTTCAATTTCTTTCAAGAATAACATTATGTTTACTCATCTTTTAAACCATCCAATTACATTAACAACTTTAAATCTATCAAAGACACACTAGCATGTTCTCCATGATATTATCCCTTATACGTACTACTAGAGGTTCGAGATGAATATGGTAGAATCACAACACACAATTGGGTAACAGCTAAAACATATTCAGAATAGTCATCATGAACCAAAACAAAAAGCCCAAATGGGGAATTGTCAATTCCAACAGTAAATAAAAAAAGTGCACATTTCAACAATAAGTGAAATGTGACAACTGTCACAAAGAGAGTGATGGATAAAATTTGATGACTATTCCAAGAGAGGAAAATACTGAAAACCAATGCTAGCCCAACAACATGAGGAAAGTACCTCCAACCAAATAAAATAAGGCATCAATAAAAGAACATTACACATGATGATTGAGGGCAGTCACACAAGAGGGATAAATCACCACCCAATGCTAAGGAATACATCATCCCAATAGTGTTAGAGAACACACTCACACACATCAAGCAATATACCATAAGTAATCTCATGCATATGCAAACAATACTAATTTCCTTAATTATTTTTCCATGCAATGCAATATTAAAATATTCATCAATTTAATGCAAATTTCCATAAGCTTAAGAAGTAATCGGATTGGGGACTTAAGTCATTAACCCAAAGATATAATGCAACACCTACTTCTTTGCAATGATTCACAATAAACACTTATTTCTCCATGAAAGGAACCCTTTTCATTACTATAACAACATAACATAGAATCACAAATAAGATTCATTTGTTTACTTATAATTAGGATAAAACAAGAAGACAATCTACCTAACTCCATAAGGAGAAACAAAAGTGGCACTCAAAGCCAACACATGGACACCAATTAGTGGTTCCATCCAAAAAGGTCACACACGCAACCAACCAAACAAAGGCACATCGATTCCATCTACAAAACAAGGGAAGAATCACTTCCTTGTACTCACATAGATCTAGTTGCATCTACTAGACAAGCAAGTCAATCACAAGTAGATGCCAAAGCAACAAAGATCACAAGTTCTCACCAAGACACTCACACTCAAACAAAGCGACATCAACCATATGGGCAACATATACATAGAGATCCCAATGTTTGAACATGGGCTCTGATACCAAATTTAATGCCTTGCCCAGAGATCCTTGGAAGAAGGATTCAATTCAATCCAAGATAAATTTTTTACAAGTATGAATGCACAAGACAACATCATACAGGGATCACAAAGATCGCAATGAAAGACTTCACCAAAATCCTGACAACCAATGAATCTTTGAATGCCACTACCAAACTGACACACACAAAAAAAATAATAATGACCACACACATGATGAGGGCTTGAAGAAATGACCACTCATCAACAGAACACCAAGCTAGGGTAAAATGCAGAATCCTAAAATTTGGCTAAGTTTGAAATCCTAAAGCCTTGAAATTTGGCTAAGTCTAAATTTCTAAAGCCCTAAAATTTCCTAAAATATTTATCTTATCTCAAAGAGGTTTGAAACCTATCTCAAAATATTTGTCACATAGATTAAAGTATATCTTAAGTATAAGGAATTAAATATATGTCAACTTATATTAAATGATATATTTTAAACCCCTTAGAAAGACTGTTATGAACTGGAAAGGTGTGAAATCCAATAAGGTGTCCAAAACCAACTTTCAAAACTTCCTTAGCCAAGCCTAGCTACTCCCTATTTCTTGTGCGAGAAAGTGCATTAGTCTCGAGTTTCATGCAAGATCTTGTAGCACTACACGTGAGATAGTGCATTTCTTTGCATGAGGATTCACAACACGCCACATGAGCTTTTTCTTCCCTATGGGAGGAAGTACATTCTCACATGAGAAAGTACTTTCCTACATGAGGAACTACCTTTCCACATGAGAAAATACAACAATGTGAAAAAAGGAAAAGACTAAATAGCATAAAAACATGAAAACCTCCACATCGGGGAGTACTAGATCCACGTAAATTGAGGAATGAACACTCGAGTGAATAAACATCAAGAAGAAGAACATCTATCCATCTAAACCATAGCAATAAAGAACATACTAAATACAACATTATAGTGAATGGAAGTAACATCACAATGTATAGAAATAACATCACAATAACTGAACAACCAAACTAACTATGCGATTCCTCCTAACCATCAATAACATCATAAGACCATCATGGATCCTAGCCATCCCCTATGCATAACATCCCAAGCCATCAATCAAATCATCAGTACTATTATAACTAGGATGTCACTACTAAAACATGCTACAATATAAGCATAAGGAAATCTAACATGCGAGTAGTAAAGCATAAGATAATCCTTCAAGTAGATAACCTCACCTATCACATGTTAAACATCGTAATAAGGAAATCTAACATGCTAAACCAATAAGCAATAGATAATCCAATACAACAATTCAAATCATCTAGTCATATGCTAAACATCATAATATGGGAATGTGTCAAATAAACTAACATCATCTAAACATGATATCCAAGCATTCCAATGAAAGCATAAATCACAAGAAAGCATACTTCAAAACCTGAAGCATCAAGTGAAAACATCTAGCAATGGTTGCACTAGGATAAAAGATCATCTTTGTACATAGTCCCTAGTAGTGGTGAAGGTATCTATGCCTCCCAACCACATCGCACCCATAGGTCCACACCCACCATGTTGATGGAGATAATGATCCAACCACAAATACACAAAAACAACATCCATGGCTAACACTCACGCTAGATAGTATGATGGTTCTAACCAAGAACCTAAGACAATGCAAGAAGTATAGGTCCTGGTTAGACACTTAATAGGCTACTAGGTAGGAACTAACATCATGTAGAGTCACTTGGCATCGACAAGCCCAAGCTTGGATCATACGAATACAACATCCCTCAATGGAAAGGCTCTCACACATACATTTTATTATCTCAAGTTTTATTACCACTCACACATTTTATTTAGTTATCACTTCTTTAAAACTTCTTCAGACAATCAAGAAATGGACACTAGGATGCATGACATAAGCCCCCTCCATATGCTACCCTACCCTACCCATGCTCATCCTATGGCAAGTGCCTGTGGGCATGCATATTCCCAACCTAACCCCAATGATCATAACTTCCAGAAGTACCATGAAAGATTGGGCCCTGCAAGTCACCTGACAAATGTACAAGCACGTACTCATGTGTGGTGCACCACCATCATGAAGAGCATAACACAAGAATTGGATGAGAACACAAGGAAAATTAGCACTCAACTAAAAAACAACTCGAGAGGATGGATTCTACATGAATCCCAAGAACCAATAAAACCATACAACATGAAATCACTCAACCGACCTTAATTTAGGAGTATGGATTCTACACAAATCCCAATGATGCAACAAGACTAAAATTCATGAACTCACTCAATCGGCCTCAATTTGGGAGCATGGATTCTACATGAATCCTAGTGTCCACAAAATAAGAACAAGGTCCAAAAAAAACCATAACAACAGGTATAAAATCACTCAATCGAATGCAAAGTCAGAAGTATAGGTGCGACACACATCCTAATGCAACATAAAAGTGTAATAGTGGTCTGACTGATATCCAAATGGATCATCTAGGTCCACGACCCACATTGTGCCAAGAAAACTCGAGAAAATAGGGTGACATGCAAGACGAGGTAAAAACCCCAAATTTTGGAAAACTTAAAAATTAAAACCCATTTGGGATTTGGGTACAAAAACCCCAAAAATCCAAAAATAATTGAGTTTAGACACCATATGCAAAAATGGCCAGCATAACGGTGCAAAACCCCAAACCCTCATCTTGAAAAATAGCAAAAAGTTTGTACTTGCCCAATTAGGTAGAACTAGCACATGAAAATGGAGGGAAACACTAGTTCTTAGCCTCCTAACAAAGAACTACCGAAAATAGAAGTAGAAATAGAGCCAAAACAATAAAATGAGAGAGCCCTAGGTCGCAACCAAAAGGGAAAAATGAAAATCTGAGCCATAAAATAAAAAGCCCATAGAAGTGGCTGAAAATTGCGGCAATCCAAGGTCTCCCTGAGCTAGATCCAACAAGCTCAACCTCACAATGATCTCACGCCCATAGCTCCACTAGTAAATTAGCCCTAAATTTTGATGAGAAAAGGTTGAAATTCTGACCATAGTCGGTCGAATAAACGACTAAAAATGTCGTTGATCTTTTTTAGTCAATTTTTCATCACAGTCATTATTCGTCAAAATTTTGAGTTTAAAAAGGTTGACTTATTGACGAGAGGTTTTTCAATTTTCTTAGTCCAGCCTGAGCTCTTATTTCCTCATTTGCGTCCATTGTTGGTCAAAATTTTGACCAAAATCCCTTGACTTTTTTGATAGTGAAGCCAAACCTTTGAAGGCAAAAATGACCAACTGTCATCAAAATTTTTGACATTTGTTGGTCAAAATTGTGACCAAGACCCCTTCAATCTTCTACGGTGGTGCCATACCATGGATGAGAGAATCAAAAACCGTTATCAAAATGTGTGACCTTTGTTGGTCAAAATTTTGACCAACACCTCTTAATTTTTTATAGTGATACCATATATTTGACGGCAAAGGGAAGACATGTTCGTCTAAATTGAGATGAACGCTTGGTAGAAATTTAGATGAGCTGTTCCAATTATTGCAAAAGCTTTGCTCTCATAGGAGCCTTCTAAACTGCATAAAAATTTGATTCTAAAGCATAATTGCTTGGTGCGAGACTTAGGGTATTGTGCACATTTCTACCTTCACACCATTGTTTCTTACATCACATGATTGATTTCATACAAAACAATGGGAAGGAGGAAGAAATGTGCACAATATCTTGAGTCTCCACCAAGCAATTATGATATATAATCAAATTTTGTGTAGTTTAAAAGGCTCCTACGAGAACAAAGCTTTTACAATAGTTGATAATGTTTTGTATAATTTTTGTTCTTTCATTTTTATGGATATTCTTTATTTTAAGTTGTCAGTCAAAGAAGTATCAATATAGATTCTTATTCTATAGCAGATAGTAAAAAAAAACTAATGAATTATATAAAATCCACATTAAAGAAACATTAGCAAAAGAAAAGGAGTGCTTTGAGTCATTAGTTCTCGCTGCTACAAAGACAACATCTCTAACAATGAGTGCCAAAATTTTAGCACAAGAGACCACCCTAGGGAAATGCTGCTCTAGTAGAGCATTGGCCTCATCTATCAGACCAAATCCTCTTAAAGATTGATTTGTAATTGTGATAAAGGAAGTTGAGTTTAGACGTGTCAAGCACATTTCAAATCTTTTTCTTGGGAAGATATTTGATCATTACTATCAGCGATCAATTATCTTCCCAAGCAAAATATTTGAAATGAGCTTGCACGCATCTAAACTCAACTTCCTATACGTTTATGGTTCATATGCGATTGTTTGGACTAGTTTGGTGAGAGTTTCCTTGAGAAAACAAAACCATACTCAAGGAAACTCTTACCAAACTAGTCCAAAAAATTGCATATGAACCATAAACATACAAGAAGTTGAGTTTAGACATGTGCAAGCTCATTCCAAATCTTTTTCTTGGTAAGATAATTGATCGTTGAGATAGCAAGTCTTGTCTTAGCGATCAATTATCTTCCCAATAAAAATATTTGAAATGAGCAACCGCCATCTAAACTCAACCTCCCTTATGCAAATGTAAAACCTCAACTACTTTTTCCTAAAACTTTGGTTCTTGAGACACCCTTGCTTGTGAAGATTGCAAGGAAAAATAAAATTAGGAAAAAATTATTTATCAAGAATGAAAGCTAATTAACTAATCTCTATTTTTTAAACAGATAAATGTGACAAAAAAACTTAGAGTCCCAATCACATCAATAGAACAATTCATAAGTTGCATCCTCTTCATCATACTTGTAGGGTCCTTGATATATGTTGATACTTGCTGACTAACAAACACTACATGGCCAAGAAAATATTAGTAGGAAAAATGAAGGAAGTTAAACATATTAATAGTAGAGAAATTTTATGAATCTAGAACAAAAACAACACATAATTATAGTTGTTTCTTAGCAATACTTCTAATGTCATCTGGTATTACATGGCCGATCAACCAAGAAAAATTCAGTAGGTAATAATAATAAATTTAGATTGAAAAAAAGGGAAATAAATATTGAATGAATAAATGTTATCTCTCATTTAACTCATCATCATCTTATTCAGCTTTCACTGGCAATGGTTGCCTTAGTCAAAAAGCCATGGGCTTTCCAATTGTCATATGGCATTGCCATAAATCGCATATATAACTATAACCCCTTATTCGGCTACTTGTTGATCAATTCCTTGGCAAGAGCATCTAGGGCATAATATTAAAATGCAATCAATCACTAAACCTATTAGCTCTTTCCTACCACCAAGTTTGGAACATAGTAACTTTGTTGATAGAATCAAAGAAAAACAATGCCATACATATGGATAACAAATATTGATTCAACTACCTCCCCATGTATATTTTTATCTACATACAAGGACCAGAATATATCAATGGCCTCACCAAATCTCCACTATAAATCTAAAGGCAAAGATAAGACCTTTTTCCTAAGATAGAATTAACCAAGACAAATAAGAAGACTACAAATTCAGAGCTTATATTAACAGAGAACACTACATTTTCTTTGTTCCATACATAATCGAAGAGGCTGGGTATATAGAGGCTCACAGAGTATTTGGAGTGAGTAATATGATAAAAATGCTGGAAGGAATTCCAATGGAGATGAGAGAGATGCAGTGAAAAACATGGTCTATGAAGTAAATGCGAGGCACAAAAATCTAATCTATGCCTCTATTGGAATCATGTGGAACATCCACCAACAGATTACCAAGTTGCAGGAAAAAAAGGCCAATCTACAAGTATAGAGATCCAATTATCATTGAGTATTTGGAAAATATATTGAGCATTTTTATCAATAATTATCTAATATGGTTACAAGTTCAATTTGAACTAACTAGCCATTTGGGGAAGATATTTTGAATGTTTTACAACTTTTTAAAAAGTTGCTCAAAAGTTGTCAAGCAACTTTTTGACCAACTTTGCATTTTTGTGCATTATAATGACCCTAGTGACCAAACTTGGTCCAAGACTTTATTTTGTGATCCCTAATGGAACTAATTATGAAAAAAATGAAAAATAACCATGCTAACACCTATTCCTAAGAAATGGGGTCATTTATGACCAATAGCTAGCCAGGGGCTTATAAATTGTCAATCTTGGAACTATGGTCTTACAATGTGATCCAAAGACAAAACTAATGTTCCTAAGCATGGTTAGAGGTCCTAATGACCTTAGTGAACTCCTTTATTACATGATGGTGGAGTGGGTACTCCTGTACCAATGAGTTTTGGTTTTCACGATATCATAGCCAAATATCTACTTTAGATTGGCATCGATTTAGAGTATAGCTCATCTAAATCCTTCTTCAAAATTTTCATGTCTACTCACACAAGGTCCACATGGAGAAAGTAAGCTCTAGACATTCATGAACCTTGATCTTACTTATCTCCATACTCTCAATAGAAGATGGCACACAAATTGATAGCAAAGATGCAACAACAAAGGGATTATTTGGAGAAACATTATGAATGGATATAGGCTATAAGCATGAATCCAGATTAAAATGTCACATAATATCATATAAACAACAAAAGCACCATAAACTTGTAATCATACCATCATGATCATACCATTGTATCATCATATGCTTCAAGTTTAACATCAAAATAATAAAATGTCAAATGATAAATCATAAGATCAAGTTCAAGTAAAGGAAATAGAGCTTGTATAACCATATTTGTTTGTCATACCCTTTTGAAAGGAACTAAAAAATTATTCAAATTAAACAAGTATGAATTGTAAGAGACTAAGAAAGAAGGAAAAGGTGTTACCTCACTAGGATGATAGTAATAATGAGACAAAGAACCACAAAGACTAAATTCAAGGAGACCGGATTTGAACATCCGAGTTCATTCAAATTCAAAAATTGGTTTACCTTCATAGCACTGTCAAGTCAACAGCATGAGCATTATTTTGTGTCTAGAGTGTCATCAATGTTTTTCAATGTAGAATGAAATGGTTGTAAGTATGCATTTCTACAACATGCAAATGATTTTGAGATATAGACTTGTGCAATCCAATCTCCCAAGGAATAGACAACACCACTTATCGCCATCTTTGCCAAAATAGGATTTGTCATAAAGTGATGTTAGAATAGTTACTAAAATGGTCATAAATTATGTTCTTATAGTAAAAGAATACTTTAACTTAAGAAAAAAATGCACAATATTAAAACATGACATCGTGTTTAAAAACTAAAAAGGTACCTATAACGAAGAACTTCATTTGGACTTGCTAATTGGTTGTTACTAACTATAAGCTTATCTTTAAAGTTTGAGCTTTACTTGGTTTTGAGAATATTTTAATATTCTCTACTAAACAAGGCCAACCACATGAAGGTAGAAGCTCATTTGGCCCCTCCCCCCCCTAACATCACTCTAAATTCCCTATTAACATTTAATAACATTCATTCATTCATCCATTTTTGAAATATAACATTCAATCATTATAATCACATGATAAAATTCATTAACACGTAAAATTCATTAACACACAACATTCATGAATAATTCATTAACATGCAACATTCATGAATAATTCATTAACACACAACAATCATTTCTTTTTGGGTTTCTTGCTTCTTCTTTTTTTCATGAAATTTCTAAGAGGAATATCAATGCCCTCGTCATCCCCCTCCTCTACTAGTTCTAATTGCAACACATGTCTCCTCATCATCTGTTTAGGAACATGAGGCCACTACACCAAAGGGGTTTGCTGCAATAACAAGTACTTCATGAGTTAAATTCACACCATTTTATATCAGTGAATTATGAGTTTTTATTTAAGCAAAAGAACTATAAATCAAAAAAATTAATTTAAAAGAACAAAACATAGATTTTCTTTACCTAAATGTGCAACATGATCTACTTGTTGATCGATCTAAACATCCTCCAACACTCATTTAGCACAACATGATTCTATATCCTCTAAAATATACAAAAAAAGGTTACACCAAGTTCAATTAAAGATGCTAAATTGTATTAATAGTTACATAATTTTTTTTAAATAGAAAATGAGCACCTCTATGGATAGTATGATGCACATTAGGGGCTTCATGATGCGGCGTATGATCTGTGTCACTATTAATAGGCTGCATTGCAATGTCATGCACATTATTATCAAATAGATTGTTGCTCAAGTATTCAATTTCTAATATATTTTTTGGCATATTTACTTGTGCACATGATGCAAGAGATTGTTTAGTTGGGCCAGTGGAAGCTTGCCATAGGCGTCCAACCATAGCTGCATAGCCTTGCTTGAAGAAAATTCTTTTGTGTTCTTCCATGACCTCTAGATTAAAATTAGAGCCCTGTATTTTTTTATTAATTAACAAAATTATTTGCATTTTATAAATATTTTTTCTCTGTAATTCATTTTCTGCTACTTACAACTCATGCTTTGATTTTAGAATATCCCCTAAAGCCAAGTTTGTGTTGCCCAATCTTTTCTAGCTTGGCCTTTGTTGCCTTTGATGTGTCTTGCAACCTATGAAAAGTTTGAAATATGTTACATGATATAGATATAAAGATCAATACTAATTAGTGCATTATTACATTAATGTACTAGTAGTTAATACTATTGCATAGCTTCTCGCATTTACTGGTGTAATTCCTCTTTGAGCATCCCCTTTCTCCTTTGCATCCAAAATGAACTCATTCCATTCCCTCACTGCAATAAAGGGAGGATGCTCATACTTCGAGTTCTAGACAAGACTCTTTCTATACGAGTCCCTCACAATCTTAAGATGTTTGCAAGCTTTTTCTAAAATTTTCTTCTCATAAAAAATATTAATACCAAACTCATGCTCTGAATCTTTGATGAGCTGATCTTTTAAGTTTTTCCTTGCAAGTTCCACCTTTTAAGAAAAAATGCAAAATTGTTAGATATAGCTAGTAAAAGAAAAGACCTAAATGAAAGGAAAAATGTTGCACCAATTAATGATATGAAAAAAAATAGTGGGATAAAATTAGTTCACTTATGGTGTTCCACCTTGTACATATGGTGGGCCCGAATATTTGCAATGTGAGGTCATAAAGCTTCTTATAAAATGTATCATTTCCTGCAAAAAATGTCATGGAATAATCAATCCAAAGCTTCTTATGAATAGGAAAATGCATATTACAATATAAGAAATAATTATTTTAAGTACCTGGAATCTTAGGATATTTTAAAAGCATTGATTCATCATTGTCAATCAAAAACAACGTCTGTATAGTTCTCGTGTTAGAAACATGGGTAGCTCTGAGAAATGATGGTGAATTATCACCAATACATGCACTATGATCTATATCTGGCATAGTAGCTAGTGCATCTCCTACCACAAAAAAAATAGTCCACTATGTGATGCACCCATGATTAAAGTAAAAATTATCAACTAAAAATTAACACAAAACCAAATATAGCAAAACAAGGATTTACTAGCTGGACGTCCCCTCGTTGTCGACATTACACTCGGCAATCTCGTATGGACATTTATCAACCTCCTAGTAGTCTCCTGCACTTGATGACCTGAACAATACATTGTAATAAAAGTAAGAGTTAACTTAAGAAGTTTTTGAATGTTTGAAATAAAAAATTCCTTGTAACTTGTCAACTAAAAGATTATTTTACCAGTGGTGGTCGAAGCTCTGCTAGTACCGGCCTCACTGAGTTGTCTTTGACCAGGTTCTGGATCAGTTGCCAAAAAATCTTGTAACAAGAACACATATTACATATTTTACTTCACAACATAAAATATTATAAAATATAAATCTTTATTGAACTTTTTTTATAATTAAAGATTCATTACTGCTTACTTCATAACGACGAGCTTGCACCCTCAAATTAGATAACTTCTTCATCATCTCCTCGGATGGAATATTTGCTTCATCCAAAATTCTCATTATTTCTAAAAAAAAATTTTAAAATTTTTTGTCTTCAACATAATTGTTACATTAGGTGTTTCTGCAATATCATCATCAGAAGGGGTAGCTATTGGCTTTGTACTTACTGTAGGTGTTTTTCCCCTATCCTAAACATCAAATTGTGAGAGGAATATCAGTAAAACTATCATAAAAAATAAATTTTTAAAAATAAGATAACATAATAATATAACATTTTTCAATTATCTAATTTGTTCAATTTCAATGAGGTTTACCCTTGTTGAAGAATGGGTGGGAGTGGCATTCTTGTGGCCTTTATCATGTGTGGGATCCATATCATCCTATCACAAAGATTAAACATAAAAACTTTAGCTAACTGAAAGCAATAGACAACAAAAAAAACTTATTAATAAAATGGTATATAGTACTTACAACCCTCATGATAGTAACTTTTTTTGTATCGATGCGATTTAAATGGTAATCTATTAGCAGTTCTTCCCCTGCACTTATTGATTTTATTGCACAAACAAAAACTTCATTCCCCTCATGCGCCTCAAATATGCAATTGGGTTGCTTACTATTTGAGGAAGGTCACATACTATTTATAAAACCTACAATATTACTTGTTGCTTTTGGTCTCTCATCAATGTACATAGCAAATCTTTTACTTTGATCATTTTCTTTCCATTGTATATAATTAGCTGATAGTGCATACCTACGCATACTTTTTTTATATCTAACAATCCACATCCAATCATTGTAATTGTAACATGGACCAAAATAGTTGAACAATTCGAAAACTTTTTTGTAACATATCTTTGTCCCATCCATGGAAAATAAGCCCAAATCATGTAATGAGGATGAAGCAATGCAATATATCCTCTCATTAACACAAAAATTGGTGTTAATTGGAGGTAGCTCATTCGATACCCATTCTTTCTTAATGTGTGTTTACCGAAAGGGCACCTTGATGTTGCCTTTGGTCTCATCATCATAAGAACATGACCCTCCATTAGCAAGAAAAAAATTGCATGCGTTTATCAAATTTTTTTCTAATCTTTTGACCTCTAGTTGATCTCCCTAGTCGTCCTACATGTAGAGCTTTCATCTACCATTTCCTCATTTCCCTCATTTGATGTAGATAGATCTAACAAGTACCTATTTGGTGGGTCCTACAATCCATCAAATGAAAATTTGATAATATTTAAATAATATATATAGAATAATCAAGTCGTGACTCATACATGCAGTTCCTTGTCTATATGTGAGAGATATAAAATGTAGTAAGTTGAAAGTGATTATACAATTATATTTCTATACAGACCTTCTTTGTCTATATGTATATTATATGATTATATAATATGTCTATTTATAACATACGTGCTCAATGATAAACAAGAAGAATATAAGAAAATTATGTCTATTTATTGACTTATACCTACTGATCCATGTCATTATGCATGATCCATGCCAAAGGGGTCAAACTTTTTGCATATGTTAATTATTTATCTTAAGTTAGCTAAAAATTACATGATACACGTATGCTACAAATAACTTAGAAGACAACATGAACAATATGCAACGTCGTAAACATGAACAAATTTACCTTATATATGGAATGCAAGATTGTCAACAGAAGGGGTGATGATGTGTAATGCCCTGCCAAGGGATCCAAAGAATTTCACTAAGTTTGCCAAACAATTTTTTTTTCATCATGAAAGTAAACCATTCATAGCATTTGCGGAAGCAATAGTAACATCCAACTGAAAGTAACATAACATAACATAACAATTACATTCTTTAAGGATCCCTTAATGTTGAATCACATCTAATCATAACTTATTCATCTAACAACACATCCTTATGAAATAACAATGATACATCCAATGTTCTTAAACATTATACAAGTGTCCTTTTAGTAATTACATTTTAGTTTAGCTCAATCATCCACTGTACATGTTACAAGGTATGAAAGGCTTAAAAGAATAAACATCCATATAAATAAAGTACATCATCATCCAATATTAATCCATGATGAAATTAAAGTAAATGAAACCACATATCATACATGATACATCATCATCATAAAGATATAGACATTCATCATAAAAGTTAAGTATACATCACAAACATAAACAACTAAGTGCACGGTTCCTCCCAATCGTTAATAGCATCATTAGACCATCGTGGATCCTAGCCATCCCTCCGTGCGTAACATTCCAAAGCACTGAAGAGATCATCGGTATTATCATAGTAGGAATGTCACACCTAAAACATCCTACATCATATGCAGAAAGTAATCTAACATGCAAATGTAAGCATAAGATAACATCATCTAACATATGCTAATCATCAATGAAAGGATACATATCCACCATCATGAAGGACGCATCAACCATGATGTCTTAATGAATCTCAAATTATAAGAGTGGAAAAACACTACCACCCGACCGTGTGGTACCTAAGTGGTCCACTCCCACCGTGCTGAGGAGATAATCTCAAGTCCCAAACAGGCTATCCAAAACACATAGCATAAATCTCTATAAGTCCAAGAATCCTAAAAGTATACTAACTCAAAGGTTCCATCACACAAAAGTGACACCTAATTCCCAGAGGCACACAAAGACATGTAGGAAACCTACTATGCAAGTGGGAAAGTGTCATCGCATTTATCACGTACAAGTTACCCTAGCAGTTAGCTAAACTCCACGGGTCCATACTGATCTCATGCGGCCACTAGTATCCTCTCATACTGACGAGGCATACTATGGAATGTAAGGTTGCAACCATGCGTTCTCTCTACTCCCATCCTAGTCTAGTCTATACAAGCACTCGAGGCATGGGCGAGAACATCAAAACAATTATCTTTTTAGGTTCATTTAATCCCCATTTAGAGTGTAAATGTTATCACTTATTAACCAAACTTGCAATGAGTTACCCTGACAACCACTTAGGGCCCCAACCCCCATTGCAAGCCACTTCTCGACACTACAAGTAGATAACCTACCCTAAGCTCATGGAATCATAAATCACCACAATCTTGTACAAGCGACTATAAAGAAAATCCAAAAGATAATCCATAAAAAGAATCATCAAATATCCATGATAAAAGCATCAAATATCCACAATAAGATTCATCAAATCTCCATGAGCATCCATAGAAAATCATGACCACAATAGTTCTCTATTGGAAACTGAAGGTGTCATTGATAATCATAAGTATCCATTGGTTCTCAATAACCAAAATATATCTCAAAATAAATCACCATATCCATTGGTTCTCAACAAGCAACCAAGAATATCTCAGAATCATACTGATCGAAGACTCCAAAATGGTTGAGTCAAACATGTCACAACATGACATCATCAAGAGATAAATTAACATTTCAGTCCCATCATGGCGACTAGAAAATAATCCAAGGATAATTGATCGATGACTCAAAATAGGTTAAGTCAAGTGTCTCAGATACAAATAACTCAGCTGCACACATGAAGACTGATGAATAATAACAATCAGTAAATACAAACATTTCATAGAGCATACGATCACATTACCATGGTTGGGTTTATAAATATTGAAACCAAATAAGATCAACATGCCATCACATCTCATAACCCCTGAGCCTCTGGTAACAACCTAGGACTGGTCAACACTAGTCAACCCAAAACCCAAAACAAGAAGCATAGAGAATACATGATGCAAACACATGTTTTGGTTTACTAAAATCACATAGATGAGTTAAGTGTAGTTTTCTATTTGCAAGAATACTTCAAGTGTATAGGATTTACCATTTGACCTACACATCAACCCATTTGTTCTCTCGATAGCATTATTCTTCCATTAATTTAAATAATGTTTTAAGAATAGCTTAAGGGTAAATACTTTACTCATTAAACTAATCATCATTGACCTTTAATTAAATTGTTCTCTTTATTTAACTATGATCCATATTCTAATTGATTAACTCTTCAACTTTTCAGGGATCATTATTCGTTACATTATGAGAGAGCCAATTATCAATCTTCGAATAAGAAGATTATAACTTTATTAAAATCAATAAATTAACATAGGTACACAATCCATGATCTTTTTGCATTCTACTAGTTCTCAACTAGATATTACTAAGTCTTACTATTAAAAATATCTAAGGTCATTATGAGGGTACGACTTGTCAACTTCGATATACATACTTCACAACTTTGCTAGAGGAATCGATATTAGCATAACAATTAAAACTTTATTACATAACTTAATTATTAATTAAATCTAATTAACTCTAATTAATTTAATTAATAATTACATATTCATGGCAACGTTCCAATTAATATCAGTTGACTAATAACTAACTATAATTTTGTAAGTTAAAAGTCAACTATAATCTAGTACACAAATATAACTTGTTAATATTTAATAACAAGCTATATTGAAAATCTTATTAATAAAACTATAATGACCACATTCGTCTTTCTTGAATGAATACTAATATTCCCTTAACAAATTCGTATTATCGATAATCATTTCAAATAAGACTCTATCCCACAACTTAATTATTAATATCATAGTTATAATATCAATTCAATGAATATCCATTAAAAATCAACTATACTCCAAATTCAAAAATTAATATCTTTTACAAAAATTCAATCATTAAATAATCTCTACTAGATCAACTTTAATCAGATTATTTGGTAACTATTTAAACCATTTATATTATTATTTATTAATAGTTTGTTAGACCCAACAAACATTAATAAATAATGAACTTATCAAAAATGTTATTAATCGATCTAGAGAACCTTCCATAAACTTCCTTAGTTAATATTTAACTAACTCTTAACACCATTAATGTATATCAATAATTTATTTAATAATACATAACGTATTCAAATTTTAGCAATGTTGTTGTAATGCAACAATGACTCCTTGTCAATTAGATCTTGGATCCCATATCATTACATTCTCTTAATTTAAATAATCATCATTGAACATCTTTACATAATATATATTACCGTCTCTTAATTATTTAATATATATTAAATAATATTTAATATACATTAAATAATTAATATTAAAAGCCAACCATTAGACTCAATTTTCTAATTGTTCTAATAATATTTTGTTTGTATAAACGGTGTTTGAAAAAGACCCCTATCAATTCCAATAATCAAATAGCAATTCTAATGAACCCAATATTATCAAAACAATGATTGCATAATTCAAAACTTTAATTTATAATTTCAAAAGCCCCAAAAATAATTGATGACTTAAATATTTAACTCATTCTAATAAAATTCTAACTATATCACTTATTTGAAATTTAATTGCCTAATAATTAATTACACTTCTTCTACTATTAACTAATCTTAATTAAATTTAATTTAATTGGATTAGTTAATAAATCATATAAAACTAATGCATAGTAATAAGATTTTATTCAAACCTGCTGCAATGGCTGAACAGAAAGCTTATGCAACAAGAAGTCTAGCGGCGACAGGAAGATAACATACAAAACTATAAATTCAGAATCGCATTGCGACAGGAAGCCTAGTGGCGACGGGAGGATAGCACACAGAACTATAAATCCAGAATCGCATCGCGACAGGAAGTCTAGAGGCAACAGGAAAATAGCATGCAAAATCCAAATCTGCATGGCGACAGGAAGTCTAGCGGCGATAGGAAAATAGCATGCAAAATCCAGATCTGCATGGCGATAGGAAGTCTATCAGTGACAGGAAAATAGCATGCAAAATCCAGATCTGCATGGCGATAGGAAAATAGCATGCAAAATCCAGATCTGCATGGCGACAGGAAAATAGCATGCAAAATCCATTTATCAATTTGATCCTAACTTGAACCTAAACCCGATTTAGATCTAATTCTTTCTCATTTGGAACTAAGGTTTTCTATTGTTTTCTTTGCAACCAAATAAATAAATATCTATATTCCAATTTCAAGATTAAGGATTCATTCATGGAGTGTATTCAGACACATATAACAGACACGATGAAGACAGGAAGAGAGATAGTGCAAAGAGAATATTCGAATATCACGAGTGCACCTGGACACTAATGCTAATTTGCCATGCTTCAGAAGTCCATAGAAAATCCCTTCCTTCTCCATCATTCACAATTCCTCCAAGATCCAAGCCAATCGAAAATCTCCAAGTAACTAGAAGTGCTAGAAGAAGCATAGAAGCATATAGAAACATATGAGCATGTAGAAGCATATGAGCATGTAGAAACATATGAGCATGAAGAATCATATGAGAATGTAGAAATGTATGAGCATGTAGAAGCATATGACCTTCTCAAATGCATGTAAGCTTTGAAGCTTCCATTTTTAGCTTGTCCAAACACACTAGGAGAGCCTCTATTTAAAGGCCTCTAAGATGCATCTAGAGTGTCTCTAGAAACAACTAGAAGATAAGCATGACAACCAAGCATGAGTCTTTTCCAACCTTCTAGATGATTCATAAGATTGTAGACACCATATGCTCAAATAAAATGCTAACTCCTAAGTGTAGACAACTAGTGCATACTTAGAGTGCAAACTCCTATGTTGTCTACATGACAACTCTCGAGAATCTGCAAACTCCTATGTGAGAAAATATTAAAATAATGCACAATCATTAATATAATATTTACTTTACTCTTTCCAATTTAATTTATTTATTTAATCTCATGCACTAACTTTAATGATTTCACTTATTTTATCTTAATATATTTATATTTTAATCATGTGCACACATCATGCAACCTTTAATCTTTTAATAATTTTAATATATTTTCCACTTTTAAATTTCATTTTCAAAACTTAATTACTAAAATATTTATTAGCTTTAATAATATTATTATTTAATCATTTATTTAAAAATGAACTCCAAATATATTATTATTAAAATAAATATTGTCACATTTCTTATAACTTTTATTTTCAAATTTAATTATTTTATTTAATTCATTTTCCAATTAATTAAATAAAATAAATATTAAAATATCATAATAATTTTCCATTAAATTAAACCATTAATTAAATCTTTTAATTAGGCTTAATTAATAGAAAATACATCAAAGACTCACAAGGTAAAATACGAAAATCCATCATAGCCAAAATACATACAAAATCAAACCAAGGGTTTATATCACGAATTATGTTATTCAACGTATTCAGAGAGTATTCAACTCAGACACTTGTCCTAATTTTCAATTAGGACAAATGGCTTAAAGGGTTGGGATTTGGACTTGAGAATTTATCTCCCCTCTCTTATCATTGAGATGATGTGATAGGGTACATTCATCCTGACAATTCAGGGAAGTCGATACCCGGTACCTGCAACCTGCATAAAAACCATACATGTACAAGCACAATATATACTAAACTCAACAGGCAATGGCAGGAAGTGGTGCGTCATGTAGATCCTGACTAGCAAGTGACTACGACTCCCTTACTTAACCACATCAGAAACGCCATACATTAGAGCAAACACACAAACCATACACATGCAAGTATGGGGTAAGTATCCATAAAAAAATACATGTGATAGTAAAATATCTTACTAATCATCATTAATAACTGCACACACTGAAAATAATCATCATGCATATATGAAATGATGTGTCTAAGTAATCTCATCACATATCAACTGAATCCATAGCACAATATCTGATAGTTTCAAAACAATGCTACTATCCATCAACATAAAACCAACTCTAAAAGAGTTCGGCAATGATAACAAAAATGTGACCTAGGGGCAGGCACTACACGATGTCTGTAGTCAATTGCCTGTTTGCAAAAAGGGTGATAATCAGACACAATATAAACATTGGTAATTATAAATAACATATGTTGTAATCATTAGAATTGAACACAATAAATATGTAATCAAATTTCCTGCATATGTTAATCATTTATCTTAAGTTAGCTAAAAATTACATAATACATGTATGCTACAAATAAATTAGAAGACAACATGAACAATATGAAACATCATAAACATGAGCAAATTTACCTTATAATATATATGGAATGCAAGATCATCAAAAGAAGGGGTGACGATGTCTATAGTCAATTGCCTATTTGCAAAAAGGGTGATAATCAGACACAATATAAACATTCATGGTAATTATAAATAACATATATTGTAATCAATAGAATTGAACACAATAAATATGTAATCAAATTTCCTACATATGTTAATCATTTATCTTATGTTAGCTAAAAATTACATGATATGCATATGCTACAAATAACTTAGAAGACAACATGAACAATATGCAACATCGTAAACATGAACAAATTTACCTTATATATGGAATACAAGATCATCAGGGGTGACGATGTCTATAGTCAATTGCCTATTTGCAAAAAGGGTGATAATCAAACACAATATAAACATTCATGGTAATTATAAATAACATATGTTGTAATCATTAGAATTGAACACAATAAATATGTAATCATTACAATTGAAAGCAATAAATCATGTCAATCATTTCATTAATCATTTTAATTATGTCATTGATTATCTTCATCATCATCATCATCATCATCATCATCATCATCATCATCGCCATCATCGCCATCATCAACATCATCATCACCATCATCACCATCATCATCACCATCATCATCTCCATCATCACCATCCTCACCATCACCATCATCATCATCATCATCACCATCACATCATCATCACCATCATCTTGATCTTCATCATCTGCTTCTTCATGATCTTCAATAACTTCTTCTTCCATAACATTATATGTTATCGACCTTCTTCTTGGATCATATCTAACAACAAATGACCAACCCTATTTATGTGGAACCTTTGAGTAAAACACTTGCTCACATTGGCTTGGAAGAACATAGGACTTATCTCCAACTAGCTCAAACAACCTTGTATTAATCATTGTAAATCCATTATCATGTTGAATAACCATTCTATCTGGATCATTTTGATTTAGTCATAACTTGTACCATTTGATGACGAATAGAACTACTTTGAAGGAGTTAAAGTCACACTCAATTATATCATCCAAGATGCCATAGTATTGATTTTGAGGTTGTTGAGGATATATGTCATTTCTAGATGATAGAATGGTGACCTCAAAAACTGTAGTTATCCTAGAATCACAAGTTTTATTTGTGTCATCCAACTTTTTTATGCAAAATTTGTGGCCATGATAGTACATAGCTTTGTGGTGCTTGACCTACAATTTTTGAAACATGTGTAAATTATTTGCATCATGAGTTGATACGAAACATATGTTGATTTATGATCATTAATAAATTTGTATGTATCTCTCCACCTTTTAAACTCTTTACTAGATCAACTACCATTGGCGTAACATTGGAATCTCCATTATGATGAGCTTCTATAACTAATGAAGCAACACCTTCTCATGTTAATGGGCAACTATTTTGTTGACATCGTTCAATCCATACCATCATCCAATCAAGATTGTTCGCAAGATACAAATGTAGTGCATCCCATTCTCAACCACCTATATAAAAACAAATACACCAATTATAAATAACTTATATTGAAGATTTATAAGAACTAATTAACTACAATAACATCTTAGATTTACCTCTCACTTTCCTTGATCTACCTTTGCCCATCTAGTACTCCCCTTTGAATTTTTTAATTGAGTTGTGATCCCAAATATGATCTACATGGATCTTTGCTACAAACTTAGGAAGATATTCACTAATATTCACTATGGTCTGGTATACCATATATCCCTCCACCATAGGACCCTCAAGATGTGCTCTCTGTCAAACCAAGCCTTTCAAAAAATTTAAGTGCCTCTCAACCATCCACATTGACCTAGTTGGTATAGGTCCCCACAATTCCATCTCCTCAACTTGATGTATGAGGTAGTGTTCTTGTGCATTGAAAAAACTTGGAGGTAGACACTTCTACATTTCACACAGAAGAAGAGGAATTTTTCTTTTCCAATATTTTATATCTTCTTTATTGATTTCTTTAGATGACAAGCACCTCGTGTATTTTCCAAGATCATATATAACCTATTTGACATTATTGGAAAAGTGTTGTGGGAGAGATAGAGGTAGAATGTACTACAATATTTGTAAAATAATCTTATCAATATTTTATAAAAGAATGCAATTAAAACTACATGTAGTATACAAATATATAGTGAATAGAAAATAACATGAATTACCTTAATAAATGTATGCCAATCATGTGTTTTCAACCCTAGCCCAAATTCACTTTTCTTTGATAATGAGATTGTTTATGTTCACAACAAATCTTGTGGGAAATTGTGTTTTTTGTATGACTTCTATTATAACATTACTTTGCTACTCTGATAATAACCAAGGGTACTTGTATCAATCTGGTCTCCATTGTTATTTGATTGAATGCCATTTTTCATTGCATGGTTGGATTCTTCAATTTCACTACAAATTTTGGCAATTTGGTCTTTGTCATGTCTTCCATCCAAGATTTTCCACAATGTCTCTGTTACATTCTTTCCAATATGCATAGGATCAAACAAATGCACAATTGGGAGTTGCTCATAGTAAGACAACCTAGTAAATTGCGTAGGATAAATTTTTAATCCTTTTCAAAGTTGGTCATTGCTGCCTTGATGACCTTCACAAGCATCAATTACATCATTAGTAAACAAAACACAATATCAATATAAAATTGGAAACAATAACCATCAGATGGAATGACATTACTTCGATGATTTATTTTATTGTATGCCAACTTCCATAGGTGAGGTGTCATTCTCTGTGGCTTTGACTTAGTCTCTTCTTTCCCATTGAAAAGATGTTTTTTAGTAATTTGGTACTTATAATTTCTATGGAGAAAGTGTCTATTCTTATCTAACACCTGCTTTCTTAAACTTTTTGAATGACAAGATTTCGTCTTTGGACCACAAACTAGATATACAAATTTTCCCTTTGTTTAAAGACCTACAAGATCATGTATAATTGGATTAAATGCATTAACTTTGTGTTGTCTCTATAACATACCAAAAAAGAGGTGTTAAGAAGAGCACATACCACAAAAATGTGTTATCCCAGGGGCATCATGTATTGTCCATACAAGCATTGCATGAAATTGAAATTTTCTTTGTCCTATTGGTCTAGAGATGTCATACATAGTAATCCCATTCCATAACACCATCAAATCATTGATAAGGGGTTCAATAGATACATTGATATCTTTAACTTGGTTCTTTCCTAGTTGAATGAACAAAAACATTACATATTTATTATGACCATTTTGATGGATTAGTAATAATAAATTAATTTAGATGACTATTAAATCAAAAAATACCTAGAACAATCAGTGTCGACATTATGTGCTCTCTCTCTATGGACAAACAAAGAGGTTTGTTATTGTTGATAACATAAATAGGCCACACTGAGTAAGTAGATTTCATCTCTCCAAAAGGATTGACACTGTTTGCTACCAATGAAAGCTTGAGATTACGAGGTTCTTCTTTAAACTATGGCCATTTTTCCTCTATTTTCTTAAATTCCAAACCATTTGTAGGCATTCACACAATGTCATCTTGACTTCTATTGCATGCATGGTAATCCATAAATTATGCCAAGCTATTGCACTTGAATAATTGTTGCGAGGCACCTTTTTTGTTAATCAATCTAATTGATATCTACTAATATGACAAATAGGGCATTGTGTTGCAAATAAATGTTGTTTATGATATATAATATGATCATTCGAACATGCTTGTATTGTTTGATACTCCATTCAAATATCTTTCATGATGGTAGATAATTCTCAATATGAGTGAGGTAGAATGTTTGATGGTGGTAACAAACACTCACCTATCAACCTATGACTAGAAATATAATTTGTTAATTTAAAGAATATTAATTGCTACATGAACCCAATGTTAATTTTAAGGGAACTATGAGTAAAATAATGAAATAAGATGACATACCTTAACATACGTGTCATTTCTACATTGGATAAACCATTCATAACCTTCAAGTTCACCAAGAACAATACAGTGGCAAGAAGAGTTATTTTAGAGCCTTCATATAGGGGCTCATGTGCCTTCTCAAGTATAGGTACATCAAGCTCTACGTTAACATCATCATCAACTTGATCATCATGATCATCATGATCTTGATCATCGTGGTCTTCTTCCATAGTATCATTACCTTCTACTTCAATATTCACACCTCCATGTTCCCTCATTTGGAAATTCGCATTCTCTAAATTGTCATGGTCCATAATATGAAACTTAGGGATATTGACCTATATGAAAATGATGGCCTTATATTAACCATGACCATGATGTCATCATCAAATCATGTCTTATGTATTTTATAAATTATTAAAATACATACCAATGGATGATATTTGTTTTCCCCCTTCAATATGACCATGTTGCCTACAATTTTCCTGAGCTGTTTTGATTAGATATCTTCAAGTCTTTAAGTCTTTAAGCCTTTACAAATTTTGCAAGGATGATAATATTTTCCATCACTTTTTCTTTTTAAGTTAGACCACAGTCTAGCAATTGTCTCCCTATTTTTTTTGTACGTTGACATCATCAGACATTGTCTTTCTTGAATAAAATGAATCATTGGTGGAACAAGGATGATTTGTTTGCAACCTGCAGATGGAGTAGTAAGAGGAAGACACATATAGAAACGAATACTAAAGTGAGACAAATAGAAAGAGATATAGATAGAGAGATAGATTGATAAAGAGATAAAAAAATATAAAAAATGAAAAGAAACAAATACTTAGTTGACCTTTCATAACTCTACCTCTACATATTGCGTTTGCTATATACAAGCACTTCTTGAGAAAATGGGCAGCAATAGCCAAGAAGGGAATAGGAGAGTCCATTTGGCTCAAGAGGAGCATGCACAAAGTGACCAAGGGGCAAGAGGAAATGATGATCTAGAGAGAGGAGAGCCTCTAATGCTCAATAGAACCCTGTTGAAGACTATCATAGAGCAAGAACCTCCCCAAAGAAAGACATTATTCAGAACTCTGTGCAAGGTAAGAGGTAAGGTTTGCAAAGTTATTGTAGATTCTAGTTCAATTGATAATATAGCCTTAATAGAAATGGTAGAGAAGCTTGAATTGAAGAAGTTGCCTCATCCTAACCCTTATAAGGTTCCATGGCTAAATAAGGAGTAGTAGGTCATAGTAAATGAACAAGTTCATGTTCAATTTCAAATAGGGGAGTACAAAGACAAGATTGTATGTGATGTTGCAGAAATGGATGCTTGTCACCTATTGTTAGGTAGGCCTTGGCAATTTGATGTCAATTCTAAGCATGATGGGAGGAGCAATGTTTACATCATCTCCAAAAATGGGAAGGAATACACCATGAGACCACTGCTAGAATATAGGAAGGAGATCCAACATGCATCTAGTGTGATGATGGTTGGAGAGAAGGAGTTTTTGAAGACTCTTAAGGAGAAAAACACCCCTTGCTTTGCCATAGTAGTAAAGCCAAAAATTGGAGGAAAAAGAAAGGAAGGCAGATCCAATGAAAGGATTATGGGATCCAAGGAGGTAAGACAACTATTGGACAAGTACAAAGAAGTAATTTCAGATTGTACCAAGGGAAAATGCACCAAACTCATGATGAGGAAGATGGGACCCTTCAAAATTTTGCAAAAATATGGCACAAATGCATATAAACTTGAACTCCCTGCTGACATTGGTTTATCTAACATTTTTAATGTTTGTGATTTGTATCCCTATAAGGAAACTGTTGACTATGATACAGGTCAAATGGATAGAGTGGAGGTACCTGCAGAACTACCCAAGCATCCACCACAAGAGGTTGAATGCCTCTTAGACACCAAAGTGCTAAAAGAGACTAGGAGGAAGACATATTACAAGTACCTTGTCAAGTGGAAGAACAAGCCTATGGAGGATGCAACTTGGTTGACTGAAACTGATTTGATCAAGATGGGCCTTAAAGTGGAAGATTTCCCAACTCAAGAGACTTGAGTTTTGTTGGCTTAAGGAGTATGGTGCAGGGAACCAAGGCAATTTGATAGGTTAAGGTAGTTGCATAGGTCCATAGGGTATTCAACTTAATGTGGTTTATGTATTAGGACCAATTGTAAGGTCAAGTGGATCCTTGGTGTCATTATAAACCAGGTTGCCACATTGAACCAAATGGTCACATTTTGAAAAATGAGCTATTATAATGAGTAATAGGGTGTTTTTATGTCCTTAGAGGGATTTAGATATGGTTTGAACCATTATGCAATTGTTTAGGTGTCTAGGTGGTAAAAAATGCAAAATTGTCAAAGTTGCCAAGAAAAATTGCAAAAGTGCTAACAACATTGCAAAATAGTTGCAAAATTTAGTTGTATGTTGGTATAACCATTTGAATAGTGGTTACAACCATTGATACAAAAGAATATAAGCATTTAATGATCGTACATGACCAGAGGGTCGTGGATGTATGGATTGGAGAACATTTGTAGCAATAAAAACCTAATTTTTTGACAATTTGACTATGTTTTTGTGTTGTACATATGTGTACAGATCGGAATGTGTGATCAACTACCATGGATAGATAGATATGAAAAATAGCTTCCATTTGCATTTTGTTTGGAGTTTTGATATGTTCATTTGATCAAGTTATAGTAGTTTTAGTGAAGGTAGCCAGATTTGGCTTGAATTCAGAGGTATAGGCAAACATGTGCCTCTAACTTGCAACCCTACAGTGGGATTCTGATGCCTCTTGGGGGGAAGCAAGTTAGGGGTAGTTACTTTCATATGGTAGAGTTTTAGGCTCGAAAGAGAAGGTTTCATATTTTTACTAGCCAGCCTTAGGTTGAACATCTCTATGTGTTCAACTTAGATTTGTAGGAGAAGTGGTGATTAGACTTCCAAACAAATGGATCTAACCTAGGTAAAGGGTGAAATGGAGATGTGGCATGGAGAGGAAGAGTTCCATGTAGTTGTGCTAGTTCTATGAACCCATTTCCTAGCACTTGCCTTGGAAACCCAGCCTAATTAGGCCTATTAGGTCTGTGAACCAAGTAGGAGTTAGGACATGCTAGAGTGGGGTTAGCCCAAGATATTTTGGAATCTTCAAAAACCTAGTAAAGGGTATCTGGAAAGGTGAAAATAAACAAGTATTTTTACATCTACAAAGGAGGAATCAAGAGCATTATAAATAATGAAGAAGAAACTTAAATCCATATGACTTCACCTCTATTTACAACTTGACCTTTCTGCATGTGAAATATGACAATATACAAAATTTCTAGTGACATTTTCACTTAAAAAAGAACACCAAATATACCTTTGGTACAATATCTTCTTCATATTCTTCACTATTAGATTCTTTAGACTATGCAAAAAAAAGATGAGATGTACTAAATAATTTTTGATGGGCAATATTTAAACAAATCAACTATCAAAAAAACAATTTATAAAATTTAGTTGCTTTATTATGTATTGAAGACTTGGCTTAACCATGGAGTACCTCATCAGAAGACTCGTCCTCTCTTGATTCTTCTTTACCATTTTTTAAAGCTGCAACTGACCCATTCTTCATTACAAATGAGTTATTCTTTCCCAAAGCACTTGGTTTTTTATGTGTTCCTTGCAATGCACTTTGAATAATATTAAACACAAATTTCTTATCTCTCTTTCAAAAAGTACAAAAAAATTTGATAAAATGAAAAATGTCATTATAGTATAGCAATATTTAAAGATAAAAACCAAATATCTATTAATTTTATGCTAGAAAAGTACAATGAATGTCTTCATCATTTAGAGAACACCATTTTTTTTGTTTGATTTTCAATTTGAAATGAGGCATTTCAATTAACCATTTGTTCACTACTGAACATCAAAATTCTATAAGCTTGTCATTTCACTAAAACATGATTATGTTCTACAAATTATTATCCACAACAAAATGACTAACCTCCTCCTCAGAAGAATCCTCATTGCTAGAATCTTTTGTTGGCAGCTTCTTTGCGATGGCAAGATTTTTGCTTACAAGATGCTTCACCTTTATCTATAGAACATTAACACAAAAATGCGTACCATAAAGTCAAAACATATATTATATTATCAATATGATCCCAAAAAGCAGCAAAATAACTAACATTCTTTAGATCTGGTATTTTTTTCAACATAAATGTTCTAGTTCACTCATTTAAAATCTCAGTTTTGCAAGTACACACCAATCAAAACAAGATTGATATACCAAGAAATTTTAAGCATTGACACTTTTGTAATGACTTGAACATTTGATGTTTCAATTATGGTTACCTACATATAGCCTTTGTTTGAAGTCTTGAAAGCATTTTTCCTAATTTTCCATATTTGGCCTAGTTGAGGGCAAGTGTCCCTAAAGCCAAATTGTCATCTAAGTTTTCCAAGTGTCTTAGGAGAAGACAAAGACCCTAGGAAAGTGGGTTCCACTTGGGAAGGTAGAAAGCCACATGTGGTAGGGCTTGGTGAACTTTGTTTCCATCTTGCAGTGGGTTTGGGTGCTTCACTTGTGTTTGATTTTGGGGTTTGTTAATAGAAATTATTGTTTAGGGCTTGGAACTTTTCTTACTTTTGTTCAAAACTTCGTTCATAGGATTTTTCTTTTGTGTCCATGTTCCTGCTCGAATCTCAAAGTTGTCTAACATATTTGGTAATCTTTGAAAAGTACTACACATGCTTTTATATATATCTTCAGCTTGGCTTTTTGATTAGTGAGAGAGTGCATGCATAACTCCTATAAGAGAAGAAGAGTGTTGCTAATATATGAAAGTGATGTTGACAATCAATGATAAATAAGAGTTGTAATAGTTGTTAAACAAGAAAGGAGATCTTAATATATATTTCAAAAAATCTTGGGGTTTATGGGCTAAGTATTAGTTGTTAATAATCCTATTTTTAATTTAGGTGCTAGATGAGGTATATAGTGTTTGTCAATAAACTGAATGCATATTAAATTAGTTGTATAATATTTAGCATTGATTAGAAAATGAGATGATGTGCTAGAGATTGTTACCAATGTGCAAAGGTCTATTTGAAAAAGTGTGTTCTGATTTGGGATGCAAAGGATATGAGTTGGCAGCAAGAGAATGTGCCTATCTAATTGTAAAGGTTGTGTCAATATGAAAAGTGGTATTGCGATATCCCTTAACAAAGTGATGACAATTGATTTAGAGAAATGTATTGTATTTGAGCTATTATAAGGTTGTGCAAAACACCTCAAAAATAATTGTTTGGCATATTGATGAACTATGTATCTAAAAAGGATTCCTATAATTAGTTTGATGTAGATACAAGGAGAAAAGTCCAAAGTGATGATGGTTTCTCCATAGTGATGGTTTGTGCACAATATGTTTTTGGTTTGTGGTAACCCAAAACCACTTGAGTGCTTGAAGTTTATGGTGATTTTAAAAATGAATGTGAGTGAGGTTTGTGATGAGCCAAAACTAATTTAGTGTGAAGTTTGTGGTGATCTTGAAATCACTTGTGTGATGTTTGTGGTGAGCTTGAAACCATTCAAAGCATCGATTATGAGTAATTCATAAAAACCTCAAGTGATTATGATTTGGGGGGAACAATATAAATGATGATATTTGATAAGTGATTGTAAATGGGTATCTAACAAGGCTTTGGGTTAGGACCTATCTTTTCTAGATTATGGGGGGATTTCTAAAAGAATCTGATAATTAATTTATTGAGGAGTGTGAATAAAATAAATTATTTATCATGACCAACCATCCACTGGAAGATGAAACACATGCGGTCGTCCAACAGACCAATGTCAATCACCATGCATCTCAACTACTCATCATAAATAGAAGTAACTCAATGCTACAGTCAACATAACATTTAATGTATATTTATGTATAAATTAATCAATTGGAATTGTGTTTAGTACAACCCATTTTTGGGTTTCTCTTCTATTGTTTATCCTCTGTGTTGATTCTCAACTTGTATCATTGCTCATTTTTAAAGTGACTTCAAGTGACTTCTGATTGTGTTGGTGGAACTATTCTGATGAGATTGTATCAATGTAGGTTGGTTGTTCAGAGTTACATCTGATTTATTTGTGTTAGGTCGATGGTTTCTTCTTAGTCTAAGTTCTGAGGGATATATATTTGTGTTTCACAAATGACAACTACTAATCCAGTACCTATGTTGAGGTATTGTGGCATGTAATATATTGGAACTGTACATCCCTCAACTAGAGAGACAATGAGGATGAGTGCTATGTGATAATTTAATATTGTATGTTTCAGAAGTAAAATTGAAGTGCTAAAAAATGGGAAAGTTTATAAAGCTTCTTAAAAGAGAGATGGAAAAAAGAGTTAGGATTACTAAATAGATTATCTTTGAATTTTTTTATTTAATTCTATTGACACTTTCAATAAATATGTTTTCTTTAAGGACTATATTTGATGAAATTTCAATGGCAAACCAGTCAAAAGGTTTAGGGAAAGAAGTTGGTAATTCATCCAACTCATTTAGAAATAATGAAATATGTAATTCCCTTCTTATGAACATACATGAATAAAAATTGGCAAATTAGTCAGAGGACTGGGCTTTGGCTTCTTGTTCATCTCAGTTGCATTTTTCTTCAAACTCACCCCCTTATGCTAGTTAATAGAGCAAGTCAAACTCATAGTTGAAGGTTATGTATCAATTGGAAATGGATACAAAGGAACTCTGAGACTAGGAATCAAAATCCTTTTTATAAAACATTTGTTCTTAACAATTTTGTAATACCTATATACTAATGCACAATCTATGTTGTGATATCAACCATCTCAATAAGGAAAAATAGAGAAATTTTTTACTTGAAATTAGATGGAGAAAGATGTAGCACATGACTTTTGAAACCAAGGCTTGGGATCTATAGTATAAAATGTTGGATTTTCAAGTGTAAAGAACTAAGTTTAAATGCATGCATTTTTTTTAGTCTATAATGTATGTCAAATTCCATGTTATGCAATCAAGGGTTAAAATTGAAAACAACTCAAAATGCATAAATAAACATTCTTGCATTATCACACACAAAATGAAAAAACAAGTTTGATTCTTGAGAAACCCTCAAATGGGAAGAAAACTCTTGAAGAGTAATTACTATTCTTAATGCCACTAGATTATGGTCTAACAAGAGTAGAGGTGGAGTCTCTTATACCACAGAGGCATGACATTATTACCTAAGAAGTTGCTGGTGCAAAGATGGAGTCTCTTATACCATCGAGGCCTAGCGTGAATGCCTAAGAAGTTGTTGGTGCAATTGATGTCATCATGGTAGCCATAAAAGATATTTCATCAATCATAAGAAAGCATGAAGCACAAGTGAAAGAAGAAACAAATGTGCACGCTCAATATACTATCCATTAAACCCAATAAATAGTTGACACACCACCCAACCACATAGAACCAAACAATCCACTCCCTCCATGCTAGGAGATAATCATAAACTGTTGTTAAGAGACACTGCTCTTGAGGACTAATATGTTGTAATTGATGGAAACTATATGCATTCCATATGTTAGCTATATATATCTTGATCATACCAAAGGATTGAATAAAAAAATGGCTAAGTATGTCAAAGACAAAGCTATTGACTATGTTAAGGAAATATTTTAGTGTGGACACTTAATATTGAATCTTATGGTGTGAACATAGGTGGACCATGATAGAGTATAATCTATCTTATTCCAACATTGTAGCACTCAATATTTTCATTCGAGCAAGTAATGAGGTTCATGTTATGTTTTTTTAAGGGATTTGGTTAATTCATCACACACTACTTAATATGCTCTTAAGGCCAACCCAATGGTTATCTTAATTTTTATTATTAGTATATAAGATTGAGTTGTTTAGGTGTTTTGAAAAAATGACCAATGTTATGATTGCTATGTATTTGCAAGTTATGTGGTTAGAGGTTCAATTTATTGAAAAGGAGGGATAAGGTTTGAAGTGTGAGAAATCAATTTGAGCACCCAATTGGAAATACTAGTACATTCGTAGATGTAGCACTCCAGTTCATCACTTGTGGTTTGTAGTCCATTTATTTGTAAAGGCAATAAGTCTTCCTTTTATATATGAGTAGTGAGATTTAGGTGGTGTGCTTGAATGCATGACATTACCCCTTTTGTACTTAAATCTTTGACAAGGTTAGTACTTCTGAGAGTATTCATTTACGGATTCCATCCACATCATGGCTTTTCCCCTAATAGGGTTTCCATGATAAAAACCATTGTGCTATAGTGTTGTGGATTTTTGTATTTTATTTCAATACTTTACTTTTCATTTATTTGAGCACTAATTCATCCCTCCCCCCTCAATGTTCTCAATATCGACACAAAGGTCATAGACCTACATGTGCACAGAAATGATGAGAGATATAACACTCATTCAAATATGTAGAATACAAAATAATAGAACATGGAAATACATGACATCTAATTACAATGTATCACACAGCATACAAGACCTACGATACTTGGAAATCACATAAACATTATTATCCCAACACCAACAAAGAAGGCACGGACATCTTCTAGGTGCTACTTAACTACAAGCCTAGATGTTGAATAACAACAGAGGGTAATTTTATTGTATGTGTACATCCTTGGGTTATAGGATCACACCATATCATGATAGACAACATATTGAAATCACAAAGGAATTTGGATTGTGCACAAGCATACATCACAATCACTAGTATCACATTACTAAACATTCTTAAGTAGTAATCCTAGGCTATTTTAAAATTTACATGTAACAGTGAAATAACCATTACAAATCTCATAACAAATTAAAATATTACAACATTCATCAAGTACTTATTACATTTATACGAATGTGTGGCAAGAGGAAACCCTAAGCTAGAGTTCTCCAAAATATTCAAAAATAAAACCATGTACTCATTTAGCTAGAGGTGCCATTTGCAATAAGATGATATATTGTATTTAAAAAATATGTTGTTCTAATAGCAACTAGATTTGCAAGAGTTGAAACCCATGAAGCATCATTGCATTTAGAATGATAGAATAAAAACAGCTTGCCCTTGACGAGAAACAAATTGGCATATCTATATATATATATATATATATATATATATATAACGCTTTGTTGTTGCCCCATCACTTCAAGAATCAAAAAACTTATATAATTTATGAATGTGACATGTAAGGCAAACTTATATGCCATGAAATACTGAAATTGTAACTTTGAGGTGACTGAGATTTTCTACATTAAGATTGTAACCATCTCATTAATAATGACATAGTATTATCTTCTATTCTTCAAATATTATAATCTATCCATCAATAACTCACTCACTTTTGCAAAATGAGGGTCATAAACATTCGGTCAAAACTCTTTATCAAATCTTCAAACGAGGGTTTAAATTTTGCTTAAATAAAGGTAATTTTGTTTTGTTTAGGTCCAAATTTCATTTATATGTTAGCAAGTATAAAATTAGGGCTTCCCCAATGATTGAATACCTTTAATAGTGGGAATGTTGCAACCGGTTGCGACATGAAGCTAGGCAAGTTCATGTCAGAGATGCAATGAAATGCTACAATGTATGCTCGAATGATGGCTGACAGTTTGAGTTTAGGGCTACAGTAGATGCTCACAAGGTTTCCAAATGCTCCAATGAAATGCTCAAGGGATGCAATAAAATGCTGGAAATCCTCAAATGAAATCCGCGAATGATACAGTAGACACAAAGGAATGATCAAATCAAATGCTCAAGTGAAATGCTCAACTAACGTTTGCCACTTTTCTTTTAATTTTTATTTTCTCGTGTTGGTCACAATTGAGACCAACACGAGCATGTATTAAAAAAGAAGAAGTTTCCTTTATAATGATGACTAACCAAGAAATTTATATTTGATGGTCAAAATTTAAGGTCAAAATTTAGGGTTAAATGTACTAGTGCTCCCACAATGAACAAAACAATAAATCCTAATGAAGAGGATTTTGGGTTTACTCTCCAACTTTCTAATTCAAAAGTGAGAAGTGAGGAATTAAATTCCTTTTTGGAGACTTATTCACTTTTTGAGTGAACAATTGATTAGGGCAATTAGCCAGCCAACCTAGTTAAACCCCGAATCGACCCAAATAAAAATAGGCTATTCCTAGAAATAGGAATTCATTTGTGGCAAAGCTGCCAAAAATTAAAATAAATCAATTAAATTACCAAAAACCTAAAAGCACATAAATTTTCTTAATAACTTTCGTGATGATGTGACCCTCTAAATGCATAGACACACTCACTAGTCTAATCACATAATGCAAATGAGTTCAGATTTAATAATCACCGAAAGGTTTAATTGAATAATTAAAATAAGGATATGTCAACCAAATAGGGACAACATTGGTAAAATATGAATAATTGAATCACTAACTCCATGTGTCACTACTAGGGATATAAATCCTACACATGACACACCACGATCAATTGCAATTGCATATAATAAGATAGCCGAAGCAATAAATGCATTAAATCACCTAATTTAACCATTTATTTAATTACATCAAAATAATCTATTTACATCACTCACGTTCGCATAAAGCATAACAAAGCAAGAATGAAGTAAATAACCATAGCATTAAATCCATCACATAACATAATCAGTGATATGTCCAAATATTGAATAACCAAATATCATCATAAAAGACACTGCAATCTCAAAATGGCATCATCATGCAAATATGATCAAATGAATAGCATAGTAGTCTAAAATCTATGATGCTAAAATCAAAGTATGACATTTGACCCTTAGGTTATCTCAAAAGTAAAACATAACATAAGTCGATATCCACAACACATAACCAATAAATCCAACATGGACACTCCACTTCTAATTATTTAAGCATTTAATAATGATTGTTTAAACAACCTAAAAAGGCACTTAAAATACATAAGTGAACACAGTCATAAACATGACTAACCACTACTACAGGAACCTAGTCCAATGTAGCATGGTAATAGTACACAGTGCAATATCTGCACACATCTCAGGGTAATCATAGAACAACCTCATGATACCACATCAATCCTGGTAACCACTAGCACAGACCTCAATGAACCATAAATCACATCATAATCTCATAAATCAACCAAAGCATAATCAAAGCAACCGATACAAAAACATAATTCAAATCACCTCTATGGTGTAGACCACTCATGGTCACAATCATAATCTATCACAACAAAAGTTCAAGAAGGTTGCATCCATCAAGATGATTTATAGAAGTAAAATGGGAGACGCACTATAGGGGTTATATATCAAAACCCATCTGAAAGCCTTATATTTAGAAAATGATTTAGGGGCAAAATTTGGGACCTATTTCCACAATTTGAAATGATAGTCATCCAAAAGATAGGTTTTCCTTTTAACAATTTTTCTCTAAGAGAAAGAGTTTTACAATCAACATTTTTTTTTTGATTGAGGATAGAAATACTAACCTACTCGCCAAAGGAGGTCTTCAACCATTGCTTGATCTGACTTGTAGATTGTCCTAGACTACACCTTTTAGCAAATAAGCCATTGCTACTAATACTCCCACATGCCGTCAGTGTAGACATTGTTTAAAATAAGGGTCTAAGAATCATTATTAGCATAGGCTTAGGCAATCTTAGAGTCTAATTCAATCAATGGAGAAATCGAAGGAATCAACAGAGCCCCATTGTTTTTCTTCCTACCTACCTTGGGTCCATCACAAGAGGGTGCATATGATGGAGATGTCACCTGATTGGAGGCATAGACACTTAAATTTGATTACACCGCTATGTAATCTTATCTAGTCATCTTCTAGGACATTATTGATTAGATATTTTATATTTAATTACTTAATCTTCATCCCCTAGTTAAATAATTTATTTAGTTAACTATAGTCCAATTGATAAAATCAAATGATAATCCAAAATCAGTTTATCAATTAAATCCCCATTCCGCTATTAAATTAAATAAATGAGTAAATCTATTTAATTTAATCCCACATCCCCATTTATTGAATAAAATATTTAATAAATCAATCCTAAAAACCCTAACCAATCCTAAAACCCTATTATTATCCAAAGCCAACCCATTCACCCATACTTATCTCACTTAGCTAGCTAACTAACCCATCCTATCAAAGCTAAGCCACTTACCTCCTAATTCCCCTCCTAAGCTAAGCCTAATCCCCCTCTTAAATATGTGCACAACTTTAAGCAAGGGTTAAGACTTTCTAATCCAAGCCAAAGTCAAAAGTCTCCCCTATCCTCTTACATTCCTACCCAAGAGCATTAATGGCTCTTACATGCCATAAATGCCCTTAAATGCCTCTCACACCCCTCTTCCACATTCCTTCTCCTTCATAATTCACTTTGACCCCCCACTTTGACTATCGAATCCCCTTGTGATTTTTGTCACAAAGCTAGAGTTTTGAAGAAGCACAATCCATGTGCTCTCCTCTCCATGCATCCTAGCCCTTTCTCACCAACCTCCCATCCTTGCATCTTGATCCTCCATCTCACTACCCCTTAGCCTATAACTTGGACTCTTCACCTCTCACAAATCATTCAACTTTTATGCAAACTTATAATGTCCCTTTGGAGAACAAATCACTAAATCACACCCTTGCCATGCAAGAATCCTCACTCACCCCATACACCATACTTCACCCATTTGAAAACCATTACCCATTGAAGGCTTGAAGCATGCTTGAGCACATATCCATCCATACTCAAAGATATCAATAACATCAAGGTCACACTTGGGAAGCTAACCATTCTTGGTTTGCCTGCCTCAACGATGTTTCCTTTGTCTTATCATAAGTATTGCTAATTTACTTAGTCTATGAATGTTAGTTTAAATCTTAATGATCTTTACGCACTAGGTTTCATAGCTCTACATTTTGGCACACACACAACTAGGTAATCTTATTTAGTCATCTTCTAAGACATTAAATTCCTATTCCTCTATTAAATTAAATAAAAAAATAAATCTATTTAATTTGATCCTACATCCCCATTTATTGAATAAAATATTTAATAAATCAATCTTAAAATTACTAACCAATCGTAAAATCATATTATTACCCTAAGCCAAGCCATTCACCCATACTAACCTCACTTAGTCAACTAACTAACCCATCCCATCAAAGCTAAATGACTTACCTCCTAACCCCCTTCCTAAACTAAGCCTAATCCCCCTTCTAAAGATGTACACGAGCTTTAAGCAAGGGTTAAGACTTTCTAACCCTAGCCAAAGTCAAAAGTCTCCCCTATCCTCTTACATTCCTATCCATGACCATTACTGACTCTTACATGTGCCATAAATGCCTTTAAATGCCTCTTACATCCCTCTTCCACACTCCTCCCTCATAATTCCCTTTGACCCCCCACTTTGACTATTTGATCCCCTTGTCACAAGGCTAGAGTTGTAGTGCCTACCCCTAGTTTTCTTTTTGGTTATTATTGTCGAACTATTTTAGGTCAGCTTTATGTTTATGCTTGATGATCAGTGACATTTATTTTTTAGATTGTTGGAAATTATTTCATAATCAGTTGATTATATGATGAGTTACTTTGGTACTAGTTATTTCATGTATACATGATTGTTCTTCGATGATGATAGTATATAGTGATTCCAGTTATTTCATCAATAATAGTTAAATGGATTATTTATGTGTTTTCTATGGTTACTTACCCCATACTTGCATGTGTATGGTGTACATGTATGTTTTATTTTATGTATGATGTTTCTGATATGGTTGATGCACCACTTTTTGCCATTGCCTGTTTAGTTTAGAATATATGTGTATGTACATGCTTGAATTTTATGTAGATTATAGGTATTGGGTATTGACTTCCTTGAATTGCTAGGATGAGTGTACCCTATCGCAATATCTCAATGATAAAAGAGAGGAGATAATTCTTGAGTCCAAATCCTAAACTTAAGCCAATTGTCCTAGAAAGTAGGACAAGTATTTGAGTTGTCTACCCTTCCAAATTCATCAAGTGACATAAATTCATGATTTTAACCCTTGAGCTTGATATAGTATTTTGTACTTTATTATGGGTTTTCATTCTTTAGTCTTGCAGGTTTTTGGTATTTTTCTATTATAATTAAATCGATTTAAAAGAATAATTAATGATTTAATTTAATGAAAAAATTATGAAGGAAATTTGATATTTAATTATATTTAATTAATTGAGAAATTAATTAAATAAAAAAATTAAATTTAAAGATTTAGTTAAAGTCTAATTTTGGGCATAATAATATTTATTTTATTTAAAGTGAAGAGCCTGCAACACAATGGTAAATTGTGAGCCTCTTATTGGAGAGGTCTTGGGTTTGACTTTACACAAGCTTAATAAATAATAATAAATCACATAATAATAACGAATCTTGGCTTTGGCCTCTTATTGATAAAATACACATATACATATATACATATATATACATTTATGTACACACACACACACACACACATATGTACATATATATGTACACACACACACACACACACACACACACACACAATTATAATTTAATAATAATATATATTGGAGTTCATTTTTAAATAAATGCTAAATATTATTATTACTTAAGTTAATAAATATTTTTATCAAAAACATCTTGAGAATTAATTAAAGAGAGAAAGAAAATTATTTAATAAAGATATTTTAATTAAATGGAAAAAAGGTTGTGTATGAAAATTAAGATATAACTAAATAATAAAGGAAAAGGGCTTTTTACGTTATTGCACAATCAAAGCCCCAAATTTGGGGAAAAACTCTTCATTAACAATTTGGTGTTCATTTCTCCATAACCAAGTTTTGGAGGAGCAATTTCAGAGAAGAAGGTTTTTAGAAAAAGGGAATTGTTTGCATGCTTTGTGTGTTTATTGTCTTAACATTAGATCCGGGTAGGATCATGTGGGTTTATTTGTTCTGTGGTTTTCCATTCTTTGAATTCTTGTCTTCTTTGTGTTTGGATAAATTTGTTTTCAAAATTTTAGATTTGGTTGAAACCCTTGTGTTGAATGCAATTTATTGTTTTTATGTTCTTGATCACTTTTGTGAATGAATTAATTAAAGTGAAACCCTCGTTCTATTAATTTTATAAAATGTTTTTAACCAAGTAGGGTTTGGGAAGAGAAATTGATTTTTAAAATACAAAATTTGAATGGTTATTGAGGTTTTCCCTATCAAATATAATTTCGTAATTTTTATAAAAAAATATGAAAAAGGGGGAGGGTGAGTTGTTTATTTTTATAAACAATTTTTATTTTTAAAAAATATATATTTTAGTGGGCAGGGCCACCAAACCCCCACCCACCCCTTACCTTTTACCTTCCGCTTAACGACAAGAGTGCTATCGGTAGCCATCATGGTTGTTGCACAACAGACTCTGTTGTAGTGACAATAGAAACTGTTGTCGACAATACTTTGTTATCATGTCAGCAGAGTTGTTGCAACAACACTACAACCTACAAGCTTTAAAATAAATGTTGTGGTAAAAATAATTTTTTTAATTTTAATTTTTAATTTTTATTAAATTATTTATTTTAATAACATTTTTGCTAAATGTTAAATTTAATAAATGTTTTTAATTATCTAATGTTAGATTTAATTTAATAAATATTTTTACTTTTTAAATGTTAGATTTAATTTAATAAATATTTATATTTATTAAATGTTAAAATTTGATAATATTATTAATATTTTATTATTAGATTAATAATTACTTTATTAGGCAAGAGCCTACAACGCATTGATAAATTACGAGTCTCTCATCGGGGAGGTCTTGGGTTCGAATCTACTCGTGATTAACACATAATAATAATAATTAATCTTAATAATAATAATAAATAACTTAGGCTTCGGTCGTTTACTTATAAAAAAAATAACTTTATTAATAATTTAATATAAGTTATTTTATTAATAAATCATTAATTATTATCTTTAATAATCTAATGACTATTGATTAAAATTTAATAAAATTCAATTAAATTTGGAATTAATGTATAATAAAATTGTATATGTAAAATAAATTCGGAAATTGTAAAGTTTATCAAGTTGAAAACTTAGAAATGAAAACATGAACCTTATTGTTAACTCAAATTATGTTTTCAAAACTAAATAGAAATTATGAACTACATTGTCAGTTGTATGTTTTCTTGAGTGTTGGGTTTGGGGTTGACTTAGTTCTTTGACCAAATTAGGATGTTTACCAGAGGCTTGGGGGCTTATTATGTGATGTCATTATGATGTTTTGTATACAATCTTTTATACCCAACCTTGATGATGTGTCACGTATTTCTATGATGAGTTTGATCTATTGGTGGTTATTGCTTTCTAGTGTTCTTGTGTGGAATTGAGGTGAATGGTGTGACTTTTTTGATATAACCTTTGAGTCTTTGATCAGTTATCTTTGGAATATTGCTTCCCAATTACTTGTATGGAATTGAGGTGATTATGAGTTATTGTTTTTAGGTGATGTCATGGTTTTGTATGTGTTACTTGATTTTGGATTAGTCCTGTTAGGATGATTGTATTGATGAAACCTATGATTTTTGATCAATGATATTTTGGTACCTCCTAGTTGCTTGTTTAAGAATTGATATGTGGTTTATAGTCGCATGATACCTTCTTCTTTTACTGAGCTTAGGGTACGTTATTTGTATGTTATGTTGGGAAGTGGCTTGCAATGGAGGTCGAAGCCCTAAAGAGGCTACTTGGGTAACCCATTGTAGGTTATGTTAATAAGTGGTAACATTTCATTAAATGAGAGTAAATAGAATTAATAAGAGACATTTCTTTTCCTTGCCCATGCCTTGAGTGCTAATACAGGCTAGGATGGGAGTAGAGAGGATGCTTGGTTGCAACCTTGCTTCGTTAGTATGCCTTGTCAGTACGAAAGGATACTAGTGCCGCATAGAGTCACTAGGGGGTCAAAGTCTAGTTAGGTTGCCAGGGAACTTTAGAGTTGGCTCATGCAATGACACTTGCCCACTGACATAGTAGATTTCCTACATGTCATTGTTACCTCTAGGTTTAGATGTCATTTGTTTCTTGGTACCCTGAGATAGATTTCTTTCAGGTTTTCCCTAGATGTTGAGTTTGACTTTTGAGTTTGTATCTTGTTTGAGACTTGAGACTATCTCCTCAGCGCGGTGGGAGTGGACCATTTAGGTTTCACGAGGTTGGGTGGTAGTGCTTTTTACTTTTACCATTAAGATTTGAAAGTTTGATGTCGTGGCTAGAGTTCCATGTTCTATATTTTCTTTTATTCTATTCTTGTGTACTATGATGGATGGTTATACCTATTGTATTATATTTTATTTCATGGATCTTAAGAGATGATGTAATCTATTTTATGATGTATATTCTTTTAGCCTTTCATATCATGTGACCTGTATAGTGGATGATTGTGCATTTTGATTATTGCCAAGTTGCATTTAGGATAATTATATATTATTTAAATAAATTCATACTTGAAATTATTTTTAATGTGGATGTGTTATATATTGGTTTTAATATTAATTAAACTTAAATGTGATTCAATGTCATGGGACCCTTAAGAATTGTAATATATTTTATGGTGTGTGCTCATGTGTATGTTATTGCTTTTGCTATATTATTTTTGTTGTTTTTAAGTTATTACCTTTCAAAAAATGTTTCGCAAACTTAGTGAAACTTTAGGTTAATTTCTTTTAGGTTCTGTGGTGGGGCGTTACAAGAGCTTTGAAGAAGCACAATCTATGTGCTCTCCTCTCCTTGCATCCTAGCCCTTCCTCACTAATCTCTCATCCTTACATCTTGACCCTCCATCTCACTACCCCTTAGCCTATAAATTGGACCCTTCCCCTCTCACAATATTCAACTTCCATGCAAACTTATAATGTCCCTTTGGAGAACAAATCACTAAATCACACCCTTGCCATGCAAGAATCCTCACTCACCCCATACACCATACTTCACCCATTCGAAAACCATTACCCATTGAAGGATTGAAGCACGCTTGAGCACACATCCATCCATACTTAGACATATCAATAACATCAAGGTCACACTTGGGGAGCTTACCATTCTTGGTTTGCCCGCCTCAACATCATTTCCTTTGTCTTATCATAAGTATTGCTAATTTACTTAGTTTGTGAATGTTAGTTTAAATGTTAATGTTCTTTACACACTAGGTTTCATAGCTCTACAAGAGGGAGAATAGGGTTTGATGCCCTATACCTTAAATAAATACAATTGGCACCATATGCCATATTTGAAGATCTCAAAATAGGAATTGCCCAAACATTGTAGCCTTTTAGGGTTTTTTCCCGACACCTGCCTTTATCCCAACACCATCCCTCCTTATGCAAAGAGACACTGAAAGGATTAGTTGAAGCTGTCATATTCACCAAGGATAAGTTTCTTTTATTGTCATGAGTAATTGATCTATTCGTTGAATTCAATAGGACACATTGGAAGATATTTTAAAGAAAAAACCCACAACAATGTTATTAGTAGATTGAAAAGGAAGAGAAGAAGATGATCGATTGACCTCCTCTTGAAAGGCTTCCTACCTTCTCCCTATTGGAGCCACTATAGGGTTTGGAAAAAGACCTTTCGAGATTGAGCGAAATTTTGCCTCAATATTAAATAAATAGTATTTATTTGTATTTATATTATATTTAAACTATTAATTGATAAAACAATATCTCCAAATTTTTATCTTGTCTTAAGACTACCATTGCACATGGAAGTGCAATTGTTTATTACTTTGTTGTAGCTCATTCTTCATTCATTTCTACACTATATTATTACAATGAGTTTTTAAATCATATGCTATTAAATTGACTATTATAGCTATAATTATACTAAATATTGCAATTATAATTATATTAAATATTATAACTATAATTAATTATACGACAAGTACTTACCACAAGGTGATACTTGTTTTCCTACTTTTGAGACACTTGTTTTCCTTTTCCTTTTCACCTTTCAAGATCTCCATTTTCACTCATTTTTTTTCTATAATATTTCTCATTATAATGATGAATCATAGAATATGGTCCAACATCTTGACGTCTAACAAAAAACATATTCAATCTACAAACAAATCAAAATAATATTTAATCTAGTGAACATAGATTTCTACATGATAATCTATTATATAACTAAATTAGAATCTAATAAATCACCCAAAAATCTCAAACATTAAATAGAAAAAAAATTGATAGAAAAACAAATAAACTAATCTTAATCAAACTAAGATTATATACATTTGAAAACAATAAATAAAAAATAATTTTAGAAATAATAAAAATTAATACTTATATAACTAGAATCTAATAAATCACCCAGAATCTCAAACATTACCTTTTAAAAAATTGGTATAAAAATAAATAAATAAATCTCAATAAAAACACAGCTCAAAATTGCACCACGCCTCACTTCAAACCAATAAATAAATAAATAGAAAATCTTCAAAAATAATAAAAATTAATACTGGTGCACAACTTTAACCTCCAACAACTCCATCTCATTTTTTCATAGAATGCAAGGCCTCAAATAAATTTCTCTCAATAACCAAGAGCAACAAGTGCACATATTAGCTAGTATTTGCCGGTTATAGTTATAATATTTAATATTAATATCTAATTATAAAAATATATTATAGAAATAGAATTGATTATACAATTATAATATAATATAAATATATAAAATAACATTTACTTAATAGCTAAATCTATGCATAAATAATAAAAAGTTAAAAGTGATAATTAACTTTGTATCAATATTATGAATTTAGAAGTAATTTTATAATAATACACAAAAAAAAAACTGTAAAATAACATAATTTTAATATTTTTTTTATAGAAATTTGAATGAGGTAGGGGATGTGAACAATTTGGCTTAGTAATTTCATAAAATTCGTTGAGAATGAAAACATGATTTTCATTTTGTTATTTAAATATAAATAATTTAAGAACTTAAAAAATAAAAATAGTTCATTGATTAAAATGAGCCTAGTTAAACCAAATTGATACATATGCCAAATACTAACAAGTGCCACATAGTGGCATGTACTTGCCTATTTGTATTAAGTTTATAGAATATAAATTGTTATAATTTTATATTTTAAATAAATTTAATTTAGTCTAATTCAAATAATATTTTACTATAGAGAATTATTGTGAAAAGTGGAAAATAATTCCTAATTAATAAATTTTAGAGTTTTGTTATAAATAAATAAATAGAATAGTTGGAAAGATGAAAAAATTGAATTAGTTTTAATGTAGGTAACTCCTTTTTAGCATGAATATAGACAATGAAATCATTATTAAAATTAACATTGTTCAAATATGTGACATCTATTTCTCTATATTATATTTACAATTGATCTTTTTAAAATATATTAAATGTACTTCAATTATAATTTATATTCTTGATATTAAATTAATTTTTCAAAAATGGACTTCCACTCCCTTCTTTCCAAAAAAAAAAACTCTAACATAAAACAAATTTATTAATTAGAAATAAAATATTTCAACATTAGTTTATCACATACCTAAAGCTAAACAATTTTGTTTTATTGCATTTTACTTGCTACATGTTAGTATCAAAATATATAGACTCAATTAAATAGTAATTTAGTCTTGCTAGTGTATATTTATCTATAAACATTTTAATGAAATACTCCAGATTAAAGGGTAGCTTATTTTTATAACTTCTATTATATTTATTTTTAAAAAATCAAGTTTTTCTTTTGATACTTTATCTATATGTCTTTATAAATGTGTTTATTTTCCCTCTTACATTTTTAGCCGAAAAGATTGCAATATGGAGAACCTTCGAAAAAAGGGCTCATTTAATACAAAACCAATTCAACCACTCATACAATATGTATAAAATATAAAACTAATAAATGAATTTAAAAACTTTATAAGTATCTAAATTATTCAAAAATAATTACTTTTGATTGGTCTATAGATGATAAACTAATATAGTACTTGTGCAAAGTGGTTACAACAGTACTAGCCTACAACAAGTACAATAATTGACACCACACATCATAATCCATTTAAAATCTTTCACTCAATAATTAAATATAACATGCATTCTATATAAACATTTTGTGGCCTATTTTTTTTTGAAAGTGAAGTTATTGCTTTGCTTCACTTAAAAAACAACCTCCTAATTTTAAACGTGAACTTCAATGTTTCATTGATTTTTTTTTGGCTGATTTGCCTCCGCTGTTAATAAATTTATTTTGTTGTTTTCAATAAATAAAATCTAATTAAAATTTGAAGTTTACTGTAAATTGATTGTATGGGGAAAAATGGCCAAATGACAAGGTTGCCAAGTGGCCTAAGTGCGATGATCAATTTATTGAATTCCAACTACACAACATTAACGTTAGATGAAGTTCATACCCTAAAATTGTAATAAAAAAAATAAAAAAAGGGTTTCCCTCTTTCCTGTAGACAGATCTGTTTACCGGCTCCATTTTGATAACACATGATTAAGATGTCGAAGTTCAGGACCTCGGAATGTCAATTATTTATTTGCCACTTGTCATATTTTTAACTTAGATCATGTGGAGATTGAGCTGAGCTCCAAATTGAGGAGTGAGCACGGCGGAATGTACTGGTGCGTGGATATAATTTGGTGAAATCCCGAAGGAAAACTGTTGCAGAATCATGGTCAGTACCACTTTGGCCTCCAATAGTGCAAAATTCTGACCAATGCAAATCTTGGGACCTACTGAAAATGGTATGAATGCATTCGGATGTTTGGCAGCTTTTGAAATTCCTGCTCTAAACCGGTCTGGATTGAACTCGTTCACGCTGTCTCCCCAAAAAGCTGGGTCATGGTGCATTGCAAGGATTGGGATATGAAATTCAGTATCTGCAGGAATTGAGAATCTGCCAAGCTTTACCGGCTTATCCGTTCGTTGGAGCATTGCCACTGCAGGAGGATAAAGTCTCAAGGATTCATTGAGAATCATTCCCATCTGCATCAGTAAGTGCACACCATATATTAATCGAAGTTCGTCTTAAAATAGATTTGAGGAACAGAACAAATTTCTGGGAAACACATACTGACTGCTAATTCTTCTCGGCTTTTTCTCCCAGCATTTACGTCATTAAAAATCTTTCATTCATTCATTCAAATGGTTTAAATAGAATATTGTGAAAACCTAACATGTTATAGATCAGCAAGGGAAGAAACGAAATGTGGGCAGGGTTTATGCTATTTGTTCTTACAATCTTTAGGCTATTCACGGTCTCTGCAGTTGGAAAATCCTTTTTTCCACACATTTCTAAGACCTCTTCACGTGCTAGTTCTTGCCAGTCCTGATGCATTCCCAACAAGATCATGGTCCATGTCAAGAGGATTGCCGTAGCTATGTGTCCCGCTGTATAGAAAGTTATCAATTCAGAAATAATTTCATCTGTTGTCATGCGAATGTTATTCTGCGCTTCTCTTTCTTCCTTGTTGGTATTCATCATGAGTCCAAGTAAATCAGTACCGTAGTCCGCTGACTTTCCAGTGCGAACAGTTCTCTCCCTGCTTTCAATCACCTGTCTTGCACATTTTCTGATCTCTTTTGTCAACCACCATTCTTGCATGTTCTTTTTTGTAGGAAGAGACCTGTTACGAATAAATTATTCCCAAAATATGTTAGTCCTCACTGAATTTATAGAGAAGAGATAAAACTAGATATTTTTCCTGAAAATTCATATTTAATTAGTTATACACGTCAGCAATTACACCCCTTTTTCTATGGTTCATCTAGGAATCTCTCTAGACTGCTTATATCTTTACAGCATTATAAGTGGGGATTAGACAGGAAAAAGGCTTGCGGAAGAGTTTGTAGAAATCGGAATAATTGTACTTGAAAATTCCCTATGCCACACAAACGATTTTATTTAGGAAGAAGGTGCTCGTTTTGGTACTATTCGCCATTCGTAGATTCGCCCTTAAAGTTATGGCTAATTATGGCCGACATGTTATAACCCTAAAGCGGTTTAATACTTGTATAAAAGGGTTTAGGGTTGGGTATTTTTCATTATGTTGTGATGCGATATTGGTTCTTGCGGTGGTATTGAGCTGTAAGGGATTACGGATTGTAATCAGGTTGTAATCACTGGATTGTAATAAGATCGGACTTGCTGTTTGGTGGACGTAGCCCAGGGATTGGGTGAACCACGTTAAATCTTGGTGCCTTGTGTTCATTTCTGTGTGATCTATTATTTTCTGTTATTGGTTATATTTGCATGTAGTTTTTTTATTTTTGTCCGTGGTTTATCCTAACAAGTTGTATCAGAGCCTGGTTTTGGATTGGTCATGGGTTCAAATCTCCCCGGTGCCTTCTTGACCCGCATAAGCACCTGGTATGCGCATCGAAGGGGAGATTGTTGGGTGATGCGACGTTTCTCTATGGAGAATGCTAAAGCTGTCAGCACACCTTTACCTGGTCATTTGAAATTGACTAAGGAGATGTGTCCCAAGACACAGGAAGAGGAGGATAAGATATCCAAGGTACCCTATGCTTTAGCTGTAGGAAGCTTGATGTATGCTATGGTATGCACTAGGCCAGATATTGCACATGTAGTGGGAGTCGTTAGTAGGTATATGAGTCATCCACGATTTGAGCATTGGAATGCTGTCAAGTGGATTCTCCGATATTTGAGAGGAACATCCAATAAGTGTTTACACTTTGGGGGCTCTACTACTGATTTACAGGGCTATGTTGACTCAGATTTGGCAGGAGATATTGATACTAGGCAGAGTACCACAGGTTATGTCTTTACTATTGGTGGGGCAGCTGTGAGCTGGGTTTCTAGGTTACAAAAGATTAATGCTCTATCTACTACAGAGGCAGAGTATGTTGCTGCTACAGAGGCAGCCAAAGAGATGATATGGCTTTAGTTCTTCTTGGAAGAATTGGGACATCCTCAGAAGGATAATTATTTGTTCACAGATAGTAAAAGTGCCATTCATCTTGCTAAGAATTCAGCTCTGCATTCTAAGACCAAACACATACAATTGCGGTACCATTTCATTCGGTCAGTTTTGGAGGATGGGCAGTTAAAGTTGGAGAAGATACATACCAATGACAATCCAGCAGATATGTTGACAAACGTTGTAACAAGGGAGAAGCTGAACTCCTCTTCAGCTTCAGTTGGTCTTTTAGACTGAACATGAATAAAAGAACAGCAGAGTCCAGGGTGGTTTGATCCAGTGGGAGCCCCATGTGGTAGTGGTCTTGCTACAAGATCAGTCTCCAAGTGGGAGATTGTTGTTTAGTGTGGAGCCTGATCAGTCCCCAAGTGGGAGATTGTTAGATTGTGGTGATTGATCAGGAAAGTACTGTTCGTTTTGGTACTATTCACCATTCATAGATTCGCCACTAAAGTTATGGCTAATTATGGCCGACATGTTATAACCCTAAAGCAGTTTAATACTTGTATAAAAGAGTTTAGGGTTGGGTATTTTTCATTATGTTGTGCTGCGATATTGGTTCTTGTGGCGGTATTGAGCTGTAAGGGATTATGGATTGTAATCAGGTTGTAATCACTAGATTGTAATAAGATCGGACTCGCTGTTTGGTGGACGTAGCCCAAGGATTGGGTGAACCACGTTAAATCTTGGTGCCTTGTGTTCATTTCTGTGTGATCTATTATTTTCTGTTATTGGTTATATTTGCATGTAGTTTTTTTATTTCTGTCCGTGGTTTATCCTAACAGAAGGATGGATCCTACTTCATGTGTTTTGACTCTAGAATGGTAAATCAGATGACCATCAAGAACAAGTTTATGAGTTGGATGCAATATGTTGTATTAATTTTCTATGATTTTCTATTAAGAACCAGTATTAACTATTTTTAAAATTAGATGTTCAACGAATAGATAAAAGGATAGAATTTTTGGAAACATAATGTTTGGACTTCTTGATAAATATGGATGGAATAGAATAAGGTTTCTGGTTAGCTTTTGGGAGAACAATGTACTTTTGTGCAGCCTGCTCTTTAGAAAAATTCAAAGCAGTAGTTGTATGAGAAAAAACAGTAAGCACACACGGGTAAAGGCAGCAGTTTGTGTTACATGACATTCAAAAAGTTTTGAGTAAAAGGAGTTGGCTATTAATGAGAATTAACGATAATAGACTAATTTGCACTTATACGTTTGTGTGTAAAGGGCGTAATTTATATCTCCAATATCCTTGAATTATCATACCAATCTCCAAAAAAAATTATTTGTTTGGATTCAAATTTAATTTTGACTCATTTTTTTGTTTTGAACTGAATTCCACATTAGAAAAAATAAGGTTTCTATTTTTGAAAGCCATTTTTAATGATTTAGTTAGTAATTAGTTGGGAGCTAGTTTCCTGTAGGATGGTTTGGAAATTTGCACCAGAATGCAATGCTTATATAAGTATTTACATAACTAGTTGTTTCCCATAAACGAGGCAATTACTGGCAATTTGTAACAGCTTATTCCTTTGCATCTGAAATCTTTGGAAAAAAATATGCTTATATCAAGTAGGTGTTCCTTGAGTCTTTTCTAATATTGACCACTATGTTATTGGGCTAACTTAGTGAACACCACTCTCAGTGATGAAACATACATGCGTTATAAGAAAAAACATTTATAAGAAAAATTTGTAGAATCGTAATTAACTGAACGGTAAATGAAGGGGGAGATCAACATTGGTACAATCTAAGGAAAACCCATGTAATAGCTATGCTTTATTGGCTGTAAATGTGAACTTTGCTCTTTAAAAAAGACAATCAGATTCATCGTAAACAATGGTGATTGTCTTGATGGATCCATACTTACTTTATATGTTTTTCTTTTGGAAGCAGTATTTGTGCTAACATGAATAATGATACAAATGTGAATCCATTGGTTGGTTTTCTCAAAGATGCATGTTGTAGGGTGAGATATGAGGCACATTAAACAGTTAGGTGTATACCGCATTGTCAATGAACTTCTACAGGCAATTTGTAGTTGGCCATAATAATTAATGTTTATTAATCTATATGTCCTAATAAATGTTTTGATTGTACAGGAAATGTTACTCATGAAGGCATCCACAATAGTTATGTTATAGAACATTTCAGAGTTTCTAAAAAGTACAAGCACAACACAATAGTTTTTGATTGGGTTTTGAAAGGGCCTAGAATCTTGTACAAAGAGGAGGATAGAACCTGAAGTGCAACAAGACAACAAAGAACAACCAAAAGTAACCACAATGAGACAGCAAACGACCAAACTGTTCAAATCTTACAAAGACCCATCCAAAGTCATGGTGATTTAAAGAAATGCTCCAAAGATTTCTGGTTAACCTGAGTACCAAAATCCTTCTCCCCCAAAATCATTTACTTGAATTAAGGAGAATCCTTAGGAACTGTTGATGTTTGGTAGCTTAAGTCGGATAAACCTGTCAGATTAAACTTTTGAAGAGAAATTAATATAATAATGATTCATGAAAATTCTCTCTCTCTCTCTCTCTCTCTCTCTCTCTGTGTGTGTGTGTGTGTGTGTGTGTGTGTGTGTGTAACTACAATTAAGTTTGTCATTATTAATGAATAGACATGACCCATGCTTCTTGGTTTATTCTCCATACAAATACAAAGAGATCACTGCCTTTGGAACAAACATACCGAACAGGTAGTGCTTAGTACATTTTGCAGCGATCCTGAATTCCATCATGGCATCAGAGCTAGGCTGCAAATGCAAAGAATTTTTGGAGGATTTTGATCTGTGAAAGAAGAGGATATGCACAACCAATTATAATGCCAATTTTTGCATAGAGCGATTTGCAACGATAACGTGCCTATGCTTTAAACAAGACAAGTCTTCTGAGAGTTTCATGAAATAAGGCAAGTAGCAAACTGTGAACAGAAAAAGGCAGATACTTTGGGCACACAGTGGAAAGAAGGCAAGAAAGTATAGTGGTCATTGATGATTTTATCTGCCATACTTGCACTTCAACAGCATAATTTACGAGCAGATAGCAGAAAGCAAGAAACACAAAACATGAATCTTGCTTGCTCTCAACAGCCGGGACATGAACTGTAAATATCTGTTACTCGCAACAAGCTAGCAAGGAAAATTTTCAGACGACATGTAGAAAAATGCAAATATGTAATACACATTTTTGGATAGAGTATGGAAACATTGACACATTTGTTGAGGGGGACATTTTCATTTTACTTTGGATTAGCAGCGATATAGACAAAGGATGCATGCTGGTTTAGGAGATTGAGAAGCGTTTTAGAGTATGAGAAGCGAGCAAAGCTTTAGAACAGCGATAATGTGTGTAGATGCAGATAGATTGCACAAGGAATGAATATTGATTGTATTATGAAGCATGCACAGAGCTTGTCAACCATTTGTAGATGGACATGACAACGCACACACAAACCCAGGACTGATCAACTCCCAAGATTCCGAGCCAAGTAAGGACTGTTTAGCAGAAACAAAAGGGGAAGAGTAAACAGAAATTATATGTGCAGTTGATATAGCCATGAAAAGGGCCAATTCACTGAGTGATGCAATAAGGGAGGAAACTGACTATGTCAGCAGCATTATATTGGACAGAAAATTCTCATCAATTTGCACACAGTTGAAACAAAGGAAAGAGCACACCATTTGCCAATGAATTTATAAGGTGACACATAATATAACTTTATTGGATCGGCAAATAAACACAAGGAATATATTTTGAGGGGATCAAGTCTCGACCATATTACATGGCAAAGGAATAAATAATTCTTTCTTGAACCGAGGTGACCATGTGGATGGTGGACCCACCAAGAAGCTTGGAAAAGAGATAATAATTATAAGTGGTGTCCACGTCAGTCACTTATAAAGTAGGAGATCATGGGACACATAAAATGGACCCGCCGCCAAGGTAAGTAGAACTATGTTAATAGTTATTTAATAATTTGAATTATTTGTAATATTACGACTTTTTTAATATTGCCATTAAGATTATTAAATGGAATACAACTCAAGTATAATTATGAATATCGAATATGATTAATTATACATAAGAATGTCACTTGAACATTAAAATAATTATATTGTTTTGAGGAAAGAGACAATATTACACTATTATGATATTTTACGAATAACTGACTATTCCCAATATTGTTATTATTCTTGAGTATTAGTCTCTCTCTTATTTTTATTTCATTATATACTATAAGAGCTATTTGACTTGATCTTTTCTTCCAAGTACATTTTTGCAAGAAAGGGAGATTGATATCAGATCCAAAGGGAGTCTGACACTTCTACAAAGACAAATTTGGATGAGGAGCTTAGAAGATTGATATTCAGAGGGAGACTGAAAATCCATGTGTGTGACTGCATGATTTCGATGGGCCTACCCCTTGTGTACATCACGAGGAAGTGATGGTTTCGAAATAATTATCACTTGTACTTGTAAAAGTTATTAGAAGGTGATGATCTTTTCTGGTTAATATTATATTTCTGTTGGATAAATTTATATATATGAGATATATAAATAATATATGGCAAATATTATATATGGGATAATTAACTTATGTTAAGAGTGTATCTATATAGGCCCGTTAATGGGCTTGCAAGGGCTAATCCTAAATTGAAAAGGGATAAGGTGTGTTGGCCACCACTAGAGGAAGAATGAGTTAAAATTAACTTTGACGAGGTTGCTCGGGGAAATCTGAGGGTCTTTGGTTGTGGTTGTGTTGCGAGAGATCATTAGGGCAACACTCTTGCTTTTGTGGCCAAATGACTGAGGGATGGTATGAATAATGAGGCAGAATGTTCAGTAGCAAAAGAAGCTTTAGTCTTAGGGGCTAAATTGGGTATCCGAAAAGTGCATCTCGAAAGGGACTTAGAGATAATCACAAATGGAATTAAGAAAGGGAAGCTGGAAGCATGGCATCTTGACAAACACATTAAGCGGATTAGAGGTTTGTTAATGGAGTTTGAAGACTTTAAGGTTTCCCATGTATATAAAGAAGGAAATAAGGTCGTAGACAAGTTGGCCAATATGGGCGTATGCAACTTTGGGGTTTTAGAACGAAATCTATGAAGACATTAGACTTTTTGAATTAAATTAAAAAGTGGAAAAAACAATGAAGAGGCCAAAAAATAAAGTGTTCTTGCTGATTAATTTAGGGAGTACAACTTTAATTATGAATCCATTCCCTTGATAGCATTCATGAAATCGCAATCCCCAGTGCGTGTTAGAGCTTGTAATTATTTATTGGAACCCTGCATAGAGTATGCTTCCAGATTGTTCAAAGTGTGTGAATTTAAGGAGGAAAGACATGACACTTTGTAGTGTTGTTAGTAGAGAGACGAAAATGGAGGCAAATTTTGCACTTGAATCAGATAATTAGATGCAATCTTATGAAGGAAAGATTTCAGTTAGGCGTTTGAAGAACATTTTTATGTTTGATGACCTGGAATTCGTGGAGGGTATCCAACAAATGTATGGAGTGGAATACTTGGACTCATATTGGAAGAGACACTCCAATTTGGATGTGGCTTTTCTCTTTGTGGCATTGGCGCTAATGGTGGGTGAATCCAAGGAGGAAGTCAGCAAGATCATGGCAACATGTGTTGACCCACAATTGCTGTAGGGGTTGGAGGATATTGTGGAACAAGCCATTCTGGGTGTGGGATTGGAGATGGGACATGAGCCATGGAGACTGATTGGAGGAAGGGAGAATTTTGTACAACCCCTGATTGTCTGGTCATCGGCAAGCCCAAAAGGGGTGCATGTTCCGCAGGTAGAGCAAGGTTGGAAGAAGGTTGTGGAATTCCTGCAGATGAAGATATGGGTGTCGATTGAGGATAGGCAGGGTACGCTGCACAAAAGTGTGACTGCTCTAGGACAGCCCTTGCAACACCAGATTGTGAGGAAAAATCAGAATGAAGTGGGAGAATCCACGGTGAAAGGAATGTGGGTGGACATCTCCTTGACTGAAGAGGCAAGAGCAAGTGGCAGCAAGCATCGTCAAGGTACCTTTTTGCTCGGGAAGCCAAGGCCAAGGTTAGGTTAGGGTGACCAGAGCACTCCAAATTTCATGAGGGAGGAGGTGGCTAAATGGTTCAAGGACTAATCGCAAGTGGCTGGCGAAGGCGGATGGTAGCATTGCCATGGGCACCTAAACGTCTCCTTGTTGGCGATTTTTGTGGGATTGGGCTACTGTTGTGTTTTCATAGGGTGTTAATGCCCGTTTCTATGTTTTATTTATTATTTATGTCTATGGGGTAGGGAAGATTGATGTTTTTAATGTATTTGACCAAATAGTGCATATGGCAATCTGATGTAAATCCTCCTTTTAATATCAATACAAAATTCAAAATGTTACCTATATATATATATTGAAATCATTCACAAATCTTGTGCTTATTCAAGCAACAACATGAGACTTACAAGCTTATTCAAGCTCCTTACAAGCAACCGCACTAGAAACAACAAATGGAAGATCAAGAGTCACAACTTAGAATTTCACAAAGATGTCCCTCTTGGGATTTGAACCAGGGTCTCCACAATGAGAAATCATTGCTTCAACCAAGCTAAACCCCTTGGACAAAATGTTACCTATAAAAAAAAGAGTGTATGTATATATATGAGGGTATATTACTTGTGTTATAACTTTAACTAATGTAAGTTAATAAATTAAAGAGACATGTCTCCTCAAGAGACATGCCTCTTTATATCACATATATATTCATTCGTATAGTAACTTGGAAAACACATAAAATATCCACAATTGCTATTACAATTTACAGAACAAATTAATTGATCCTATTTTTAACATGGTATCAGAGCAAGGTTAGAATCTAAATGCCAAATCAGATATTTGTTTTATTCACACAGAATTTGTAAAACTATAGAACATATTTTACACTTCTTAGTGCTATTTCACAATTAGAGAAATATAGTTTGGCTGCTCACAATGTATAGGCCCTACAGATGATGTTGCAAATTTGCTAGGCAACTTCAAAATGCACGTTACACTGGTATTCAATCACAACTGGAGGGTCCCTCCTACATTTCCAGCATATGAACCAAGAATGGTGAATGGTATCCAATGTTGTTCAAGTCTTGAATCCTAACTCAATGGTAAATAGCCAATAACTCCCATCTATCCTTCTGTGGTTGTCTTGACCCATGCTTGCCGATGTTGAAAATTTATCTCCCAAATTAATAAGCGTGTTGTGACACTTGAAGCATTTGAGCCTTATGTACACCATGGCATCATACAAATATTAATGACAAAAATGTGAGTGTGAGAGGCCACAACCTAATTCAAACCTACAATAATCCATAAAGTTCTTGTTGAACCATTAGGCCTCTTGATTCTTGTCTTGATATCAAATCCTTCAAACAATTGCACATTCTAATATCGGGACTCTAGGAAGAAGTTGTGTACCATTTTATGTGCAAAATATTGTGATATTGTTCATTAATACCACAGTGTCATTGTGAAAATGCAAGAGGATAATCCTTGAGAGCAGAAAGACTCTATGTAGCCCCAATCGAAGGCATATAATCCAACAAGTATTTGTTGTGATAATCTAAATAAAATCAAGTATGAGGAAAGCTCATATATAAAATTATTGAATCAGTATTATTTTCAAAGGTAATCAATAACTTCTATGGATCCTGACGTTCTACATAAAGGCGGTAACTATATACGAGCAAGGGAAGATGTTGATAGATCAATAGTCATAATATATACATGGCAACACAAAATTATTTGATCAATAATTTTGCAGTGAAGTAGCAACGATCACTATGTAGAATGACTACAGTGTATTGCGAGTACACAAGATTGCATTCTTGAAGTCAATAACGGAATTGTGGAGACTTGAATGGAGCTGTGCTAGACGATTATGTTGATAGAATAATCTCAGAATGGTTGTAGTCTGTACTACCATTAGTATCAGATAATGAATTAGGTATTCAGGAGGAATGACACTTCTTAAGAGTGTCAAAGAATAGCTTCAAATAAATGTTGTGGTGACTCCAAAGATGCGGGAAGAGGCAAGATGGATAAGGAAAGTGAAAATCTAAACTTTGATTATTAGCTGATCCATAAGCAACGATCATGAGGAGGGGCTTCTAACAAGATATCAATTATGTTAATCACTTGGTTGTTGTCAATCTAAGGGAACCGATGATGATTAAATTGATAAGAACCTCTGGCTGAAATTTGCTCAATGTTGAGCATTCGTAAATCATACTATTAAATTGATGTAAAGGCAAATAACATAGCAAGATAAGATAGTGCTTATGATAGGGTGCTTATAAGATAAAACAAAGTTTTCTTTAGCATTTGAACTACAATCATTTCATCAACAAAGCAAGAAAATATGATTGTGAATCATGCTCAAATATAATTTGAAGCTAAAATACCAATGATCAATTCTTAATTATTACTATTGAATAATACAAGGACCTTGCACGTGAATAAAGGCAAACAAAAATTAATGTGTCAATGAAATATATAGTCTTGGAACCAAATACCTCCATCACAAGAGGAACTTGTGCCATTGCCACAGGAAATATATATTTGTGCTGAGTGTTCATAGTGGAAATTTTATTATTTGTCAAAATATGAATAATCAAGGGACATTTGTGAACCGACAAATTCCTTATTAGAATGAGAACCAATGGGATCTCACATGTTCACATTGCCACAATAATGGTCCCATGACCATTAACTGCAAATTGAGGACGAACATAGGTAATGTTGGACTCAGGAGATCTATTAGGATGACAGGTTTTCATTGTCATAAGATTGAACACATTGCAAGGTTCAACAGGTCAAGAAATAATCAAGAAAACCAATTGGTGAACAAGCCAAATGATTAGAAAAGGAAGCAAATTGCAATCATTGAAGAGACTAGAAACCAGCTGAACTAAGTTTGGGTGATGAAGGATGAGAGCAAGTCATCGAAAAGATCCATAATCGCCATTAGGTGTCGAGAATTAATTAACAAACTAAACCTGCATTGGCTTAGGGGGAGCAAGTATTGTCAAATCAATTTTCGGACCCCCTAGAAGAATGTGCAGTAAGATCTATTTTGCATATTTAGATGCACAATGATAAATTGTGATATGTTGTGAATTTTGGATCTATAGCATGAGGATTTACTTTATTGGAGGTAAGATCTTAGGTGTTATGCAGTGCATAGTTATGCTCAACTGGTGATGCATTAAATTCTAGTTTGTAAACGCATATAAACAATGTACTTCATTTTCCATTTACATGTTTGAAGAGCAGTCTAGAAGCTATAAAGTGTTCACTTGAGTGATTCAAGGTGATCTAAGCCATGGGGAGAAGCATTTGTTGGTGATCTGGTGTAGAATTGCGAGCCGTGTTTAAGTCTATCCGATGGTAACCCTAGTTTTGAGGGTTTGAAGGTATTTATCAAAGTCGACCCGATGGGAACCCTAGTTTTGAGAGTTTGAAGGTATTTATCAATTTCTAAGCTTGAGTTTGTTAATCTCATCATGGCTAGACCAATTGTTGTTGATGTTACTGAAAGACTTTGACCATAATTCAAGAAATACTTCTTTAAGTTGACTTAGGTTGATTTGGTGGGTGCCCTATCCAATGTGCCCTACAAAGTCATGAACATTGAGGATCCAAGCGCTTACATCCACTGTAAATTGGAGAACTTGGGTGCAACAGTAATATTCAATCAGCATAAGGATCTATGTGATGACAATTTGGTACTAAAGGAGGAACATAAGATTTTAGCAGATAGGGGTTTGACAAACATTGTGTATTTCTCGAAGGACTTTGAGGATGAAGAAGTGAGATATGTTCTAAGCTGTGTAGATGATCAATTCATATGGTTGGATTGGTCGTATAAGATCAGCAAGGAAGCAATCCATGCTATTTTTGGTTATTGTGCTATCAGTGAAGTGCCCACGTTAAGATCTGCCCAAAAAGATGAGGTCACCTGATTAACCAAATCAAGATGGGATAGAAGGGCAATGACAATGATGACATCATTGATCTTGAGGTGAGATTTGCTTCTGTGATCATTGGCTACAAAGTGTTTCATTCAAGTAGGATGAATAGTATACCGACAACAACCATTCTTATTGCATATAAGACGGTGAAAGAGAATGTTGTTTTTGATCTTTGTGAAGCTATGAGAGATCAATTGTACTTTAACATGGAGAAGATCAAAAGGGATAAGAGACAACCCTTGAAATTTAATTAGGTATTCATGGGTATGTTCTTTTACTTTCAGAATTTCTTTCTTGGTGTTGGTAGTATCACATGGTCAAAAGACACATTGACAATAGTTTAGATTAAGAACTGCATTAGAATGCTAGGAAACAATTTTATAGGTGAAGTATGGGGATACTTCAAGAGTTTCCAGAAAGAGATGCATCAAAGAGAGAATCTCTTCAACTATTGTTGAGAAATACAAAGATACTATTTGTTTCATGTTTGATATTGATACATGTTTGATGGAAGTTGTACAGCCTAGAACTTCATGGGTTATGCCAATGGGCTATGAAGTTGAGGCTGATTTATCGAGAGCTTATGTAGAGGACTTATTGTCTAAAGCCCAAAGGTGTTCTAGTGTTCATATATTTGGGACATTTGATGAGAAAGATAGGGAAGTCTCTAGCCAGCTAAATTGACCAGTTATTGAGAAGAAAATTAGGTAGGAAGTTGAGCAATTTGCTATAAAGAAAGGTTTTACAAAAGAGCAAATTAACGAAGCCAGAGCACAATGTAAGGCACAACAGGCGAGTACATTAGGTACTGTAGGTGATGATGAAGTTTAAGTGTTGTCTTTAACTAACAAAGCTCATATTGGGAGACAAACAAGAAGCACTACAATAAAAAAGGAGAAATCCACTCCACCGACTATGCTACCTGTGAAAACAAAGGAAAAGGTTGCTAAAGATGATAAGCCCGAGCCTTCCAAAGGAAAGAAGGCATTAAAACTAGTGAAGACTATTGATAAGAGAAAGAAAGGAAAAGCTCAAGGAGATAATATAATTAGAGTGAAGAAGAAGGAACTGAATCAAATGAAAGCCAATGAAAAGAAATTAAAAGTAGTTGTTGCCCCCACTGTGAAGACTACTCAGCCTGACATGAGCAAGTATCATTCTATAAATAAAATTGTTGATAAAGCTAAGAAATGGGGTATTCTTATTGAAGTCAAGAAATTCTATGATTGTTTCAATGCTGAAGAGCGAAAACAAATAGAGGATGTTGTAGTATTCAGCATGAATAAGTTAAGCTTTGATAGAACTACAAGGGCAAATACATACATCATTGTATGATAAAGTTGAAGCAAGATGGAAAATGCACTTAAGAAAGACATATAACTTCTTGAATATGTCTTAGTTTAATTACAATCAGAATTGTTGAGGGAAGAAATACAAAAGGAGATTCTTGGTAAAACCAGATTGACCTTTACAACCAAGAAAAGGCTGATAAGGCTATTGAACAATGAGATCCAATCTATCCAAGATGAGACAAAAGCTACATTTAAGAAGTTTTTGGGACTGGAGGAACCGAAAAAAGAAGTGCATGATGTTGACGATGAACTGAAACAAAAGGAACAAGAGGAGCCATAGATTACACATATAGAGGAAGGATGGGATATTGGAGGTGTAAAGGTCACAATTGATGATAGCCCTAATGCTCTTAAGGAACCAATGGAAGTACCTGAGATGACAAGAATTGATCAAGTGATGGAGAAACTAATGGTTAATGATAGTACGAAGAATGCACCTACCAGCGAGGAAGAGCAGGTACCGGTAGAAGATGTTACCAAAGGAGATGAGCATAAGGATGAGGAAACACATCTTGAGAATGTGTAGGTGCAAGGAGAACAAGAGAAGCAATGAAAGGAGACTGCAGACAAGGAGAGGGAGCAAGAAACTATAGCGTAGACATTTACTTCTCTCAATGAAAGGTGTTGAAGAGGATGATGATGACATACCTGCCATTCAAGGGCCTATTGATGTCAGTGCTCTGAGCCCCAGTGAGCTAATGGACATTGCTACTGCAATGCAATTTAAGGCAAAGAAGCAAATCATAAGAGCACTAAAGAAAGAAGCTCCGCACTAAAGAAAGAGGCTCAAGTCATCCTATCAGCTAGGGATGTACCATCAGATTTGATGCCAGAAGTTGATTGTGATGCATGTGCAACACCTATTGCTCAATTGGATAAATTGGTGAGTGTAGCTAGTGAGAAAATGCAAAGTCTAGAGGATGCTGCAATATTTGAAGTCCAAAAGGACTATGAGTAGAAGAGGTCAGCTAAATTGGTTCAATCAATTGCATTGAATAGATTCACTTTGACAGTGAATGTGAACCAAGTAAAGGAGGCACTACAAGATAGTCGTAAGCTACTCGCCACTATATGTGATTTTTCAAAGTTTATGCAAGATCTTGAGCAGAAGAAGGCAAAGACACAAGAAGAATTGAAGAGGTTAGTTGCAAGTTTTGATCCAGTGGCTCATTCAGCTACCAATTTTGGAATTTCTATAGGAATAGTAAATCATAAGTTAAAGACATACAATAATGAGCGGGAAAAGAGAGTTGCAACATTTTTGGAGTTGTAGAGCAACTTAATCCCCAAGATGGACTTGTTGCAAAAAAGATTGAAGGAAGCTGAGGTTGTACTTGCTTTAGTGAATATGTTTCAAGTAGATGCATTAGAGTAGTTTGCATTTTTGCAAAGGAGTCAGATAGTCATAGTGGGAAATCTATTGAAGACTTGGGAGAATGATCTTCAATCATTGAAGACAAATTTTGTAGATGTTTTCAAGCGGATCTAAGTATATACTAGTAAACAGTTTTGACCTTTTTCTCATTTTGCATACCTTTGTCATTGTTGTCAAAGGGGAATAGTTATAGTCAATGAATTTTTTTGTCAAGGGGAGTACTTCTAGTAAACATTTTGTATGCTTATCAAAAGGGGAGTTAATGGAAGAGAGTTTTTATTTTTGCCCATGTATTGACACTTAGTCAAATTTTCACTAAGTCTTGCCATCAATGCCAAAGGGGGAGATTGTTGGCATGATGATGAAGTTTGCGGTGATTATAGGCATCAAAATGTATGGATCATAATTACAGTGTTGTCATTGCTAGCAACAAAGTAGTCTACAGTTGATGGCCTAGCTATACCGATAGAAGAATTGATTATATAGTCATTATTATGAAGTGTTTATGGCACCAGTGAATGGACAATCAGGTGCAAGATTTTTGATGTGTGGCAATGTGCTTTATGTTTCAGCATGTGTGGTTGATAGGGAAGCTTCATCATAGGTATATCTACCTAATTCTAGAGCTGTAGCTACCAGAGTGAAGTATGGGCAGAGATCTGATGAGTTAAATTGGTCATAGCAGGAAGAATAGAGTAACCAACATAGCTGTGATGAATTGGTAATCCGACAGGGTCAAAGTCAAAGGATATATTAGTTACCTAGTGAATTGTGTTAGGCTGACATCAAGCACAAATTTCAATGGATTGGTGCTTGCTCATGAAATTTGAATTGCCTGTGGAATTGACTGATGGTAACATGTTTTAGGGTTCTTCCACCGCCTTAAGACAAGTATTAAAGGAGACAAAAGATCAAATTGCAGTGGCTGTTGGTATGACTATTGATGTTGCGGTTATAGTGTGATAGTGTAGAAGTGTGTTAGAAGCAATTCAAAGCAGAGCATTTGATCAGAGATACATTGGATCTGTCATGCAGTGAGTGCAAACATCAAATTACTTTCACTTGTTGATTCTAACAGATTAGCAAACAAAATCCCCTAAGAGGGTCACGCCTCATAGGGTGAGCAAGATCATAATAGGTCTGAAGTGCAAACCCTCTTACAAGGTGATTCTCATAATGAGTTTTGTAATCCCCTAACTGGATAGATCTTAATAGGTCTTTGTAATAGCTCTTAACCGGGGTAAAATACTCTTAACCAGGTGGATGCAATTTCTCCTAACAGGGCAAACTTTTTATTGCAGTAATGAGATATTTGTGTACTAATTCCCACTGGTTTTTCCCTTTGACCAATGGTTTCCACGTGAAAAATATTGGTGTTCTTTTTTTGCATGTGTGGAAATTTGATTTACTTTGTTTCTATATTGTTGTTGCATTTGCATGTTGTTTATTGTGGAAGTTATTGGTAAAAGTTTATAGATCTGTGCTTACACTGATTAGCCATCCCCTCTTAGTGTCATCTAGCATTAACAATCAGGTAACGGTACAGTCCAAAGAATATGAGCTGATGGAATAGAGGAAAAGAACCATCGAGTTAGAGGAATGGACAGCCACATCAAAGAAAATAAGTTAACATACGAAGAGATGCCATAACAAAACCAACAGCTCTTCAGAATGGCAAAACGTCACCATAATACAGGAGGCTGTCCGAATAATGAATGCTATAACATCTCTAGTCATATCAAAAACAAAGTTTGCATGATGTCAATAGATAGAAGGAAACACGATGCCACTGGAATATATAATATGCCAGAACATTATTGAAATATGGAGAGAGTGAAAAGAATGAACAATCATTTGAATTGATAGGCGCATAGGACCAGCAGCAAGCAGAGGATTATGAGCGAAGTAAGAAGAGATATAACATCCAGGAACTGAAACAATCCGAAACAATGAGCTTATGAGGTATGGACAGAACTTGCAAAAAGTTGCATGAGCAGGAATAAAATAAATGAAGATATATATTGCTGCTATAATATTCAACATATAATAATACATGTAACAAATGACAAAAAAATAGAAAATAGAAAAAAGAGGGAAAAGTCCAGTGAGTTTACCAAACTAGATTCTAGAAAATTGGGAAAATTTGAGAGACTAAACACTTATTCTAGAGGAGGCCAACCGTTCAACAAGGGTACGGAACTAGGAGAGGAGGAGTCATGCCATTGATGTGGCATGGTGTTCCCCATTTCCATCCAATGCTTCGCGCTGGAAAGGGTAGCGAAATGGCACGTGGTAGGGAGTTTGGGAAGAATTTTACTGGGATGAACCAGAATAGAGACAAGAAATCAGGGTCACAACTGTGATCCATAGGTTAAAGGTGAGCAGGAGTAGAGTACTGCAATTTGTAAGCTTCACATAGGCAATTTTATAACTCGGAGGTTTGGGGGCGGCATTTATTTTCTATTAATGGGAACACATTATCCCATGTCCCCCATGTGGCTGCCTTACAGCATTCTTTGCTTAATTTTAACCTGATAGAGTATCCCTATGGAAATTTTTGTTAATGGCAAAAGGATAAATTGGAATGCTATTGCCTAGGAATTGAAATTAAGCTTTGGAAAAGTGGAGAGGGTGCTGAAAATAAGCAGCAATTGCATATTGCAAAAAATGATATGTGGCTCCACAAATTTCTTTCCCTCCTTTAGAATTTGCCTTACGATCTTTTGTCTAAATTCTACTTGCAAGAATTATTATTAATATTTCCATACAAAAACAAAATTTAAGATTACTGCCCGAAAATAAGTAGAAAAATAAAAAATCCTTGGGGCCACCAGCTTAACAAATTCCTCCTTACAAAATTAAGCAGTGACTTTATATTAAGCTACAAGTAGCTAGACACCCTTGCTGGGTATGTAGTACGAATATTATAGGATCAATTTGCTTTGATCCCTCTTACTTTAAAAATGACTCTTCATAATCGGGTACATGCAAAAGTTGTTAAAATATAGTAAGGAAGGAAAAAGTGTACAAAGGTAAGATAGGAGGGATGCAAATGGAAAAATTAGATTAGGCAAATGAACTGTTAAACAAAATGTTTCATGAAACCTAGTCTCTTGAAATCTATGGATGATTTTCCCTGAAGTGGCAACCTTCCAAAATATTGCTTAACATTTAAAAAAGAGGGGATTAACTGAGGTTAAGTGTTTGATATTTTAAAATTGCCTCTTTTTATGTAGCATTATAGAAGTTGGCTTATTTTTTACAAAGTTGTACATAGGTCTTGGTGACTAAATTCTCTCTACTCTGTCATAAGTCACAGTTTAAGATTCTCTTAGGAATAGAGCCTTAACCTTGATTATGGGATGGAAATGCAATATGTAGTTCTGACAATTAAGAACTGGCTGAATAATGATTAGGACCAGCTCCTGAAAGCCTGCTAGAACATGGAAATAAACTCAGATTATATTCCCATAAAGTAGGATGCCATCAGGTATAACTATGAAATTAAAGTAAATTTGGTAACTGTGATCTTGGATAGCCTTCCTTCAAGCTACTTGGGGATAATTCCTACTAGGAATGAGTTTGGAAAGTCCTGCAATTGATCTCTAATAAATTGGGCTTATGAGAAGTTAATGATTTATATGTAACCCACTTGGAGGATTAAGTTATTAGTTCAGAGAGTATATACTTCCCATAAGACTCTAAGAGTGATAGGCGAGCTTGGATATTGGTGGCAGTTTGATAGGAGGGCAACCATTAAAATTCATGGTTGTAGGATTGTGTGCAATGTTGTTCAAATACTTCATCCTAAGAATAACAGCCAGACACCTCTGGTCTATTAGCGTAAACAATTATTAGGTGTCACTTATTTTGTTACATTCCTCACATGTAAAGTTTGGGATGTAGTCATGAGCCCTGGGTGGAGGAAAATCTGAAATGTGATTAAGGGCGTTTAGTTGTCAGTCACCAGTCTTGTGTAGGTGATGGATGCCAAGAGCCATTCTTTGTATCTTCAGTATGATTTAGGAGGGTTTATCTGGTTTCTACTAGTACCATGTAGGTAATAGATGCCAAGAGATAATGGTTGTATTAAGGATTTAGCCAGCTATCACCAGCAGCATGAAGGTGATGGATGCTAGGGGCTACCCATGGTATGAAGGTGTTTGTTGGCTTTCACTACTGCCATATAAGTGGTAAATGCTAGGAGCTACCTCAAACCAGGATGGACCAACTCTTCACCAATGGCGTAGAGGCAATAGATCTTTGGATCGGTTGGCTCAACTGGTTTAATGGTTTTGTGGTAATTTAATTTTCGGCCAATGATATATATTGGGTATGCTTACCATTCCCCTTTTTTAATGGTGGAGGCAATCAATCTGAGAGACTTGCTGTTCATTTCACCTGGTGGTGATTTAGGAATAAAGATGCAACCATGGTGTAGTATGGGATGCACTGCACTCCTCTTTTTAGCTGCCAACTTGCACACTGACTGTATGATCAAGTATGAGGGTGACCACACTATCTCGAAGAATCTCAACTTCTTTACCACTCTGTCTCTTGTCTCGGACCTTTGCATTTTAATTGTTCTCATCGATAGACTAGCTAAGTCTGCTTAGGTCTTCTTGGTTGGGAGTGCATAGGGTTCTTTATCCACACAATTAGGATTGCTTGTTTCCTTCCATCTGGAACTAGAACCCAGGCAGCCCCATCGCAGAGTTGTGCTAAATCAAGCTTGTACACCATCAGGTACTTATTTATGATCATTACATAATAGATTGTGCTTTCTGATTGTACCATGTATTTTCCTAACTCAAAGCAAGATTAATCATTGTTTCCATTGGATGCATAGATAATTGAATGGGGCTGGTATAAATCTGATTTATGAGATACTTTTATGAAGCATGCTGTTGTAGGAATTGCTATTACAGTTCATTCTAACCCAGGGTTTGTCAATAATAGGAACTTTGTGTTGCAGGTTCTTCTTTATGGTTGTTGCTGTGATTGGAAAAATACTTGCACAAACAGAAAAAAAATGAAACAAAAAATCTGTATAACTAGGGTGATTATCACAATATGATATATATACTGGATGATTATTACTTGGAGCTCTTATTTCTGGATGTGGAAGTTGTTCAGTTGAAGTTCTATCCTGGAGCACTAAGGCTGATTATTTGTGAGTGCATTGTAGCTACTCAACAGCTTGTGTCAGTTTTATAAATCGATAAATTAATGAAATGAATCAAAATGATAATAAGTTTTGTGGAGTGAAAACAAAGAAAAACTTTATCCTCTGTTTTCCTTGTGAGTTTAAATTTTACATCTGCGAAAATCCTCAAAAATCCTCTAATTTGTTCTAGAAATCTTCAATCTCACATGTGGTTCTTCTATCTTGTTGCTATCAATTCCTTATGTGCTTTAGTTTTACAAAATAAGAGTTATTTCTTAAAAGAAGAAAGTGCTTGAAACACTTTATGTAAACAGAGTAACATTTTTCAGAGACATAACTTTAAGATAGCAAATGTGAAACTTTTTTGAGAAACTATGCGTGATGGAAAAATGCAAAAGAAGATGCTCACATGTGTATGCATCCCAATAAAGCATGTCTAGGCTAGTCCTAATAACAATTACTTGTAAGGCTAAAATTAGTAACCTGGAACCCGGAATATTAAAACTTCGAGATCTTTCAACTACGAGCATGATTCGCTGCGACAGTAAATGGAACATGTATTTTCCTTCTGCATAACTGCTTCCAAATGCCGTGCGTGAAATAACATCTGATGTAAGACAAGAAAACTCTTTCAAGACATTAATTTCATTGGCTCCTGAAGATACCAATTTCTTCCATTCTTCAATCATATTGGTCCCACACTCCGCAATTTGAGGAATCATGCCCTGACAGAAAATGTATTTTAAAAATTATGGGTCATTAGTAAATAGAAAACTGTGTCACCTCTGTAGGAGTCAAACAAGCATAAATGTGGAACACTGGTGTAATTGAAGATAATGTTACATATATTTTATTGGGTGAGGGGAAATAATCCGTAAAGCATGTTGTAATGTTGTGAAAATACGAAATACCCTGCCAGAAGTAACTGCAATGGGAACAAGATCTATGATCAAGTATCTATTCAAGCTCTCAGAATTGTGCAATTTCAAGATTTTACCTTCAAGACATCCATATGAAAAGAAGGATTAATGATTCTTCGATGCTGTGCCCATTTTTCACCCTGTAACTCCAGAAGCCCCTGATCTTTTATTGGCTTAGGATTAACGCTAACTCTTTTGTAGTTCCCTAATTTGTTAGATAGTATCTCTCTCACCAGCTGAGGATCAGGAACATAAAGCCTGGGTTTATTTCCAAACCAATAAACAAACTCATGCCCTGCATCACAAATAAATACATGTACTTAATCAATTGAATGGCATGATCCTCCTCCCCTTCTTGCTACTACTCAGCATGGTGCAATATCCATGTTATAGGACTGCATCACCGTATGATGGGTAGAGACCGTGACTAAATCCATAGATATAAAATTCATTGCGAAATATTGAACTAATCTTTTGAGCCCATTTAAATGTTTTCAGATGGAGAAGATAGACATGTACCATAGGTTTTGCTCCATTCATTGAAAGCTGGAAGAACTCGAGGAACTATGTTGTGTCCTGACAGCGACTTTGTATTAGATTTCTCCTGACTGGCCATTTTAACAATATCAGGAGCATTCCCATAGATAAACTTGTAAGAAGGGCCTTGAATCCCTTGAGCTTCAAAGGACTTTTTCAAATGCAGTGGTTTCACCCATATGGCCTTGGCAACTTCCAGTAGAATGATTGCTAAAAGAGCTGAAACCACGGTGACAGCCCAGAAAAGAAATCCCATTTTCTAAACCAAAAGATAAATTTCTGGTCCTATTAAAAACAAATTGAAATCAGCACTGAACTGCGAGCTCAGATTGAATTATTTGCGTTTGAAGGCACTATGTACGTGTACATTTATAGACGTAGAATTAGGTATATAATAGTTCGCTATATGAAGGTGTAGACCGGTTCTAAGAGCAATTGAAAAATGTGATTCTGTATTGTTTTATTTCTATTTTTGACTTCGACGTAACCAATGACAAAACATAGGAGACGTAATCAATGACAGAATTTATGGACCAGACGTGATCTTGGTGGTTTTATATTTTGACTGAGAATAATATATACGTTTATGTATCAAAGATGTCAATGGCTACGCAATTTTATTTGTCAGTTATTATCTTTTCTTGTATGGATGGAGATTTGAATTCAGCATCTTGTAGGTGTCATAACATGATTTTGATAACAAAGTTTTTGACTTGAATGTTTTTTAAAGTAATGTTAATTGGACATAATTTATGTATAAAAAATGTTGATAGTTATGAAGATTATTGGTTATATGACTTTAATTGGACATAAAATGTGGATAGTTATGAATATTCTTGGTTATATGATTTTCAGTGGACATAATTTATATATAAAAAATGTAAATAGTTATGAAATATTATTGGAAGAGATATGGATAGTCATGCAATTTTATTGGTTTTATTTTTGAACTTAAAAAGAGTAGAAAAGAATTATGTATCGGAAATGTATTAGGCAACTTTGATGGTTTTATATTTTATGTCATAAAATTGTGTGATGAATATATTTTCCTTTGTACTTGTTCATGTTGAGAAAGTAAATGCAAAAATCAAATTTGTATTAATCTTTTTGGTATGTTACACAACCAATGAATTTCAACTCTATTAATGACTTGAAAAGACATGAGCATTTATTTGGGTTGGTTAAAGCTTTAGATTTTTAATTATTAATCCTAGTTTGGGGATGTTCACATCAGGAGAACGAGCTCCCTACACACAAAGCAACATCCACAAATGAAGAGTTACATTGTAGATAAAACATCACCTAAAAACAAATGAGCAATCAAGATTTTTGCTCCAACCTTAGAATGGGAACAAAGCATTGTATCAAACTTGTTTTAATTAATAAAAAACAAAGCATAGTATCAAAATATTTCTTCACTTTTTAATCCTATATAACAAATGAGGAATCAAGATTTTTGCTCCAACCTTAGAATGGGAACAAAGCATTGTATGAAAATATTTCTTCACTTTTTTAATCTTTTCTTTTTTCTTTTTTCAGAATTTACCTTCATGATGTAAGGGTTGCACGGAATAGTCTTTTTGAGGTTTTGATCTGTAGTTCTACATGGATATCTTTAGTAGTATACATATCCATTGGAATTTGAGCAAGAGTCGAATGTGAGAGATGTGAAGACCCTTCATCTACCATAAAAGCAGACCCTTCATCTACCATACAAGCAGAATTTTCAATTTTCCGCAATCCATGAATGAGTTTAAACAATTTGTATAGAATTTCCCCAATTGTATGAAAGAGTGATTCTAAATGTCAATTCCCAGAATTGGATGATGTTCATTCCAAAAGCTTGTTTAGACTAATATACGGGGTTGAAAATTGATACCTTATATATATATATAAAATAATCAATATTCTCTTAGAGAGGAGATTTTTAAGAAATATTGGTTTTATCTAAAATATGAAGAATTGATAATAAAATTTAAAAAATTATTAAGAAATATTAATCTTTATGAGATATTAAGAAATTGCTTGAAAATTGACATTTTCTAAAATATAGAGATTGGCTAACAAATATTAGCATTTCTTCAAACATAACTCTATTTTAAATTGTAAAGAATTATAGACAAAGATTGATTAATATTCTTCTTTAAAATATAAATAATCATAAAAAAATAATTTTTCTAAATTTAAATTAAATTAAATTTTTTTATTAAAAATAAAATAAAAATAAATAAAAAATAGATAAATATATATAAATGTTATTTACAATTTTTTTAATATTCTTCTTTAAAATATAAATAATCATAAAAAAAAAACTTTTCTAAATAAAAAAAAATAAAAAATAAAAAATGTTATTTATAAAATTTTTAATTATAAAAATTTGTTATTATTTTTTAAAACTATCACAATTTTTTAACAAATCGAAAACAACAATTTATAAATCTTATATCATTTACACGATTGAAACTATTTAAATTTCTAACACAACCTTGACAATTATCCCATGACTTTGACGATTTTCTCTCTTAGTTTCTATATAGAAAAATTATGTTTTTAACATTATGTTGTGAACTCAAGTACATCACTCTTACCTAAAATTGGTCATAAGGTTATTGTACTATAATTTTAAAATTGATTAATAAATGCAAATAATCTAAATTATACAAGTGGTGATAATAAGTCATACTCTAAGAGTGATAAAACTTTAAAAACATTCAATTAACAATGAGTAATTATAATCATGTATATACTTTATTTAAAAAAAATGAATTTATGAATTTTTTTTTTGACCTTTATGTTATATTTAATTTAGTTTTTATTATCAAATATTACCATTTTAATATACAAATAGATATTTTTCTTTAACTAAGAGAGTTTTATAATATGATATTATAATCTAGTGTTTGTTCAAATAAAATAAAATAAAATATTATTATTTAACATATAAAATAATATGAATTTGATATAAGATAGTAAAAGAAAATTTGAAATCTTAATTAATTGATTATTAATGTCAATAATGATAAAACTATACAAACATTCAATTAACAATGAGTAATTATAATCATGTATATACTTTATTTAAAAATTGAATTTATGAATTATTTTTTTGACCTTTATATTATATTTAATTTTGTTTTTATTATCAAATATTACCATTTTAACATACAAATAGAGTTTTATAATACGATATTGTAATCTAGTGTTTGTTCAAATCAAAAAATTTAAAATATTATCATATAATATATAAAATAATTTGAATTTGATATAAGATAGTAAAAGAAAATTTGAAATCTTAATTAATTGATTATTAATTTTGATAGACATTATACAATGGAATGGTAGAAAGGGTGGAGTGTGATGGTGAAAATGTTAATGTTAAGCTTAAATTTGACAACCATAGAATTTTAGTTTTCTCTATAATATTCAATATGTTCAAAAATATTTTTGAAAAGAAGATTGTTCAAATTTCTACTAAATAACCATCAATTCTTAATGTCTTTCACATGTAGAATACAACTTACATATTTCCCTATGTCGTACATGAGAATATGTTCCATATGTCTACAATGCTCTTCACAAATTTAACCCTCACAATTTAACAAATTAATAGAAAAGAGCTTTGGAAAGTGTGAAACAATAGCTAAATCAATAATTGTCAATTTTTTCCAATCTTGTTTCCAAATTAAAGACTACAATTGTTTTATACTTTAGTTTTTAAATCAATCAATCAATCTCCCTTAAAACATAAGAAATCCAAGACAAATTTGTCTTTAGACTAATTTTTTTTTTATTAAGAAAAATTTAAATGTTTTTTAAAATAATAAAAAATGTTATTTATTTATTTTTAAACAATTAAAAATAAAGTTTTAAAATTATATGTTTAAATCTTAAATCCAAATCATTATATATATATATATATATATATATATATAAACTTACATTAATAAAATAAAATAAAAAATTAATGGATAGACTATCATTAATTTTTGGGACAAGCTAATTTTAGATAAAATGTACTAAGGACAAAACAAAGTTCAATTTTTTTCCTAATTCATGAAAATGTAATGATCCTTTTCCAAATTTTGTTGTTGTTTACCACTATTAACTAGGCAATGTTGAAATTTTCAGGAAAATCTATAATATTTTTGATTTTTTGATAATTAGTCAACTGTACAATTTATTTGGAAGATAGCCAGGTACATTTTTCCCGATGAGAATAATTATTTGGAATGGTATGAAATTAACAGGAGAAAAGTTTACATACAGTATTGTGGCGCAATCTTTATACCTAACCTAGTGGTGGAGAACTTGTACTCTTGAAAGAGAGGTCACAAGTTCAAATCCCACTGGGGGGTAGGGTATGTACACCTCGTTTGTAGTGCCAAGCGCCTCTCGAAAAAGAGTACGAGGTAGTCCCATATCACTGTCACCATATGTAAACCCAAAAACTATGGCATAGTGTCGTGGACTATAAAACCCACTTACTTACTTACCTATACGAATTAACAAGTGTTGACTACGTTAAGCATACAGTCTTCAAAAGCAATTGGATTTGTTTGAAAAATTAATTGTCTTGGTTAATGTGTTGACATTTGCCTTTCATTTGCCTATTGTTTAAAACGTAAATCACAACAGACATGTGGAAGAAATGGGAAGCTTCAACGAATACCAAAAAGAGAAACGAGTTATTTGTTTCTTTTGTCATTAGAAGAAATGGGAAGCTTCAACAAACACCATCTGGTGCATGTTGCGTATAGGCTATGTGACGTACTAGATAAGCCACATGATTTGTTTGATCAAATGTTTGAAAAGTCAAAAGCTAATGTTTCAACCTTTCCCATGTTTGATGCAATGTCAACCGTCAAATGAAGGATCACTCGCATGTTTATGTTATAGGTCACAAGTTCAAATCCCGCTGGGGGGTAGGGTATGTATGCCTTGTTTGTAGCGCCAAGCACCTCTCGAAAAAGAGTACGAGGTAGTCCCATATCATTGTCACCATATGTAAACCCAAAAACTACGGCATAGTGTCATGGACTATAAAACCCACTTACTTTTTTTAAGGCCACAGGGAAAATGTGCGAATAAAATGTGGAAACTTAGATGAGGTTCCAACTGTTGGTAAACATGAAATAGAATCCAAAGAAGAAACATGAATAATTGCTTCAAGAAATGATATCACGGCATTGAATGGTTCCAAGTATTTGATAAAAAAATGCCTTGAAGCACTCTCATGGGCACGCAAAGGATAATAGTGCAATATTAAAAAGAGCTCATGAAGAATTTTTTTGACCAAGCACAATTGGCTATGTTGAAGTCAAAGTCCACCAACTCTACAACTAAGCAATCAACCATCCAATAAAGTTGCTATGGGCCTATATCATTGTTATGAAATATGATTGATAAGATGTGATGGATAGATAATTTTAGTTGTACTTGTATATGTATAAAACACGTGGATAGTCATGATAGTTATATAATTTTAATTTGACATGATTTATGTATAAAAAATGCAAATAGTTATGAAATCTTATTGGTTGAGATGTGGATAGTTATACAATTTTATTCGTGTTATATTTGTGTTTGAGAAGAGTAGAAAACAATAATGTATCGCAAATGTAGATATGTAATGTTCCCATCTCTTTAGCCTCTCAATAGATTCTTAGCCTTTCATCCTTCGAAGGCTAAGTGGAAATAATTAATTTGATTTCTTATAAAGTCATTAAATAATTTTAAAATTAAAAGAGATGATTTTATATTTAATTAATTTAGTATTAGGGAATCGTCGTGAAGCATAGCTCATCTATTGTTGGAAAGGAGGAAGCTTCCAGAATAGTGCGATAAGACACTTATGATTCTTCTAGAAGGTGGTGGGGGGGGGGGGTAGGAATAATATAAATAGAGGAGAGAGCTTCATGGGAAGGCATCTAGATTTGTTATTGACATTTGCCTATGTATTTGTGGAGCCAAGAGCTTGTAGATAATCAATTTGTCTTTGGGAACGAAAACTCCTAATGATAGCAATTTTGAGGGTGTGAAACATCACCTGAATTATTGCAGATTGGAGGTGATATTTTAGTCACTTCATTGTGCTGAATTTGTGGCCAAGGGCCAAGCGTGAAGAAGAAAAATAAGCTGGGGGTTTGCTACAGGCACCTGTTGCAGGAACATGCTATTACTTGTCATTAGGGTATCATTTAGGGCACATCATTTGGAGCTGTTCGACAACCTCATTTTGAAGAATCAAATACTAAGGAGGCTGCAACATAACCAAGTTTCCCTTATTTATTCATGTATGTTATATGCAACTGCTGTAGGTGGAGGTCTTGTCAGTTTTAAGCATTCATTCATACATATATTACCAAAGTCTTGGGTTTGAAAATTGGCAATGTATTGGATGAGGAAAAATTAGTAGATTGTTACAAATATTAGTTTTATATTCAGATCTTGTAAAGATTTATTGGTTGTAGATGTTTCATATTCTCTTAGTTGTTGCTTGCATAGTAATTGTAGAACTGTTTAAGAGTAACAAATAAAGCAATAGGTGATTAGATTTGAGCAAGGCTCATTACAGTGGTATCAGAGCTTTCATCTTGCCATCCTATGAATAGTCAAACAACAAATGAGTGAGAGAGAAATCAGATGTTATAACAGGGAACAACGGAAACAACAATATCAGAATCCATAGGTTGAAGGGGATACATCCTCAAAAGCATTAAGAGAAAGAGATACCAGCAAAACAGTTCAAAATATGGCAGAAGAAGAAAATAGGGATGCAAGAGCTGAAAAGAAATTTGATACCATGCTTGATATGTTGTCATGCTTATTAGCAAAAATGGATCAGCAAGCCACTCAAAATCAGAACATAGCCACTCAAAATCAAAACACAGCTGAACATAGTGGAAATAATGAGGGAAGGTCTATACATCGTGTTGAAGAAACTAGAGGATCAACCTCTAGGCCTTTTTTCCCTACCTTTATACCAAGAGAAGAACAACTACATGCTACTCCAACTATTTCTTTTGGAGATGAAGCTAGATAGGCTTACTTGGAGTATACCAATCTCCCTCTTGATATGAGAGAAATATGGACGTTTGATCAATTCATGAATCAAAGAAATAGGAGAGGAGGAAGGAATGATCACTATGCTCCAAGAAATGACTATCAACAAGCACTTGGAAAGATTCCCATGCCTTACCATGATGGAAGTAACAAATGCACAACTAGGTCTTGGGTTCAAAAGCTTGATAATTATCTTTCTTTGAGACCAATGCCTGAAGAGGATGCCATAAGATTTGCCACACTACATCTTGAAGGAGCTGCTCACGAGTGGTGGTATCATGGGTTAGTCACTCTTGGACACAACCTTATCACTACATATGAGGAATTTACTAATACATTGATTGAAAGGTTTGATGTCAAAGATCTTGAGGTGACTTTCCGTGAACTGGCACAACTAAAACAACATGGTTCTCTTGATGCTTATGTGAATGACTTCCAACAGTTATCAGTCATGGTTCCTAACATTAGTGAAAGAAGATTGGTGGTCTTTTTCATGGAAGGATTGATGGAGCCATTAAAGGGTTGGTTGAAAGCTTTCAATCCTCCCTCACTACAGGAAGCAATGAAGAAGGCATGAAGCATGGAGTTTGCTGCCCCTGCTAGGAAGTTTACATCAAAGGGAACATTTTCCAGTCATGACAACAAGATGTTTCCTAAGAAGGAGGACAAAGCCAAAGATAAGTCAACTTTTCCACTTGATTGTGAGACTCTTAATGACTTGAGGAAGAAGAAACTATGCTTCTATTGTAAGGGACCATATGATATTAACCATGACTACCCTATGAAACCTAAGGGGAAGTTTAATTGTGCAATGTGGGCACTAATTGAAGATTCTGATTCAGACCAACAATATGAAATTAATGATTTAGAATTAGAAAAATCAGAACATGATGAAGAATTAGAGGAAGAAGTGAAGCTTAAAGAGGCTCGTCTCACAAGTATTCAGCGAGAAGGGTCTTTTAGGATGCGATGGGTTCTTGCTAGTCAAAATATTATTACTCTTCTTGATATAGGTGCGACACACAATTTCATTGATACTAGGCTTGTTGAGAGGTGTGGTATATAGACTGAGAAGTTTGAGGGAATTCGAGTTAAGGTTGCTGATGGTTTCACTCTTAGGTGTGACAAAATCATTTCAAAATTGCCCATGTACTTGAATAACTATGAGTTCAAGGAAGATTTTTATGTGGTGAACATGGGAGACACAAATATGGTTTTGGGAATGACATGGTCACATGACCTAGGAATATTCACCCTCAACCTCCATGAGATGGAAATGAGATTTGAGATGGATGGAAAAACTCATGTGTTGAAAGCACTTAGAGACACCAGTTGCAAGACTATTTCCCTCAGGAAAATAGAACATCTCTTGCGTCATGACATGGTGTAGTGGGCAACAAGTTGTGTTTTGAAGCCAACACGGGAAGAGCAGCAAAAACCTATTTATCATCCTGATATACAAGAGTTGAGGATCAAGCATGACAAGGTCTTTAGCGAGATTCCACCTGGTAGACCTCCAGATAGAGGGATATAACACATCATTGAATTGGATGAGGGTGCTAAGCCTGTTATAGTCACACTTTACAGGCACCCTAAGTGGCTTAAAGATGAGATAGAGAAAACTATCAAGGAGTTGCTGACTATGGGGCATATTAGACCGAGTAAGTCATCTTTTGCTTCATCAGTAGTATTGGTTAAAAAGAAGGATGGTACTCTAAGGATCTGTATTGATTATAGGATGCTTAACAAGAGAACAATCAAGAACCGCTACCCCATTCCAAGGATTGATGAATTGATTGATGAATTGCATGGTGCCAAGTACTTTTCCAAAATTGATCTGAGATCAAGTTACCACCAAATTTGTGTGAGAGAAGAAGATATTAAGAAGATAGCTTTTCGTTTCCATTTTGGACATTTTGAGTTTGTGGTTATGCCGTTTGGGCTAACCAATGCCCTTGCTACATTCCAATCTACTATGAATAGGGCATTTCATTCACAGTTGAGGCGATTTGTGTTAGTCTTCTTTGATGATATCTTGGTTTATAGTCGGACATGGGAAGAGCATCTTGCACATCTTGACATAGTTTTGGGTATTCTTGGTAAGGAATCTCTATATGCAAAGGAATCTAAATGTGACTTGGGCATGACAAAATTATTGTATTTGGGTCACATCATTAGTGCAGAAGGAGTTCGGATGGATCCAGATAAGGTCAAGGCAATTATTGAGTGGCCTACTTCGATGAATCTGACACAACTTAGAGAGTTTTTGGGTTTATGTGGATTCTATCACAGATTTGTAAAGGGGTATTCTCGCCATGTAGCACCACTTATAGATTTGACTAAGAAAGGGGCTTTTGTTTGGACTCATGAGGCACAAGAATGCTTTGAGATGTTCAAACAACTTATGACTACTTGCCCAGTGCTTGCATTGCCCAATTTTACTAAACCCTTTGAGTTGCAGTGTGATGCTTCAGGTGAGGGGGTTGGAGTTGTCCTTATGCAAGACAAACATCTAATTGAATATGAAAGTAGGAAGTTGAGGGGCCCTGAGAGGAGCTACAGTATATATGACAAGGAAATGTTGGCCATTATGCATGCATTGGCTAAGTTCAGGCAATACTTAGTGGGCAATAAGTTCATTGTTAAAACATACCATAATAGCTTGAGACATTTCCTTGGGTAGTGGGATCTTAATGACTGTCAGCAAAAGTGGGTAAGCAAGTTGCAATCTTATGATTTTGACATTTCTTTTGTTAAAGGTTCACAGAATATAGTTGCAGATGCTTTGACTCATCGACCACATTTGAGCTCTATGGCTGAGGTTTTAGAGGATTGGAGTCATTTGATTGTGGCAAAATATACTAAAGATTCTTGGGCTTCAAGTATTATTGATGAGTCACTACATGATAATAGGTACATAGTGGTGAATGATCTTATCATTTACAAGGGGAGGATTTTCTTGACTCCAGGACCAAAAGTAAAGAACATAGTATTGAGGTCCTTTCATGATTCACCATTGGCAGACCATCCCGAGTATTTCAAAACCTATTAACAGATTCAGGAGAGGTTCACTTGGAAGGGTCTAAAATTTGATGTTCTACAATATGTTAGAGAATGTGTTGTTTGTCAGCAGAACAAACAAAACCATACATATCCTGCTATTTTATTACAACCACTTCCAATTCCAAACAAGAAGTGGGAATGTATATCTATGGACTTCAACATAGGGTTGCCAAAAGTGCAAGGCAAGGATTGTGTTTATGTGGTGGTTGATCGCTTGACCAAGTTTGCACATTTTTTCTCAATCACTATTTCATTTTCAGCCACATAGGTTGCTGAACTATTTTTTTGTGAGGTGTTTAGACTGCATGGATTACTATGAAACATTGTTAGTGACTGAGACAGTCGGTTTATGAGCAATTTCTGGAAGGAGCTTTTTAGATTGTGTGGGACTAAGCTTTCTCCGAGTACTAGTTACCACCCTCAAACAGATGGATAGACGAAGATAGTCAACAAATGGGTGGAAGGGTACCTCAGAAATTATATTGCTGGGCAACAAAAAGGATGGGTTAAGTGGATATACCTTTGTGAGTACTGCTACAACACCACTTACCATATTTCTATTCAGATGACACCATTCATGGCTTTGTATGGTTATGAGGCTCCTAGCTTTTTTGATTTGTTGATAGGTGATAGTAGAGTGCCTAGTGCTGGAGACATGTTACAGGAAAATCAGGATATCATGAGGGTTCTTCGTGAAGACATCCAGAAGGCACAAAACCAAAAAAAATAATATGTAGATCATAAGAGAGTGGAACCCTCTTTTAAGGTTGGAGACATGGTGTACTTGATGTTGCAACCCTACAGACAGTCTACTCTCAAGAAGAGTGGTGCAGAGAAGCTCAAGCCACGATACTATGGACCCTTCTGGGTCATTAGGGGTGTGGGTGAAGTGGCTTACGAGCTAGAGTTTCTAGTAGACAACAAAGTGCACAATATTTTCCATGTATCACACCTCAAGACGGCATTGGGACATCATGTGGCTCCTTCTGCAGTTCTACCACCCTTAGATGATGAGGGTAAGTTGATTTTGATACCAAAGGCTATACTAGATTTTAGAGAGAAGAGATTGAGAAGCCGTTTCATTAGAGAATATTTGATTAAATGGAAGAACCTACCTATTGGGGATGTTACATGGGAGAGTGAAGAGATTTTGCAACATCCAGGGTTGAGATTTCTTGGGGACAAGCAATTTCCAGAGGAGTGGACTGTAATGTTCCCATCTCTTTAGCCTCTCAATAGATTTCTTAGCCTTTCATCCTTCGAAGGCTAAGTGGAAATAATTAATTTGATTTCTTAAAAAGTCATTAAATAATTTAAAAATTAAAAGAGATGACTTTATATCTAATAAATTTAATATTAGGGAATCGTCATGAAGTATAGCTCATCTATTGTTGGAAAGGAGGAAGCTTCCAGAATAGTGCGATAAGATAACACTTATGATTCTTCTAGAAGGCGGGGCAGGAATAATATAAATAGAGGAGAGAGGTTCATGGGAAGACATCCGATTTTTTATTGACATTTGCCTATGTATTTGTGGAGCCAAGAGCTTGTAGATAATCAATTTGCCTTTGGGAACGAAAACTCCCAATGATAGCAATTTTGAGGGTGTGAAACATCACCTGAATTATTGCAGATTGGAGGTGATATTTTAGTCACTTCATTGTGCTGAATTTGTGGCCAAGGGTTAGGCATGAAGAAGAAAAAGAAGCTGGGGATTTTCTACAGGCACTTGTTGCAGGAACATGCTATTACTTGTCATTAGGGTATCATTTAGGGCACATCATTTGGAGCTATTCGACAACCTCATTTTGAAGAATCAAATACTTTAAGGAGGTTGCAACATAACCAGGTTTCCCATATTTATTCATGTATGTTATATGCTACTGCTGTAGGTGGAGGTCTTGTTAGTTTTAAGCATTCATTCATACATATATTACCAGAGTCTTGGGTTTGAAAATTGGCAATGTATTGGATGAGGAAAAATTAGTAGATTGTTACAAATATTAGTTTTATATTTAGATCTTGTAAAGATTTATTGGCTGTAGATGTTTCATATTCTCTTAGTTGTTGCTTGCATAGTAATTGTAGAACTATTTAAAAGTAACAAATAAAGCAATAGGTGATCAGGTTTGAGCAAGGCTCATTACAAGATATTTAGGCAACCTCAATGGTTTTATATTTTATATGTGATTAAATTGTGTGCGAAAAAATATGAATGGATCAGTAAGCAATAGAATTAAAAAATCAAGATAGATTCTTACGATCTACAATTAATTTTTAATTTTAAATAATTATAAAAATATCATAATTTTCTTTGTATTGGTTCATGTTGAGAAAGTCAATGTAAAATTCAAATTTGTATTAATCTTTTTGGTATATTACACATCCAATGCATTTAATTCATTGAATCAAATTTCAAATCCATTAATGATTTGAAAAGACATGAGCATTTTTTGGGATGGTAAAAGTTTTAGATTTTTAATTATTAATCCTAGTCTAGGGATTGTCACATTGGGAGAACCATCACCCTACACACATAGCAACATCCCCACATCAAGAGTTACATTGTAAATAAAACATCACCTAAAATCAAATCAACAATCAAAATTTTTGTGCTAACCTTACAATGGGAACAAAGGATTATATCCAAATATTTCTTCACTTTTTGATCTTATCTTTTTTTCTTTCTAAGAATTTACCACTCATCTTCACCCTACTGGCAACCTTTTTCTGCCATTCCATGAGTTGAAACTTGGCAACCCCAACATTCACCTTGTTGTCTTCAAACTATATTAGAAGGGTGGTTCCTTGATCTTGAGACCAGACTAGTTTTTTCTTCTCTTTCCCTTTAGAGTTACAACCCCCTTCTTATCATCACCTCCTCATAATAGTTAGCATCGACAACATTAATATTATAATATTATTCAATGCATGTTGATCAACATAGATTAGGTCCCTAATATAGTTGTTAAGACACAACCTCATTCACTACTTCTAAATAACTCTTTTGCTGCTCAGCCTTCTTCTCCATGGTGTAATAAAGGTGGGAAACATCTTTCCACCATGTAGATACCTTATATACTTTGCTTTGTACATTAGATAGTTGCATGTCCTGTTTGAAAGAACCTTCTACATCTAAAGGGTACACCTTCATAATCTTGTTGGAAATACAAGATAGGCTAGGTTACTAAGAGGGGAGGGGTGAATCAGTAACCAATACAACTTAATCTTAATTCATTAATTAATCCTTCATATGTATTCTGATCTAATTGCATGCCTGAAAAATTGAAAGCATTAAACATTCATAACACTTTGACACAATATGGTAAACTAGAAAACTTCCAAATAGAAAGTAAAATTGGGGTTGGGATGATACCCACAAGATTTAGTACTGTAGTATAAAGTTGGCCTATTAAGGTTTACAATGATCACTTTTGATGATCTGCCCTATTAGGAGCAATAAGGATTCCTAGGTCCACCTTGCAAAAGGATTTACAAACATATAGTGAAGTATGCACTCAGTAAATAGATTTACAAAAGACTGTTAAGTCTACCTTGTGAAAGGATTTAACTATTCCATCTGTTAGGATGAACCGGTGGCTGATATATGATCTGCAACTTTGATTTGCTAAATGAGATTTCTTTGGAGTGTAATGATCACCTTGCTATGATAGATAAATCTTTGCTGCTCCTTATATTGCTTGTAGTCTTCTTACTTTTCACTTTTTCTTTTATACATACTTTTCTATATTTATTTTATTAATGTTTGGATGTGATACATCACATTACATATATACCAATCCAAATTATAATTCATCAAATTTGGCCACAATATAAGTTTCACCAAAATACACAAAGTCAACCCAACTGCTAGTACTTGAGTCCTAAAGACAAACTTGGTGAGGTTTTGATACTCGACAACCATTGTCAACGCTCAACATCGTCATGCACTTAGTAGACGTAGAAGCTCAGTTCATACTAATCAATTCCAAGTAGTATGAACTTGGTCTACACTGGTGACTTGATGAACACTGCAAAACTTAACATATAAACTAAATCACTTGGTTGACACTGCATAGCTTGGTCAACAATATTACTATGAGCTCGGTAAAATTGATAATCACCAACTCGGTAGATACTGCTCAGTGCGAACTAAATATTTTTCTTGAACTCAGTAGCAACTGTAGAACTCGGTAGAGCCTGAATTACTTAGTTAGTACTATAATCTTGGTAGCTACTAACCATTTGATTAAGTGTGTGTGTCACTAATAAACAAACTTGACTGTAATTTCAACAATCTCCCCCTTTGCAATTAGTGACAAAACACTTATTTATCAAAACTTGTGAGGCTTCACCCAAACCGTCATAGTATAGATGACATATTTGCATTATGATACTTCTAATTCAATGTTTTGATACACTTTTGTGACTGTAAGGTTATGTCATTTTAATATCTACATTTTGATGATCTACACATTAGGACCTAATTGATATAATCAATGATTCCATTTTGTGTTCTAAATTATTTCAATTGCTTCAATAGAAACTGAATTTGTAGAAATGGTTGAAATGCCAAATTATAATGTTAGTGTTAAAGGATAGATTTTGTTATGTAATAGAACCTAATATTGTGAATGGGATGATTGAACAAACATGGATGCAACTTTACACATGGCAAGATAGAAATTTGATTATGATGCGATGCGAAATGCTAATTCGATTATGATTTAATGTGATATGCAGATTTTGATATTTTAATATTTTGAAGGAGTTATTTGAAATAATTAGAAAAATAAATTTAATTGAATTATGTTAATATGGATTACGTAATAATTTAATTTATATGCATTTATGATATGTATTTAATATGACCTCCTTAGACTACTGATACTCGAGTTTAGTGTGCAGGAAGTGGAACCATGGAAATTTTTTTTTTGGGGGGGGGGTGGGGGGACAAGGTCCAAACTTATGTGAACACGGTTTAGCCAAGGTGAATCTTTGGAAGATTAAAACGCTTCATTGTGATGTACTTTATTTTGTAAATGTGAGCTTTCTTGTGTGTGAAATTTTTAATCATAAAGATGCATTAGGGACATGTCATGATGATGTGGAATGTGCTTTTATGTGTCACTTGACACTAGTAGATTTTGTGTGTGTTAATGACATATCATTTTGGGTTTTGGTCATGGTGGCATTTTACCCTACAACTAATTACCTTGTTAATGATTAAGTAAACCCATTTGACAAGGGCTAGGATGGGTCGTTATCAAAGGAAATTCGAAATTAGACTTGAGTAGGGTTTTGAAGGGTCATTAAGTAGTCCCAAACTGCCTATTGTGTGAAAATAAGCTATCCATATGACAGTATAACATGTTAGGGACCTAATTTTGACTATGTTAATGCCTAGATAGCCTAGGGGGCCCCTTTACCAATGCCTTCTTCCATCAATTCGAAAATGGAGTTGTCACATGAGCTCTTTTTCATGTTTCCACTAAGTCAAAGATAGCAAACTTAAAGGAAGACAAGTTTGTAAGACGAAGTGGCTTGGAGTTTTTGCTAGAATAGTTAGTGGGAAGGCCATTTTAGGGAGTCTTTGACAAACTAGTGGGTTGTTCACCGACTCTCTAAGTTTAGAGACAATTAGGGTTTATGGAGGGAGGCTAAAGGAGCTCTTCATCAACTAGCATTGCCATTAGCTTGGACCAAGGTTGGTGTTCAACCATGACTATTTTTCTTTTAGCATTGCATAATGAATCTGCAAGCATGGAGTGTTGTTATGGGATCATGTATTGTTATTGTAAATCTTTGAATTGTGTTGTGGTGGTGTGATTGTGCATTTTGTTTCATGAAATTTCTTGGTTTTCTTTCTTGATCTCCTTGTTTTGATTTGAATGTCAAATGTTGTTATGGATGTGAGGGCTTCACTCCCCCTTTGGGAAGGGAAGAGAAGTCCAGGGTGAAGGGCTTAGTTGGGATTGAAATATAGTTGAGAACCTTGGAGTATGGGATCCATTGTATGCCATATTCATTCATATCTTGCTTTGGGGGTGATAAGGGAAAGATGGTGTAGAAAGGAAGTTAATGGAGTATGGGCTTCAAGGAAGCTATAACTATTGGTAGTATGTTTAGAGGATATTTGTGGAAGCCTTGAAAGGGCATGGAATTTGTTGATTTGTGAAAATCCACAAAAGGACATGAAAAATTATTTATTGCAGATATGGTATGATATGACAAGTCTCCTTTTTGAAAGCATGCCTTCACCCTAAGTTCAAGGTTCCATTGGTGAACCATTGTAAAATATCCTTCGGATGGGATTTTTCAAGTTTTGTAATGTGATGTTTATGAATTTGTAAGATTGGAATGAAACCCAGCTTGAATCTTGTTTCCCCTGCTCGGTGGGTGGCTTTATGGAAGCATAGGATGGGAGGTGAGCCTCCATGGTTCCAAGTTTTGTGTTGTTTTGCAAGTTTTGAAAGTATAGAACCATTTGAAGAGGATTAGGGTTTCACCCTTGGACAATGTTGAAGAACCAAGGGTTTGTGAAGAGATTAATCTCTTCCATGCCATCTCAAAATGTGATATGATATTAAGTTTCCATTATTGTAATGTTATAATATGAAAGGGGATTTGCTTCCCATTGTCCATGGTTGTAAATTATGTAAAGTGAAATTTGAGATTTTGCATATAAATGTTTTTGTAAGAGACTTATTATAATGCTATCATAGTTGTGTAGGAGGGAAAAGATCAATTCATGTAGAAGAATATCCAATTTTGTGGGGAAACATATTGAAGTTATGTAGATTATCTCATTGTTCTTATCTTGATTTTGTGATCAATCAATAACTAAAATCTATGAAATTTTCAATGTGAGAAGGACATTGTAATGAGTATTTGATGAAAATTTGAATGCCTTCATTATATGATTCTCTGTTATGCGATTATTTTAATAGCAATAAGAAATCTTGCTTATCAATTAGATTTTATGAAATGATTCATTCCGTGTTCAATAATAAGCAATTTCTGGTGTAATCCAAGTTCCTATAGAAACACATTGTTATTGATCTTGTACATTAGTGTGTTAAAAAAAATTGATGTTAGATCATATAAATAAATCCATAAATTAGAAAACATTAGCATGTCACCAACTCTATTCTTTAAATGTTCATGGTAGGTATGGAAGAATTTAACTTAGCATGATATATAGGATAAAATCCATAAGGAAAAAAGGAAACTTGCTGTAGATGCATATTAAACTCTCTGGAAAATGTATTGGAGAAGAAAATAATTCCTCCTCCAAATTATAGAGTAATAAAAAATTCAAAGGGAATATACCTTGGGAATCAAATGCATAGAATAATAAGGATTTAGACCTTAGTGTAGGGACTCAAACAAATAATAATGATTGATAGGGCTATGTCAGGTCAATTTTTTTGAAAAAGGCTAGGTATCTATACCCTTATACTTAGTAGTATCCTAGATATCATTCCCCTTTAAAAAAACATAAAATTGAAAAGAGATAAGACATAAGTCACATCCAAGTATATATATATATGATAACGATAATAGAAAAAAAAGAAGCAAATAGAATTATATATGTTTAAGTACTAAAGGACATTGAGAAGGCATCTCCTAGGAAAGATAATACATTAGAAAAAAAAATCACATTAAAAAAAAAAAAAAAAACTAAACCCTTCCCAAGGCCGACCACCCCAGGCTCCCACACGTGTTAGCAAAGAAAGACCAAAAAAAACTTTTTTTTGGGGGGGTGGGGGGGGGGGGGGGGGGGGCATGTCCCATCCCAAACACCAAACATAGGGCATGGGGAAGTCAACAATGGTGGGTTGAATAAAGTGGAAAGATGACGTTTATTTTAAGGAAAAAACTCAACAATGCAACAACCTTTCTTTGTTTTGGTTTAAGTGCATGATGGGATAGCTTGGGAAATCAGCCCCCTCCTCATGCCTCATGTGAGCTAGGTGGGGACCACATTTTTGGAGGGGAATATAGCCTTAGGATAAGCTAAAGGTAGATTTGGGGGAGTTATAAGTATGTAGGATGGGATAGAATATATGGTAGGCAGTACAAAAGGGATTAGGTGCTAGGGGATGTCATGTTTTATGTGATTATGTTTAGAGTTAGACTATTATTTAAGTCATGTGTTAGCACTAGGTTAGTAGTTAGTAGGTGGTAAAGATGTAATTAACTAAATATAGGATTTAAATTATTATGTAGTTTTCTTTATTTATTTTTTCGTATTTAACCATCACTTTATTATAGGGGATTGGTGAGGTAATATGTAAGGGAGTAAATTAAGAAATAAATTTTTAATTCTTTTATTTGGAGATTTTATAATTTCTTTAATTATTGAACCCACTCATTGGTAATGGTATGATCCTTAGGATATATGCTTAATGTATTGATCTTCATATAATTCAATGTAGGTGTTAATCAACACTAAATAGTTGATAACCAATAATAAGATTTTAGAGAAATTAACACAATAATAATAATAATAATAGTAATAATAATAATAATAAGTATATATGTATATATACATTGTCCACATACAAATTAATGGTATGGAATGAAATGACAATGCACAATAGCTCATTAAACTTGGGATACCTAAATAATAGAAAAAAAATAAAATAAATAAATTTAAAAAAAAAAAAAAAAAAAAAAAAAAATATATATATATATATATATATATATATATATATATATATATATATATATATATATATATATATATATATATATATGGTAAGACGACTTGAAATCATAACATCTCAGACAATTCTAAAACATCTTCATATTCACAAACTAATGAATCATTACAACTACATTGGTGTAGAACTTGTACTTCACATTCCTATATGTAATGCCTTAACTTTAAAGATAGGACATGGATCCGAATTGATAAAACATCTAGCCCCTAAGTTATAACTTGACATTCCAACGAATGTGAGGAAACAAATGGACCTTCCTTAAAAATTTGAAGTGCAGAACTCTGAATGAAAGTAAAAATCTTCCACATCACATAAAGTTAACTATCCCCAACTTAGTGATCCAATAAGAAACATCCTAGTGCCCTCGAGGAGACATGAGTTGTTATATTTTGCACATTCCATAATTTGATGTTATATCCATAACTAGTTATGCCTATATGTTTTAATCATAAATGCACCTTTCAAAAAAAAAAAAATTTTTGGTTGTGTTTTGCCTTGTTAAATTTAGGGCATGACAAAACCAAATTCTCGAAAAGTTCAAAATAATCTTTAGTCTTCATCCCGCATCTTCAACTTGGTAACATACTCTATTTTTGAAATTTTTCAAAATTTCTTTTGTAAGAGATGTTTATCTGAATATCTATACATGTATATGTATAATATTATGATGCTCCCCCATACATATATATTCAATATACTTTACGTATTATATACATCTTCTCATCTTCTCCCCTTTTATTGCATCATCACATATTCTACCCTTTTACATATTCTTCCCCTTTTTGACATAAATGGCAAAGGTGTATGCTATATGGTAATGCCAAAATGTGACAAGAAGTCAAAATGTACCTTTAAAATCAATGACATTTTCTTGTCCCAATTTTCTTACAACACCTTGCTTGCATGTAATGCAATTTGAACTTCTGCTGATAACTCCATCATGTGATTGTTGAGCTGTCATTATGCATGATGCTAAGTGACAAGAGTTCTTGCAAACTCCTCTCTTAAAAATCTGATCTTGTGAATCAACTCCAAGGTTCTGGGTAATCTCACAACCTACTAGAATCCGTTCAATTGAAGATAAATGTGATTGTTCACAAGGAGGCCTTTTCTGGTTCATTTTGATTTTAGATGAAGAATCTGCACACTGCTTCAAAATAAAACATGCAAGAAAGAACTATGTTTTTGTATATATATATATATATATATATATATATATATTTATGAATGCAATCTAACAATGCAACTAGTATGAAGTCCTATTCTAATGAGGGGGTTAGTAAAGAAAATAACAAAACTTAAAGCAAATAACATGAATTTGAAATCCTAACAGACATAAGCTATAGAAAATAACACGTCGGCAAGTTAAGCTTTCAAAGAAATTAGTGGGTAACCAATGAAAGGAGTGACACTTCCTCAATTCCATTGATGCAATCGTTGGTGAGAAACTTAGTAATCGTATGATATTTCACTCTTCATCAAATCGCAAGGCCATGGAAAGTGCACCCATGTGAGATGAAAATTTATGTAGGTATAATTCAATGATTCCTTCTCGAGCTAGATACATTAGAAAAATTTGTCAAAACCATAGAAAACACCATAATTAAAGAATCACACAACCAGAAACAAAGCATTAAACTTTTGACTCAATCACATTCCATGAACAAAATTCACAAAACAATGACACATTTATGCAAGAATTACTACACTCCAAATGCAAGCACCAAAAGCATAATTTTATTGCAAAATAATGGCCACCCCAATTACATATTACAATGGAGTATTTATAAGAAATTGTCTCCTCAATTTGTGTTGAGAGTGAGAGATATCTTCATGCAATAAAATGCTTTTAATTTAATGAAACAAACTAATTATATACAAACTAACAATATAACTAGTGCTAAGTAGGACTCCATCCATTTTTATTCATTAATTGGATGCATGAGCCTTTACATGTCAAAAATAAAGAATTTATGAGAGAAGAAAGAATAACAAAGCCTTTAGTCAAAGTGGAAGTGTCTAGAAGTGCCAAAAATGGAAGTTGATCCTTCACTAGGCATTTGTCGGAGTTAAATTGCCATTAGAATGCATTTCCAATGCATGGAAAGCTCTATTTTTGGAACTGGCAGTAAACTATCAGTGCACCTCTAGAAAAGTGGACCTGTAGACTTGCGAACTTGCGCACCTCAAAAGGGTCCAAAATCTCAAAATTTTACTAAATGTCAAAATTGAAATTCTAGCATCTGGGTTTTGTTGCCCTTCATCTCAAAGCTATGTTTCAATGTTTGCCTTTGAATTTCTTTATAATCTTAGTAATCTTTGTTGCGTCCAGTAAATCTAAAGCTTCATATTTTTCATTGACCTTTTGTCTATAGCTGTCTACCTCAATTCGAGTCTCAGCAAAATCCTTGAGTTTGGTATCCAACTCTAATAAGGCTTCCTCTATTCTAAAAGCCTGCTGAATGTCTTCATCTGATGGGGACACAACCCAACAACCAGAATAGACACAATAGAAAGAGGAAATTATATTAACTGAGAAAATAAGCTGGTACAAACAGTGCAGAGAAAATAAACTCAAAACATGCCCTGCGGGCTTACAATAGCATAAATCTGGAGAATATTTCTCCTTTTAGCACCTCCTCTCAAGCTCCAATCCGAACTGTCTTTTACAATGCCAGAAATCTCCTTAAATAGACCCCGGAGGGTTAAGGACTAGGAGTACATTCTAGAAAGTGCTAGTAGGCATCCACCGACAAAATAGAAGGTTCCGGAAGCTGTGTTAGAAGTCGGTGCAATTCTAGAAGAATCCAGAAACGGTAGCCGAACTTCCGGGAGGCATAACTTTTGAACCGTAACTCCGATTGACGAATTGTTTACATTTTCGGAAAGCTCTCGAAGCGCTCTATAGCCCTATGGACAAGCTTAGCTTGTCCCCATTTTTAAACCCTTTTCGAGGTCATTTAATGCCCCAAACCTGACTCTGAAGCATTCTTAGGGGGTCTCCAAAACCCGAAAAACTGCAATAACTTTCAAACCGTGGGGCCTTTTGACCTGATTCTTTTTCTGGAATGCTCTAAATCTTGATTACATTCATCTGGCCAAGTCACACCTTCTAGGTCACCAAAATGATGGTCAAATTGCATGCTCCTATTTTTTCGGGATTTTTAAATGCACTGATAGTTGAACTATGAGAGTTGGAACCTTTATTTGAGCCAAATGGGTATCCAAAAATGCAAAGACATAAAATAGAAACTAAGTCTAAGTACATTTTTTGGGTGACACAGGATTGCCCTTATACCTCTGGATGCTCCTGCATCAGACACCTAGGGTAGATTGAAAAGTGACCCTGTCACTTTATGGATGGTAGAGGAAATCCCAAATGGGAAACCTCAGCTGCTGAAATCCAAGTTGAGTCTTCGATCGGTCGTCCTTTCCATTTGACCAAATACTCTTCATACTGCCTGTTTCTGGTACTCCTACCCACACGATGATCTAGAATGTCTTCTATCTCCTCCTTCTTAGAAGCAGGAATTGGACACGGCTCTAAAACCAGCTCCTCATCTGCACCATCATCATGATACTCTGTCAAATCTGCAATGTTGAAAATGGGAGAAATGTGAATACCATCTGGCAGCTCCACCTCATATGCATTTCCTGAGTTATATTTCTTCAAAATTTTGCAAGGGCCAAATTTCTTCATTTTCAGCTTGTTGTAGGTACCAACTGGAAATCTTTCTTTTCGTAAGTGCACCATGACAAGATCCCCTACTTGGAATTCCTTATGTCTTCTCCTTGCATCAGCCCTAGCTTTATACTCTTGATTCATCTTGATAATGTGTGCTTGGACCTCCTCATGTAGACGCTTGATGTGTTCAGCAAATTCCTCAGCTTCAGCACTTGTTCTCTCCCCTTGTTCTATCTTCCTCAATTCTGGTGCAGTCCTTGGGCTATTTCCATATACAATTTGAAATGGTGATTTTCCAGTACTCCTATTTACAGAGTTATTATAAGCAAACTCTGCCTACGGTAGAATCAAATCCCATCCCTTAGGCTTATCTCCAACTAAACATCTCAGCAAATTGCCCAGACTTCTATTTACCACTTCTGTTTGGCCATCAGTCTGTGGGTGATGCGTGGAACTGAATTTCAAGTCTGTTCTCAACTTCTTCCATAATGTCCTCCAGAAATACCCCACAAATTTAGTATCTCGGTCAGAAACTATACTCCTTGGAAGACCATGTAGTCTTACCACCTCTTTGAAAAACAAGTCTGCAATATGGACAGCATCATGAGTTTTATGGCATGGAATGAAATGTGCCATTTTGGAGAACCTATCAACCACCACAAATATTGAGTCATTACCCCTTTGTGTCCTTGGCAATCCAAGAACAAAATCCATACTTATGTCCTCCCATGGCCTTGATGGAACAGGCAATGGCTGATATAGGCCAGTATTTTGACTAAACCCCTTGGCAACTTGACAAACCTGGCAACTCTGTACAAACTTCTTCACATCCTGTGTAATTTGAGGCCAAAAATAATGTTCTCTAAGAATGGCAATGGTCTTATCCCGACCAAAATGTCCTGCCATCCCTCCACTGTGTTTCTCCTTAATCAGATTTTCCCTCATGGAACTCCTTGGAATGCACAATTGACTACCTTTGAACAACATGCCATCCTGAATCAAATAGTCTAACCACTTGGTTCTATCTACAACAACAGGTTCTTTACAAGCTTTCCATGCTTCAGCAAAATCAGGATCCTTGGGGTACAAATTCTTGAGTTCATCAAACCCAACTACTTCAACCTGCATTGTTGTAAGCAACAATTGTCTCCTACTTAATGCATCTGCAACCCTATTAGATTTTCCACTTCTATGCTTTAACACAAATGTATAACTCTGCAAGAATTCTACCCACTTCATATGCCTCTGATTCAATTTACCTTGGCTATTTAGGTACTGTAATGCCTGATGATCAGTATACAAAACAAATTCCTTTGGCAACAAATAATGCCTCCATTTCTTTAAGGCCTGAACTATCGCATAGAACTCTTGATCATAAACAGAATACTTCTTCTTTGCATCATTCAAATTTTCACTAAAATATGCAATAGGCTTACCTTCTTGGCTTAATACAGCCCCAATAGCGCTACCACTAGCATCACAGTCCACCTGGAATACTTTTCTAAAATCTGGAAGTGCCAACACAGGCTGTTCAGTCACCTTCTTCTTCAGCAATTCAAAACTTCTCGCAGCTGCTGCAGTCCATTTGAACTCTTTTCTATCCCCTCTTATTGTATCAGTTAGGGGTGCACATATGCCACTGAAATTCTTAATAAACTTCCTGTAAAAACTAACCAGACCATGAAATGATCTTACCTCAGTAGCAGACCTTGGAGTAGGCCATTCCAAGATGGCTTTTACCTTCTCTGGATCCATTTTGAGACCTTCAGGTGATATAACAAATCCCAAATAGACTAACTCCCTTTTTGCAAAGACACACTTCTTTAGATTAATTAACAATTTCTCTTCCCTTAGCCTTTCAAAGACACTACGAATATGCAGTAAATGTTCTTCCAAAGTCTTGCTGAAAATTAAAATATCATCCAAATAGACAATAACAAATTTTCCCAAGAACTTCTTAAGTACCTCATTCATGAGCCGCATGAAGGTGCTTGGGGCATTCGTCAATCCAAAGGGCATGACTAACCACTCATAAAGACCTTCCTTGGTCTTGAAGGCTGTTTTCCACTCATCTCCTTCTCGAATCCGTATCTGATGATAGCCACTCTTCAGATCTATCTTTGTGAAGTACTGAGCTCCACTCAAGCAGTCCATAAGATCATCCATCCTTGGTAAAGGAAATCGGTACTTGATGGTTATCCTATTTATAGCTCGAGAATCTGTACACATCCTCCACTCTCCATCCTTCTTTGGTGCAAGTACTGCAGGTACTGCACATGGACTCAGGCTCTCTCGAATCAAGCCCTTCCTCAATAGCTCCTGAACCTGTCTATTCAGCTCCTCTGTTTCAGTAGGAGTCATCCTGTGAGCAGCCTTGTTAGGCAAACTAGCTCCTGGAATCAGATCTATTTGATGACTGATTTGCCTTACTAGTGGCAATCCATCTGGAACATTATCAGAGATAATATCTCCAAATTCTCCTAGTAAATCTGAAACTTCAAATGGTATTTCACTACTACCTTCTTTATCTTTTCTAGGAATCAAAGCATAGCACATGCACTGATGTTTCATGCCATCTAAAAACTTCCTTCCATCAACAAGACAAATCCTAGCACTGCTACATACCTTTTCACCTTCCTTTTTCATGGGCTTCAATTTGTGGCGAACTCCATCCTTTGTCAGAGAGTATGTGTTTGCATGTCCATCATGTATTGCATGTCTATCAAACTGCCATGGTCTACCCAACAATAGATGGCAAACATCCATCAAAATAACATCATAGAGGACTTCATCATGGTAACTACCAATTTTGAATTTTACTAAACATTGTTCACTTACCAGGACCTTATGATCATCTTTTACCCAAGAAATCCGATAGGGCTGGGGATGTTTCTCCCTCTTGAGCTTCAGCTTAGAGACCATCTCTTCTGATACCAGGTTATCAGTGCTACCACCATCAATGATCACATCACAACATTTATCCTCACACTTGCATCTGGTACGGAACAAACTCCTCCATTGTCCTGGTTCATTCTCACCACTTAGTAGGATTCTTTCATTTACCAAGGCCTCTCCTCTTTCTGCATCCTCTGAATGTGATGATTGTGCATCCTCATCCACATGAGCAACCCTAGCTTGGCCCTCAGTTCTCCTATCTGTCCTTCCTTGTCGCTGTGGGCATTCAAAGGCACGATGACCTTCTTCATTGCAATGGAAACAGGTACCACGGAAGCCTCCTCTTCCTTGCCCACATCCTCTACCTCTTCCTCTTTGATTTCCAAAGTCTTGATCACGGGAGCGGTTGAAACCCTCATTCCTCTGGTTCCTGCTAGTACCCTCATCTTCATTTTTCTTTTGAGTTTCATTGCGACCTCCAGATGATCTACCGCTTCCCCTTCCTCCTTGACCGCGCCCTCTTTGTCTTCCTTCAAACCTTTTACTCAGCTTCTCTTCAACTCGTAGGGCAAACTGGTATGCTTCTTCAACGCTGGTCATTCTTACCAGACTTAGTTCTTCCTGGATGCTAGGTCGTAACCCACTGATATAACGAGCAACCTTCTCCTTATTTGCTTCTGCATGCCCCGCTCTAATCAGGAGTCGGTAAAACTCCTCTGTATATTCTTGGACTGATCTTCCCGCTTGCTTTAACCCATGCATCTTTTTAAACAGATCAAGCTCGTAGTCCACAGGAATGAACTGCTTCTTTAATTTGTCCACCATGCGATCCCATCTTGTGATCTTCTCCTTTCCTCTTCTAAGTCTTTCCAGTTGAACCTCTTGCCACCAAATTTTGGCATGGCCTTTTAGTTTGGCCTTTGCAAACTTAACCCTATCTGGGTCCCTTATATCCTCATATTCAAAGTATTCGTCCAGTTCATTGATCCAATCGATCAACTCATCTGGTTTCAAATTTCCCGAAAATATACCCACTTCAATTGTAGGTCTTTTCCCAAACCTAGAAATGGCCCTAAAAAGCCTTTCCTCTACAGGATTCAGAACTTCCCCGTCAACTTCCATTACTTCCTCTTCATTGTCATCCTCACTATTATCATCTGCGGCAATATTTGCTCCTCTACGAAGCTCCTCTTGCAATGCTTGTACCTATCTCTGGAGGGCTCTAACCTCCTCAGGATCAACAGCTCTGGCCCTTCCACCACGCTCTCTTTGTGGAGGCATCTTCTAACTCGAACCCACAACCACACAGTCCTAGTGCAAACTGCCTCACAGTCGGCGCTCTGTCTACACACTCAGGAAAACCCGCTCTGATACCACTTGATGGGGACACAACCCAACAACCATAATAGACACAATAGAAAGGGGAAATTATATTAACTAAGAAAATAAGCTGGTACAAACAGTGCAGAGAAAATAAACTCAAAACATGCCCTGCGGGCTTACAATAGCATAAATCTGGAGAATATTTCTCCTTTTAGCACCTCCTCTCAAGCTCCAATCCGAACTGTCTTTTACAATGCCAAAAATCTCCTTAAATAGACCCCAGAGGGTTAAGGACTAGGAGTACATTCTAGAAAGTGCTAGTAGGCATCCACCGACAAAATAGAAGGTTCCGGAAGCTGCGTTAGAAGTCGGTGCAATTCTAGAAGAATCCAGAAACGGTAGCCGAACTTCCGGGAGGCATAACTTTTGAACCGTAACTCCGATTGACGAACCGTTTACATTTTTGGAAAGCTCTCGAAGCGCTCTATAGCCCTATGGACAAGCTTAGCTCGTCCCCCATTTTTAGACCCTTTTTGAGGTCATTTAATGCCCCAAACCTGACTCTGAAGCATTCTTAGGGGGTCTCCAAAACCCAAAAAACTGCAATAGCTTTCAAACCGTGGGGCCTTTTGACCTAATTCTTTTTCTGGAATGCTCTAAATCTCGATTACATTCATCTAGCCAAGTCACACCTTCTAGGTCACCAAAATGATGGTCAAATTGCATGCTCCTATTTTTTTGGGATTTTTAAATGCACTGATAGTTGAACTATGAGAGTTGGAACCTTTATTTGAGCCAAATGGGTATCCAAAAATGCAAAGACATAAAATAGAAACTAAGTCTAAGTACATTTTTTGGGTGACACAGGATTGCCCTTATACCTCTGGATGCTCCTGCATCATCATCATTAGACGCTTCTTCAAAAAATCTTCCTAAATTTTTCCATTACTACCTCTACAGGCATCAACTTCTCCCATTCCTCATCCTCAAAAATCTCTAGATACACATCACTATAATGCCTCTCTGCTTCCAAAATCTGCTCTCGAGCTTGGTCCTTGAGTCGGTGGATTGCTGCATGTAATATTTCCACTACTTTATTGCTATCTACAATATTCTCAATCCAATAATCAATTAAATCTAATTCTTCTGCTGTATATACATCTATCAAAATCTTATATCTCTGCCCTTTTATGGCTTGCAAAACCTGTAAATCCTTACTCCAGGCCCATACCTCATCCATTATGCTAAAATCTTGCTTCAAAATTACTACCATCTTATTTACATTCTCTTATATAGCATGCAGTAACTTTAGATTCCCTTGGATGATCAAAATGCCCTTTTCTTCAAAACTTTCCCACCACTACTGATGGGCTTCCAAAAATGGGTCTAGACATACACTTCCCCCTTCTTTGAGTACATCATATAGAGTGTCCTCGAGGCGATTAGGATCTAGGGGAACAACAACTTCAGCTAGATATCGTCTCAAGATGTCATTTTGCCTTTGAAGTGTCCTAAGTTCAACCCCTTCCTGGTCTATGCTTCTGAAAAATTCCTTTATTCCCATAGTCACCATCAATCTGGACATCCAATGTGGGCCTTCCAAGCATGACCTCTTTGATTTGATAATCATGTGGGCTTAGGCTTTCTGCATTTGTATTTGGAGGAGGGATAACCACTTGAGTGAAGAAATCTTGATCCTGAGTGTTGTTGATAAATGCCAATGGTCTCGCTTCTGGTGATGAGGACTTAGGTTTATTCAAGACCTCGATTAATTCAATTATATCCTCCTCATCTCCACAAAATTGTGGTTTCATGCTTCTCATCATTTCTTTTCTCAACCACCTCAAAATCTATTCAACTAAAGGCCCGCCTCTTGAGGATGAAGAAGTATGTTCAAATACCTCCTTTTCCTTATCACTCCTCCCTAGAGTTCTTTCTCTTTCTAAAGGTTCTCTTTCTATGGTCTCTGTTTCCAAGGAACCTATTTTTTGCACCTCCGTGTCTTGCGAGGCTGGTTGAGAATATTCAACCATTTGTCCCTCTTTCAACACTTCATCAGTTGCCATTTGTTGTGGCTCCTCCTCTTGTGAAGGCTCCCTTTGAACCTATTCTTCTTCTAAACTTGGAGGTGGAGGAGTAACAAATCCTTTATCTACCACTAGAACCTTAAGAGGGGATGAAGGAGTAAGATCAGTACCTTGTGACTCTGGAGGTATCTGTGTCTAGTCCTCTTGTTGGGGTTCACCTATCAGGGTATCCTTGATCTTATCCCCAACCAACTCTATTCCTATAGGCATGAAATCAAAATCTAACATCTTGAATATGTCATCACCCTCTTTACTCTACTCATCCACCCATTATTGTACTTCATCTTCTGAAGAAGTTACTTTCAAAGGTTCCTCTGGGGCGGATGGCAGTGTCACCATGGAACTTCTTGTCCCTTAAATTGGCCACTACACATAATAAATTCTAGAATATGTTGATCACCCTAAAAAAGTTGGAAGTTTGTAATATTATTAGGAATAGATGGAGAAAAAACCAATTCAACTAAAAATTGTTTCAAATTTGTTCCTTCAACTGGTTGTAACATGCTTGTTGAAATGGCAAGGGCATTTGCTACCATGTTTTTCCTCCTTGGAATAGACTTTATAGTCAAAGCTTTGAAATCATCTAATAGATCCCATACCCTTTTCCTATAGGTGAGAAATCTCATATCATTATAGGAATACAATGATTTTACTTGTCGGATAACCAATTGAGAATCTCATTCGATGATGAGAGCTGTAACTCCTCTCTCCAATGCAAAGAGAAGTCCTTGAATCAATGCTTCATATTTTGCAACATTGTTAGTACATCTAAATTGCAATCGATATGCTACGTAGAAAGACTTACCTTTTGGACCAATTAGCTTAATACCTGCACTGGCTCTAGATTTGCATTTGGAACTGTCGAAGCGAAGCATCAAAATAAGGCTTTCCTTGGGTTTTCTAACCTTATGTTTATTTTTCCTCAATTTCTCTTTTACCTAAGCTTTAAAGGATTGTTTCTTAGGAACCCATTGTAGTTTTTTGGGAGGTGGACTTGATGATTCTCCATTGTGAATTTTTGATAGAGGAGGTCTATGCTTTTCTTGTTTGTCTTGAATTTCCCCTATTAGTTCTTTAATTTCCTCAACTTTAGGCAGATGAAAAATGACCACTAAAGTCCATCCTTGGTCTTTTATGTACCATCTTCTTCTTTGTACTTTGATCATTCTAGGTGGAGGAGAAGACAAGAATTTTCCATCTAAAGAGGTATCACTATATGATGCATTTAGATCTTTAGTTTCCCCTTCAATCTCTTCAACAACATTAGACGTGTTTGTAAGTCTTTGGTTTTCTGTAGGTTTATTTTGTGGGTCATCGACTTTCTTTACTCCCATAATTTGTGTTAATACCTTAGCAACTACTTCTTGACATGATGAACATTCAAACTCTGAATGGCCAACTTTATGTAATCGACAAAATCCTAGAAGGAGGAGGATATTGGGATAAGCTTCTTCTCCTAGACATTGTAAATTAGCCATCATATGGTGTATGAATTAGGTTATGACCTCATCTTTTGGGGTTGAAATCATGGAGTCCATATCTAGATCATCTGGTTTTCTAGTAAAAAATGTACCAAAAACCATCACTTTGTAGGCCCTAAATCTGTTTCTAAGAAGGCTACCTCATTAGGAGCATTGTAATTTATGATCATCTTTTTTAACTTTGGCTTCGCATCTATTTTGATTTGATTGTTCAGACCTTTCCATGGTAACCAAAGCTGAGTGAAATCCATGGAAAACCATTCCCTTAGACACTTCCTCCATTCTCTACTAAGAAGTAATCCATATGTCTCTGGGATATCAACCACATGTATATCAATGACGTCTTGAATTTTTGGGTTGAATGTTAACTGTATCTGCACATCCTTCAATACATCTATGACTTTCACCTCTATTTTGTCCAACTGTATCACTATCTGGTTGGTAGGTTGAAGGGTGACCACTAAATTTTGTGCTATGGATAAGGGCATGCCATTGCATGAAGTTCTTGAATCAATAAGGAAATTATGAAGATTCTTCCCATATACTTTGGTACTGAGCAAAAATGGGGGCACGTCTACCTTGTCTTTAAACATAGTGCACAATGCCTCCACAACATTAACTTTTTGCGACACCATCTTTTGAGGGGTAGTATTTGCATTGTCGGAAGCCTTTGTATGGTCCAGAGTCTTCATGAGGACTTCTCATTGTTGTGGATAGTTTTGCAACATGTCAAACATGGAAATATTGGCCTTTGTTCATTTCAAGTCCTCCACCACACTATTTTTTGGTAGACCAAGCAGGATTTTTCAATATTGTTGGTACATTCACTTGGTTTTGATTTTGTTGTCCTCTAGATGGTGGTTTAACTAGTGCTAGATTGTTGCTCACCCTTGGATAGGGGGGAGTTGATTGTAGTGCTGGAGGAATTCCATTTGTTAGAGGTTCCTTTCTACTTCTCACATTGTATGTATTCTGATTGTCATTGTGAAAGTTGAACATCTCTTCATGCTGAAGGTCAGGTTCTTGGCTAAATGGGAATGAAAACTCCTCATTAGTTGATTGTTCCACCTGCACATTCAGCGTGGAGTCATAGATTCTAACAGCATAGCATTAAATTGCATAGGAGAAGTATTGTCATTTACTTGTGAGCTGTGATTCAACTCTTGATTTCCATTATAGTATGAACCATCATTGTTAGATGCATTCTGACGATCGTCATATTGATTGGTATTTGCATACTGAATGTTGTTATTGTTATTATTTGCAGGAATACTTCCATTATTTGGACGAGTGTTCCATTGTCAGTTTTGTCTCTAGAAGCCATTATTTCAATCAGGAGGATTGACCTTGTTCCCTCCATTATTATTTCCTACATCGTTGTTATTTCAATTGAAGTTCCTGTTGTAATTTTGGCCATAATTGTTGTTGTAAGGACCAACATTATTTCTTTGGAAGTTGTTATTCTATCCTTGTGACAACCTAAGATGATTCAATTTTTTGTTCATTTGTGACATAGTGTTTTTCATTTGACCAAATTTAGAAATAAAGTTATTTCTTATTTCAGTAGGGATTGCTGCCTTTTGCTCAAAGAAGGCGGCTTTTGGAGGTTCATACCCTTGATATGTTAGAGCGGGATTTTGTAGAGAAGGTGCTTATTATAATGGAACTGGATTCATGGGTACGAATTGACTAGGCATAGTGGGTACTCCAACTGGGTATGTTGGCATTGCCATGATAGCTTGGGCTAGAAGCATTAATCCTCCTCCATTAGGATTGGCTTGCTTAGTGAAAGTTATTGCTTCTGCGAAGACCTTTTCCAATGTATCAATATTTGCTTCAGGAAGCCTTCTCAGAAAGATAGTAGTAAAAGGGTCCATAGCATTCAGATAAATCTGAATAGCTACTTCAACTGGTATATATTATGGTGTTTCCAACCTGTGATATGCCATATGGAAGCAATGATTGAAGCGTGAAACTGTCTTAGCTGGATCCCTTTTAATTGATATGAATTGTTGATGTATCACTGCTAGGTTGACAAAAGTTTTAAATTGTTCTAGGAAAAATTTCTTGAAAGTGTCCCAATCTCCAATACATCTACGCAACAAATTGACGTACCAATTGTAAGCAACTTCCCCCAAAGAGTAGGGGAATAAATGAAGGACCACATTCTCATTTGCAATTTGTTTTCAATTGTAAATTTCTTTGAATACTTTAATGTGGTCTTTGGCAATTTTTGTTTCTCCATAAATAAACCTTGGGAAAAACTTCTTGGGATTCTTGGGAGGTCATGGAGTGCACCTCTCAAGTTTATTGGTGAGTCTACAACATTTGTGAAGAAGGCTATCAGAGGATTTGGCAGACCTAAAGGTGGTTGTTGAGGTGGGACAATTGGAATATGTGGTGGTCCACCAAATGGTTGGAGTGGAGGTGGAGTTGAAGAAGAAGATGGAATTTTTAACAAAAGTGGTTGAATTCAGGTCATTCCTTTATCATTGCATGGTTTGAGGAAGTGGGTAAGCTCAAGAAACTCGTGGGCACTTGGTGAAGATCTTAACACTAGTTGAAAGGGGGATTTTGGATCAAAAACCTCTAGTTTGCATCAACTTCAAAAAAAGTACACCTCTATAGAAGTACACTTTCTCACAAATGAGGTGCACCACAAAATTTTGTGCACCTGCAGATCTGCAGTCCTTCGGAGCTGTGTACTTGGGCACCTGAATTTCTCAAAAACTTAGAAATTTTTTTGAACTCGTAGAAAGTGAAATTTTTTGAAACTTTGGCAAAATTTTCAACTTTTTTTGAGAATCAAAAGTGCGGCCCTCCTTCTAGCACCACTTTTGTTGAGCTGTCATTATGCATGATGTTAAATGATAGGAATTCTTGCAAACTCCTATCTTGAAAAGTTGATCTTGTGAATCAACTCCAAGGTTTTTGGGTGATCTTGTAACCTACTAGAATCTATTCAGTTAAAGATAAATGTGATTGTTCACAAGGAGCCCTTTGCTGGTTCATTTTGATTTTGAATGTGATGAAGAATTTGCACACTACTTCAAAATAAAAAATGCAAGAAAGAACTATGTTTTTGTATTTTTATGTTTTTTTTATGAATATAATCTAACAATACAACTAGTATGAAGTCCTATTCTAACAAGGGGGTTAGTAAAGAAAATAAAAAACTTAAAGAAAATAACATGAAATTGAAATCCTAATAGACATAAGCTATAGAAAATGACACATCTACAAGTTACGCTTTCAAAGAAATCAGTGGGTAACCAATGAAAGGAGTAGCACTTCTTTGATTACACTTTTCCTATTATGTTCCCTAGAGGAGTCTTCTCAATGAGATAGGAAGATTGAATGATATCTGTCGCCTCTTTTGGGTGTTCCTTATACCACCTTTCTGCTGCCTCATAAGTGAGTCTAATGAATTAATCCATCCTTGGGAGATGAAAAACCCTTTCAATGTTGTCAGGTCGAAGGTCAAGAACAAATTCTCTAGTCACACTCTTGACTACCCTTTCCTTAGGAAAAAAATTTTGTGCAAGTGTCATGATTAATTCTGAGGATTGTACTGATGTTGGATGTGAAGCTGTGTTCACCAACCTTGATCGAATTAATGTAGATACCAAAGCCGATCTCTCCTTGGGCTTGTTGTATGTCCTAAGGAACTCTTCCAAATTAGTGTGCTTGCAGTCTATATCTTTAATCTTGACATAGTCATCTTGGAATCTGGACTTCAATGGCATGCCTTGGAACTTAAATACAATGGGCTTTAGTGCCATTTTCTCACTAGATCAAGATGCCATTATACCTGTGTACCAAAATAAAGATGCCCATTACTTTCAAAGTCAATAATAACTAGGCAACGATAACACTTAATTTCAAAACTAAATGCGTGAAAATATCCTGTCATCCCTTGTTTAAAACAAAATTTTAAATATATAAGGCACACACTTGTGCACCAAATCAGGTGCATAAGTGTGCGACCCTCTTTTATTTTTCCTTTTTCATTTTTTAATTATGTCATGGGTGCTCAATAGCACACCAAGCTAGGTGCACAACTGCATGTCCCTTTGGTTTTTTGCTTGTTCTTTGAAATTGGGGTGCGGGGTATGCACCTACACACCAAGTTTGGAGTTTTTGCATATGGGGGGTGCATGGTAGCACACTAGATGGGATGCACAACATTTTGTGTGTTTGTTTTTAAATTTTTGAAAATGGGTGTGCAATAGCACACTGGATTAGGTGTGCAACTACGCAACACCCTTGGTTTGAATGTGTACAGGGAAGAGGAAGGCACACTAACTTAGGTGCATGGTTTGCATTCAAGTGTTCGACAAAGTTGTGGCATTTGAGAGAGTAGGAGCTACGAGCTACGAACGTAAGGGCAAGAGAAAATGAAAATGAGATGAGGGAAAAGGAGGGGTTGGGGGGTTTATATAACTCCCACTCACCTTCGGTGGTGTGCTAGTGCATAGGTGCGCATCAGTGCATCACCAAAGGTGATGCATAGCTTCCCCAGCTACATAGGTGTGCAATAACATTTTTTTTGACTTTTGAATTTTGACTTTTGACTCATATAGTTTCTTGAACAACACTTGGGATGAAAACTTAGTGATAGGTGGGACCTCAAAACTGGCCCAAATCTAGAAAAAATGAAGTAGGGGGTCCCCATTTCAATTAGGAAATAGGATGTGCATTGTGGAACCACAACAGTGATCAACTATGGAGAAGTTATTGTCATGGATGAGAGTTTTGGAATGTGCAATGTGTTTCTACAATGCATCCATATTTAGAAGAATAATGCCTTATATGTCTACAAGTATGGCCCTTATCTTGGCTTCTTCCCTTAGTAATTTTTCTTGCATATTAGTCAAAAAATTGATCTTTGTATAATGAGAAGAACTGTAGCTTGGGTCAAGTGACAACTGGTGTGCACTTGCCTTCAGATCTTCATCTATCTTGGAGAGTTTATCTTTGATTGCATGAGTAAAGATATATGTATCACATAATTTACTGAATAGAGAAGTGACATTGTTGGTAGAAGTTTCCAATGAGCTTAGAATAGTAGACAAGTCTACTTAATATATAGAAATCTTCTGTGCAACTAGCTTCAATTCTTTATTTTCAAATTTCTTCTTTGCTCTTTGCAACAATTTTTCTTGCCCATTCAGATCTTCATTAAATTTCCAAATCACTTCTACTAATTGAGCCAAAATAGGTTGAGAAGTATCAACTTCGGTGCTGAGTGCATCTGCAAGTATGTTCTTTGCATCTTCTAGCACTTGATTTTATTTCTTTATCTCCTCTCTAAGCCTTTGTTGCTTAGCTTTTTTTTGAAAAATCTATCCTCCTATATGCATTTGATATGGATTCAGAGTAGTGATATTCCAATTTGGGATAACTATATCCTCATCAAGATCAATGTTTTCTTCCTTATTTTTTCTTTTGCTAGAAACCTTAGTACTCTCTTGAGGCTTTCTCTCAATTGTCTTTGTACTAACTACTTGTATACTGGGAGTAGTAATAATAGTGGAAATAGAAGGAATAGCAAAAAAAGTAGATATTGCATTGATTGTAGAAATACCTAGTTGTTGAGTAGCCAAATCTAATGAAGGAGGAAGCACTAACTACTTAGTAGATGAAGTGTTGATCACTCCAGTCAATGGAGTACTTTGTTGAACAGGTGCAAAGATTGGTTGAGTGTTTGGATTTTTAGTGTTTCCCACAACCAACTCCACAAAAGCTTTCTCTGAGCTTGATGGATTTAAAGCTTTTCTTGAAGAGTGAGGAAATGAGGCCATAACTATTGTTGCAATCTTTTCAGGGTCAATTTTTTCAATGCTCTGAATCTCAAGGAGATTCTCCTCGGTGGCTTCCTATTCTTTCTGCTCATCATCTATATTATCATCATTTGTTTCTTCATCATCATCATTGACCTTATCTTCCTTGTCATTTTCATTGTCATCTTCTACCACATCATCTCATTTACCTTCTATCAATAGGAGAGTAGAACTAGTTTGTCTCAATTTTTCTATCCTCTTCTTTCCTTTGCTGACATCTTGAGGAAGCTTTATTTCTAGTTTAATTATGGCTTTGACTTCATCAAATGTATCAAATCATGTTGCCTTGGGATCTATAGGCTCATTCAATAATACCTCAATGATGTCCTTGGTTTCATCAACGTTAACCTCATAGCCTTGAGGCTTAACCCACACCACTCTAGGTTTGACTGGGTATGTGTAGAATCATGGTCAACCAAACCACGGCCTTAAGTGGCAGTGAAAAATTAGCAAATTAGGGTTATACCAACTTGACACATAATTTTAAAGTGGTTCTAGACTTTATATCAAAAAGTTGTAAGAACATAATCTATAGGAAATTGAATCTAGTTTCTAAACTAGTAGGCCTTATCTGGAGACAAAATTATTTGATTGGTCAAAAGTTTGGATTTTAATGTAGTACTACAAAAATTTTAGGGTGAAAATAAAAAGTAGGTGTATGTCTGACCACCTTAATCAAAATCAAATGATAATATTTTTAAATATAATTAGATATAAAAATTAGACTCATGCTCAAATGTGACACATATTTTTGGAAATTTTTATTCCAAATGAATAATTAATTATGAATTTTATACTATACTATTTTCAGAATTAAAAAACTCCCATGTTTGACCACCATAACTAGTTCAAAAAATTCAAAAATAATTTTTTTTCTTATACTAGTCGAAGCATAGAATGTGACACATCTTTTAGATTTCACAAATCTTATACGGTTTGACAGTTATAGCTATTTTTCAATCAGTATGTCAATCATCACTTTGTAGCTAACTCCATTAGAAAATGAGTAATAATTACTTACTTAACTCATAATTTGACAGACATTATATCAATGGAAAGCTGAGAAAATTCTCAAGAAACCCTATTCGTTTCATCAAATTTGGATGAAAAAAGTTGTCAGCTACATCATCGAAGTCAAAAATACACAAAAACAAACCAAAAACATGTTTTTGGCATTGACCATGGAGGGTTGGCATCCAAAGCAGAACCAAACCTAATTGGGTACTCATTCCTAAATTAGGTACTCGTTCCCAAATCAGATACCCATTCTCAAATTGGATAACCTTTTTAATTTTAATTTTTTAACTTTTTTTTTAATTTTTTAAAACTCTTTTATAATAGTATGACCCCTTTTTAGGATAATATGTTTTTAAAAGGCTTTAGGTCCGTTAAGCATACATATAATGGTTCCAAAGGATCAAAAGGGGTCATAGGGTACCTTTTGACACTCTTTAACCCATTCAATCACAATATGTGTGCTTATGGTTCCTAGAACCCCTAACCACATAAATGATGTGATCTAAAGACTCAAAAGGTCCTTAGAATATCCTATGACCCTTTTTGACCAATTCAATGACATTAAGTGTGCTTAGGGGTCATAACATACTCTATTACCCCTTTTGACTCATTTGTATACATAATATATATATATCTAGGACCCCTAGGAATGTATTTTCTTATTTAACGAGTCAGAAGGGGTCATAGGAAACTTTATAATCCCATTTGACCCATTCAAATACATAACGTATGTCTCTAGGGGTCCTACGACCCCTAGGGACATATGTGGTCCTACCCCTTTGGAACAATATAAATGATTATAATATGTCCCTTGGAGTCATAGGACACCTAGAGACATATGTTGTCATGAAATGTGTTGAACCTATGACCCCTTTCGACCCATATAAATGATTATAATATATCCTTAGGGGTCCTAGGACCCCTAAAGGCATATGTTATAATAAAATATGTCAAAATGGATCATAGGTTATCCTGTGACCCCTTTCAACCCATATAAATGATTAGAATATGTCCTTAGGTATCCTAGGTGTAGACACCTAAATTTGATTACACCGCTTTAGTAATCCTATTTAGTTATCTGTAAAGGCATCATTAATTAAATTTTTATTTAATTAATCCTCTGCCATCCCTAGCTGATTAATTTAATTAATCATCTATAGTCCTAATTGATAAATCAAATAACCTATTATTTATCAATTAAATCCTATTCTTCTATCTAATTCCAAAAATCCTCATTTATTAAATAAATCTATTTGATAAATAAAATCTTCAAATCTAAAAACCCCTAACTTATCCCTAATCCTCCATTTAGCCTAATCCACCCCATCCACCCATACTAACCTAACTTAGCCACTAACTCACACACCTTCATTAATGCCATCCACTTGCACATCTCTAACATCTCTAATCTAATCCTAAACCCAAGCCTAATCCACCCCCTAATGTTGTCACATTCCTTAAACAAGTTTAAGACTTTCCTAATCCAAACCAAAGTCTCCCCTCAAAAATCCCAACACCAAGTCATGAGTGCTCTTACAAACCATAAAAGACTCTTACAAGCCCACTCATGACTCTTACATCCATCTTCCACACTCTTCCCTCTTCCACACTCATTCCTCTTACATCTCTCTTACATACTCAACCCCACTCATCATGCCTTTAACCAACCCTTTACCCTACCCTCTCACACTCATCCTCCTTGTGACAAGTGTCACCTTCCCATTGGTGCTAAACAAGCACAATCCATGTGCTCTCCTTTGAGTGCATCCTAACCCTCCTTAAGCCTTCATCCATCCTTGCATCTAAGCCCTCCATCCCTCTACCCCTTAGCCTATAAATTGAATCCCATCCCAAGCCATTTCATCAACAATCTTTGAGCTAAAGTTACCATGCCCTTTTGAGAGCTAAAAGCCATACCCATATCCTTATAATGCCAAATTGAGAGCTCACAAAGCTACCAATTTGCTATTATCCATCTCCACCATTGAAGCAACTTTGAGCATTTGAGCATACATCCCCAATCTACACATAGACACATCTCAAAAACAAGAGAACAAATCTCATTGAGAGAGCCTATCCATGACTCACATTCTCATTTGAGTTTGTCTTCTCTTTGTCTCTCTTATATGTTATGTTAGTTTAATGTGTAAATGCTTTCATTAGATTAGTATTTCTAGCACATTAGATTAGTGTATATAGTTTGGCACACCCGGTGGGACCCCGCCATGGGTCATTCCTTAATCTTTTTCAATCTATATTTTGCTTTTACAAAACTAACAATCTAATGGTTTATGTTGTTTGAGTTGTTGCAAGTTGTTTTTGTTTGTTTTTATAGGTTGAAGGATGCACTAGAGAGAAGAATACACTCTTAAAAACTCAAAAATAATCAAAAAAACAAGAAATTTTGGAAAAAACCCGCGTCCGTCGGTTCACTTCGCGCAGTGTCGTCTCCGCCTGTCGTCTTCGCAGTTTGGTGTCTGCGCCTGCAAATTGTCGTCTTTGCCGGCTACTTTGTCGTCTGCGCATCCTGAACCGTTGTCTCCGCAGATTCGCGTATCCGCCAGCTACTCTATCATCTCCGCAACCTGTTCTATCGTCTCCGCCGTCGCCAACCCACATCGTCGTTTGTGAAAATCCGCGTTTGTGCAAATTGATGTCTCCGCCGCCGCCAATCCAAATCGTCGTCTGCAAAAATCTGCGTCTGCACAAATTAGCGTCTCCGCTTGTCACCTATTTCCTGCGCCACAAATTTGTTCTATCGTCTCCGCTCTATCGTCTTCGAATACTAGCGTCTCTATATTTCAGCGTCTTCGCAGTTTGGTGTCTGCGCTTGATGAACTATCCTCTTTGCCTGTCCATAGGATTTAGACCATTTTAAGCATTTTTACGCATAGGAAAAACAACAAAAAAAGTTAAATTTTTTTTTTCCATAGTTAAACTTTCCTTTTTTGAAGATTTTGGTGACTAATCAATTTCTTTTTTGTCTTATTGCAGGTTGGAGCAACTTTTTGGGTGACTAATCATGTTTTTTAGGCTTTTCATGGAATGAACCTGAATGGTTAAACACATTTTCTATTGAATGAATGTTGCTAAAAAACACACTCTTGAATGCCATGGGTTAAAATCAAATTTTCCTTGAATGCATGATTAAAGCAACAAATCCAATATTGAATGCCAAGGATCAATTAACCATTGCAATATCAAACAATTCATTTGGAGCTTCTAAAAATTGAACAAAACAAATCTCTTTTCCACATGCAATCTAGGTAAAGTTTGATTTTTGGACATTTAAGAAACTTTGTTAAGTTAAAATACAAATTTGCAAAAATCAATTTGAGTAGTTCCTTGGACTCACCTCTTTTCTAATCACCCATCAAATATTAACCATTGGTTGCAATCTCAGCGCCATTTATGGGGATGGGTCTACTTGAAAAAGGTGTTAAATGTTCCACAATCTAACTCACTCACTTGGTCTTTGAACGTTTGCTTTAACTTTATCAAAATTCTTAAATGGCCAAAACTCTAGATTAAATCGATCACACTTCAAGTTTGGGCACTAAAATTGAACAACAACTGACGTGGAGAGCCTCCGAGTGCGCGCTTGAAATCGAATCTCACACACTTTTGTTTTGGGCTTAAAACAAACTCACACTCAATCTTGAATGCCTTAAAGAAAATTAATCGATACTTGACGTGGAAGGCCTCCGGGCGCGCGAGTTTTCTTTTGTTGACCCTAACTCTTCTTATTGTTTGCATTCTTCGATTGATTTACTTTTCCTCGCGCTTCAAGTTGGAATTGAACATTGTCTCTTAAACATGAGTGCTTGCAAAGTCTAGATTAGCACACATAAGAGTCAGTTGGTAAAAGAACAAGCATGTTTTTTAGCCCAAGGTCATCCAAGTCTTCTCTCCCCTTGTCGTCTTTCGAGGCCATCTTGGGTGCATAAGATTAGGATCCAAAACCTTGTTTCTTTTTAGGAGGCATGCTTGGGGATTTCATCACCCCTTGGACGACCTCAACTCCAGCGTTCCAACGGAGTATAAGAATTGGGAGGTGAATCGAAAGACACCTCTCTTGGGATCAAGATTTTGTCATTCGGGCTAAGCCTCAAGGAACTTTATACCATTGAGAAGTGAAAGAGGAGAAGTGGGTTACCGCTCCTCTCGGCTATGTGACATCTTTTTGGTCTCATCTACGGATTTGAGCCTCACGTACCTTGCGTATATTGAGGACTCCTTAGCTAAACCAACTGTTAGCCTTACAGAAAACCATCTAGGATGTTAATGTGTTTGGAGTGACTAATCGAAACATTTGTAGAACATACACACTCCTCGGTTCAAGTATCACATTCTGAGAACCACAAACTTCTATCTGGGTGTTCCTATCTATTGCTTGTTTTTATTTTAATTGTTGAATGAATGTTTGCCAAACTTGGTCAATCCTAGCTTAGGGCACACTTAGCGTAGTCACTGCCTATTTTAGAAGTTGAACAAGTTGAAGCAAAACAATTGAGATTTCTCAAAAGCCAAGCAAATTCAGGAATTTATGTCGGAACAACCCAAACCCAAACAGAAGTTTTACAAGGTCAAACTCAAGCCATCTCTAGCATACCAAGAACTTTCAGCCAAGAGAAAAGAAATAACACCAAGCCCACGAATTGCCAAATTCCACAAAGAAGAGGAAAAAGCTACCGACAAAGCACTTCAAGAGGCCTGGTTAGAGCGCACCATCAAATTTAGCCAACGTCCAGGAGTTAATCCTGCTTATGCCTTACCAAGTAGGCATGATTTCTATGATTAGACACCCTTGTTTCTCCACATCTTCTTGGATAAGCTTCACTTTAGAGTCATCTTTGTAGAAAAGCCAGCCATCTTAGGTTATCTTCGTAAGAATTATTAGCTCATCCATCTCATTTAGAATCAAACCATCTAGCCAGCAATCAAAAATTTGCACATCTAAGCGTTCAAAATTGTTGTCACCTTGCTAAAAGTTTTCCATTCCTAAAATCTTCCAAATCCACCAATCTCACCAAGGTTATCCCTTTGACAGAGCTTTGTCTAGGGTAATCTAGCCTTGTCACTTGTTATCCCTCATCACCTTGAGCTAAAGGTTGGGATCCACAAGTGGTCAATCTCGTGTTCTTCCTAAAGGATCATCAGTCTATCCTTAAGTTGACACAATCACCACCAAGCTTGCACATAGGAAAGCAGACCTTTTGTGCTTTGACAACATATCTTTGAAGTTAGAATCCCCAACCCAATCCTCCTTAGGTTTTGTCATATAGCTTTGCCTCAACCTAGGAAATCATTTGCATAGAGAAGCCTTACCCCTTTTGCATCCATCAGCATTATTGCATCTCATCCCTAGGAGCATTTTTCATGCCACCCGTCACTCGCTTAGCCAAGAAGAAAGAAACAATGGAGCCCTATCATTTGGATCAAACAACCTCACCCCCCTTGAGCACTCAGCCATCCTTCAGCCCAGAGAAAGCTATGCCATCACCTACTGACATTGAAGCTTTCATGAACCAACCAAGGAATGCAGTATTGGTAAACGCCATTATAGACAAGAACAAAGAGATAATCATGGCTAATTTTCGAAGGGAAAATGTAGGAACCTTTGACTTTGGAAGACCCCCTCCATTATCAGATCCATCTCACCCGTTGTTTGGGCAGCTGCCACCACCCATAGGCTCTTATAATCCAAATTATCCTTAATATATGCCAAAAGAAGAGCCTCCAGCCAATCCATATGACCCAACAGACCCAAACATACCATCATCCACCCAAGTTGAAATCTCCATGCTACAAGCCAACCCAACCACCACCACTCCATCCTTGGTTCATACCTCTCCGCTCCAAACCCCCTTTACCCAAAACACCTCACCATTCACCCCCTTCACTATTGCTGCTGCTCTCCAACCCAGCCTTCCAAATCCACCCATCTCCCAAATCAGTGCTAGCATCTTTGGCCAACCTCAGCAATATACAACAGGGATGCCACCCATGGGGCCAAGTAATCAACCTTTCATCGCCCCCAGCTTGTTCACCACAGCCCAAAGTACAATCGCATCATTTCCATTAGGTCTTGGGAGCTCAATACCATCAGCCACAAATCCACAAGCTACTACCTTCACTCCACAAAGCTATCAAATCCCACAAGCTACTGCCAATCTTCTACCAAGCTCCCAAGTGACCCCAGCTCCCGCCACCACTCTACCAAGCTTCCAAATCCAGCCACCAAGCTATCAAACCCCATCAATTCCATTCCCAAGCTTTCAATTCCCACCACCTCCACCACCAACTAATCCATTACCTCCTATTACCAACTACTTTTCAATGCCACTTCTAGGAGGTAATCCACCAATCCAGCCAACCACCAATTATTTGCAACTACCATCCCAAATGAGGGTACAACCCACATATATTGGTCAAACCCCACAAGCCCCCCGATCCTTTCCCCAAGCCTCACAACCATCTTATACCTTACCCCCACAAAGCAATCCATTTATCCCACAGCCAGCTTATGTTCCTCAATCCCAACCTCAAATCCCATTTCAACAACAAGCCTCGCAACACATGCAACAATATGCGCCACCTCCCCCTCAACAACCTGTCATCCACCATGTAGCTGCCCAAAAAATGTACAATCCCTATCAGAAAATCCCTCACAGCCATCCATATTCAGTGGCCCCATCCAGCACATACATACCCATTTGACAGAGCCATTACCATGACACCATTTCCCAAACACTTTGAGGTACCCAAATTTGACAAATTCAGAGGAAAAGGAGACCCTGTCACACATAACAAAGAATTTTACATGCATTGCCAGGACGTGGCATACAATGATGTCTTCCTCTTGCGCCTTTTTCCCAAAAGCTTAGCTGGACCAGCTCTTGAATGGTTTTATAGAATCCTCTATGGCACAATTAAAAACTTTGCTGAATTATCTGAGGCATTTGTAGCCCAATATGCCCATCTTGTTGAAACAGAGCTATCAATAGTTGATCTTGTCCACACCAAGCAAAAAGGTGGAGAAAGCCTTGCGGAATACCTGCAAAGATGGAAAACCCTTACCACCCGCATATCCTGCACCTTGCCAGAACGCCATGTGGTGAAAATGTTTATTGATAATGCACATCCCAGCTTGGCTCACCACATGATCATGAACTGTTTGCAGACCTATAAGGATATCAAAGAGAAAGGAATGATCCTTGAGCAAGGACTCATTAAAGATGGTGTGGTCAAGATTTACAAAGAGGCCAACCAAAATCAATCACATTCCAATGTCAAGTCTAGGTATTGGAACAAAAACAAGCATGTTGCAACAGATGGGGTTACTGACACCAGACATGTGAATATCGTTGGTCCTTCCCAAAATCAGTCTAACCCACCATATCAAAAAAACAACCAACAAGCTATCAATTACCAACAACGGAATAACCAAAGCTATCAAAACCACAATACAAGACCCAACTTTCAAGGGTCTAACAATCAGGCTAATGCCATCAATGTAGCTGCAGGGCAAAAGCCCAGATTCCAACTTGCACCTAGAAACTATACACCCCTTGGTGAGCCATTGGATGTTATTTTTGAGAAATTGGCCAAGGAAAACCTCATCAAATTTCCTCCTACCCAGACAATTGATCCAAGCCAATCCAAAGCTGCATGGTACAAGGACAATGAGTATTGCAAGTTCCATAGGGTAAATGGTCACACCACCCTCAGATGCATGAAACTAAAAGATTATGTGCAGGACCTCATTGATCGAAAAGAAATCCCCTTTGGTGCCCAAACCTCTCCCAATGCAGGCTTACAAATTTATCAAAATGCTTTTCCTCCACACAACAACCAAAATCCTAGAAAAGCACCTGTCCAAAATAACACCAACAACCACCAGCCAAACCAACAGCATGGGAAGAACAATGACCACACTTCATCCTATATAGACTATGGTAGCCTTATAGGTTGTATATCTGAGAAAGAGCCTTCTGTCAATGTTATCAATATCCAAGGACCAGAAAATGAGTGTGCAGTCACCACTCGAAGAGCATGATTTAACATCGTAGGCCCACCAATTTCATCAGCACCATCAGCTCCATCAAAAAGCCAGTACAATATCTTGGAACACCTTGGGAACATGCCAGCCCAAATCTCCATTTTAGACCTTCTCCGCACTAGTCCTGTGTACAAAGACATCCTTGACAGTGCTCTCATAGAATCCCGTGTCCCTTCTGATATCAATGCTACTAATTTTCATAATCTTGTTGGACACCTTTCATCCTCATGTGCCCTATCTTTCAAACCCACCGACATACCCGCGGTTGAGCCAGATCACACCCTTTTGCTTCGCATAGCCATCATGGTATCCAATTTCGCCGTGAAAAGAGTAATGATAGATAATGGATCAGCCTTGAACATTTGCACCCTAAAATTCATAAAACAAGCTGGGTATACTGAGGAAGATATGATCAGTGAAGTTATCACCATCGAAGCTTATGACAACTTGGAAAGAACCACAGAAGGGACTATTTTGCTACCAATCAAGGTTGGGCCAGTCATCCAAGAGACAGTTTGCCATGTTGTTGATCTAAACCTACCATTTAGCATCCTCCTCGGTCGCCCATGGATTCATGCTATGAAGGCCATTCCATCCACCTACCATAAGTGCATCAAATTTCTGCATCAGGGCACTGAGGTAACCATCCATGCCGATCCAGAACCCTTTGCTTACTGCAATGCGGTTGAAGCCTCATATACAAACCATTGCCCTGGAATAGACATTGGTACAGCTATCACCAGCTCATCTCACACTTGTAATGATGCAGAAAGCATCCTCGCCTCCAACCTATCTACTGTAAAGATCAACAAAAAAGGCTGTGGAGAATATAGTCTATTAGATGCATTTGCTGTTAGAGAAATCCCACTTGATCCACATACCCATGGACGACCGACATATCAAAAAGCTAGGGAGATTCCACCTCCTCGATACAAACAGTTTGGCCCAACCACCTTTGTGTCCTCAAAAACCCCTCTTCATGAGGAGCTCACTCCAGATATCAACAATTGGTTACATAAGGATGCACCTCCAAGAAATCAAGCACGCCTTGATCACTTTAGCCAGAAGTATCCCCAAGAACATAAGCTCATCACTAAAAAATGGAACTATCAAGGAGGTGGACTAGGACCAGAAGAAAGGGGCATGCAATGTCCCATCGAAGCACATAAGTGGGAAACGAAGTCAGGTCTTGGCTTTGGCATACCCACAACTAGGGGCACCAACGAGAATGGTCACGCTTTTTCGAACATCCATCGAGACCTTTTCAAAATTGAAGACATTCCCAAGGAAGTAGAAAAGAGAGCCTACGACGATATCCCAGACCAAATCTTCCTAGGAGACTCTGTTCTTCGAGAACTATCCATCCATCTCATTGACCTACCACTCGCTCATCCACAACTCATAGATTGGGACCAACCAAGTGTCATACATATTGATGAGTTTGCATTAGAGAAAGTGCTTCTAAGATTCATGGGAGCCAAAACTCCTCATAAGAAGACAAAACCAGATTCTGCCTACATCTACAAGCTAGATCCCAAGGGGCATTTTGGAGAAAATCCCCAACCTAGTTTCGATACACCCAAAACTGGAACTAAGGTAAATATGGGACTAGCTAAGGCAACAAAGAGAACCCCTTAGCAAGAAAATCTAGAGCCACAAGTAGAACATGAGGATTTAGTATTGCCTCCTCAAGATAATCGACTAGAGGTGTCTTCTATTCTAATAGAGGATACTAGAGAAGTCAACATTGGTTCTTCAGAGATCCCTAGACTTGTTCACATTGCTGCATCCCTATCACAAGACCAAGCTGACCTCCTCTTTGAGGTTTTACGAGAGAACATTGGCCGATTTGCATGGTCATATCAGGACATGCCAGGACTTGATCCAAAGCTTATAGTTCATCATCTTGCAGTCAATCCAAAGATCAAGCCCGTCAGACAAAAGATTAGAAAAATGCACCCCAAGGTGGCATTACTGGTCAAAGCTGAACTAGAAAGAATGTTAGCTACTAAGGTTATCCGACCTATCGATTACTCAGAGTGGATCTCCAACATGGTCCCTATCACTAAGCCTTCCGGTGACATCAGAATCTGCACTAATTTTAGAGATCTAAACAAAGCTTGTCCAAAGGATGATTTTCCCTTGCCCAACATAGATATGATTGTAGATCTTACAACTAGACATGAAATTCTGTCCCTTATGGATGGATTTTCCGAGTATAATCAGATCAAGATTGCAGAAGAGGATCAACATAAGACAACATTCACTACCCCTTGGGGAACCTTTTGCTACACCATGATGCCTTTTGGCCTAAAGAATGCTGGGGCTACCTATCAAAGAGCTATGATGACCATTTTCCATGATCTTATCCATAGCATTTTGGAAGATTATGTGGACGATATCCTAGTCAAATCTCACACCTTCATGGATCATCTTGCTGACCTAGAGAAAGTCTTTGATAGGTTGGCCCAATATCATTTCATGCTAAATCCCAAAAAGTGTGTCTTTGGGGTCACATCTGGCAAGCTCTTAGGCTTCATAGTTTCTAAACGAGGTATAGAGATTGACCCCAAAAAGGTCAAGGCTATCTTAGACATGCCTCATCCCCAGACACTGCGACAACTTTGCTCTCTTCAGGGAAAACTTCAATCTGTCCGACGCTTCATATCCCAACTTGCAGATAAGTGCACACCATTTTCACACTTGCTAAAGAAGGATGAGAACTTCAAATGGGATCCTTTATGTCAATGCAGCTTTGACCAACTCAACTAGTATCTCACCAATCCCCCTATCTTGGTTCCACCAGTTCCTGGTCGTCCCTTGATCTTGTATATATCAGCAACACCTACTGCTCTAGGGGCACTTCTAGCACAACATGATGATTATAGTGGAGAGAGAGCCATCTACTATATCAGTAGAACCCTAGTTGGTTATGAACTCAATTACACTCCTATGGAAAAAGCTTGTTTGGCAGTTGTTTTCTCAGCTCAAAAGCTTTGCCACTACATGCTAAGTCATACCATCCAACTAGTCTCCAAGATTGACCCTCTCAAGTATATGCTCTCCAGAACAACACTTACAGGTAGTTTGGCCAAATGGGTTATGCTCCTTAGCAAATTTGACATCCAGTATGTGGATAGAAAGGCAATCAAAGGGCAAGCTATAGCAAATCACCTAGCTGATGCACCTCTAGTAGATGCATATCCTTTGCTCACAGAATTCCCAGACGAGCATATCTGCCTAATTGAAGAACAACCCCCATGGAAGCTTTATTTTGATGGCTCATACACATCTCATGGATCAGGAGCAGGAATATTATTAGTTACACCTCAAGGAGATTACATTCCAAAAGCTTTCAAGCTACAATACCCTAGCACCAACAATATAGCAGAATATGAAGCTCTTGTAGTAGGATTAAAGATAGCTGCAGAATGGAATATCACTAAGTTACAAGTCTTTGGCTATTCCCAGCTCATCATCAAACAAGTCTTAAATGAATATCAAACCAAAGATGAAAAGGTATTACCCTACAAAGAGCTAGTTGATAAGATGACCCAGCATTTTACAAAGCTTCAGTTTACACAAGTGCCATGAATGCAAAATAAAGCAGCAGACACCATGGCCACTATCGGCTCGCTCTTGGAAATTCCCCAAGAAGCTACGCAATATGAATTTTTAGTTGAGCAGCTCCTCACACCCGCTTATGCGAATGAGGATTCAAATCGTGTTTGTATCTTGGTTGGTCCCTAATCCCTGTGGTACCATGAAATTCACGCTTACCTTAACGATGGTATCATATCCCCTCACCTCACACGCACCCAACACCAGAACCTTATTCAAAAATCATCCCGCTATGTTATCATAGCCAATACCCTATATCGTTGGGGTTATCACGATACTCTCTCTCGATGTTTAGATGAAAATGAGGCCGCAATAGCGTTAAAAGAAGTACACTCTGGACTTTGCGGTGCCCACACGAGTGGTATTGTCCTAGCACAACAAATCCTTAGAGAAGGCTACTGTTGGCCTACCATTGAAGAAGATTCCTGTGACTTTTTCAGAAAGTGTCTCCCATGTCAGCAGCATGCAAATCTTGTGCATGCTCCAACACAGGATCTACAACCTATTGCACCACCTTGGCCTTTTGCTTGTTGGGGCCTTGATCTAGTTGGAACTATCACACCTCTCTCATCTGATGGACATAAATGGATAATAATAGCTACAAACTATTTCACTAAGTGGGTGGAAGCAGTCCCCCTAGTCTCAGCTACAGGAGTTCAAGTCTCCAAGTTCATCTTGTACCGCATTGTTTTCTGCTTTGGCATCCCATCCACCATCTTCACTGACCACAGAGGTAACTTTGAAAATCTCAACATGGAAGAATTATGCACTTCCCTCTGCATCCATCACCACTTTTCTAGCCCATATTTCCCACAAGGTAACGACCAGGTAGAGGCAACTAACAAAACCCTCCTCAAAATCCTAAAGAAAGTTTTCAATGATTCCGGTCACGATTGGCACCTACAAATAAATCTAGCCCTATGGGGCTATCGAACTTCCTTCCATACATCCACAGGAACAACTCCATACTCCCTAGTCTATGGTGCCGAAGCGGTATTACCTATAGAAGTTGAACTTCCCTCACTACGCATATCTTTGTGAGGGCAAATATCAGATGAAGAATACAGAGTAGCTCGACTAACCCAACTAGATCTCTTAGACGAGAAGCGACAACAAGCCTATGATCATCTCACAGTCTACCAAACTCGTCTCAAAAGGAATTTCAACAAGAAGGTGCTCCCACGACACTTTTAGCCAGGTGACATGGTCCTCAAAGAAAATATGAAGGTCCAAGCAGATCGAGAAAAGAAAGGCAAGTTTGAACCTACATGGCTTGGTCCCTATGTGGTTACCGCCTCCTTTAGCTCTGGAGCCTATCAGTTATCTACACCAGAAGGAGAATTCTTGAATGACCCCACTAACATCATTCATCTCAAGAAGTTCTATGCTTGAAGATCCTTGGTAGACCCAGCTTTTGAAAAATACAAAAAAAATAGTAAAGAGAAATAAGCGTCCAATGGTGAAAACTTGGCAATTCAAGTGCCTTGGATAGGTACCTTGGCAAAAACCTAGTAATTCAGGCACCTTGTGTAGTAAAGACTAATCCATTATCTATCACTATCCTATCCCTCATCCATTCACCCACCATCCCATAAAACACCTGCTTGTTCCCTTGGTGTTCCAATCAAATATCCAAAATCTGATGGAGCTTGTAAATACCTCCTGTACAGCTTGTAATTCTTGTACCAAAGCTTGTATTATACCTTATAAATCTTGTACCATACCTTGTATATATCCGAATCTTGTCCAAAGCTTGTACCATATTCCAGCTTGTAAATAATCTTGTATCTTAGCTTGTATTCTATCACATCGCACACCTTGGTTAGCTATTCCAATGCATCCTTTAGCTAGATCTCCTATCACCAAAGTGTTATCCTTCTTAGTTCAGCTTGCTAGATGCATCACTCATCCCGATCCACTAGCTTAGGTGCTCTTCGATAGGTCCTTGTAGGATATAGCTTTCCTCATGTCTGATCTTGGTCCGTTAGTACCTCGTCCTACTCATCTCGTTGGCAAATGGTTCTCTTTTGGATTTTCACTTTCTTTTGATTTGGAATCTTCCCTTTTGGGTCTTGAAGTATATTTTCCAAGCAATCTCCTTGTTCCCTCCTCAAGGTTGCCACGATCTTCCATATCATGGTATGCTGCGAATGGGGCAATCAGAGCGTAAGGTCTTGATCAGGTCTTTTGCTTGTTTTCTTTTTCTGCTTGTGGGTTACCTAGTGTCATTTCCATGCTACTTCCTTTGGGATTCATGTGTAATACTAGGGCAATCCTTGTGTGTTTGTTTCGAGTCAGTTCGTCAATCCTCTAGACAGTTGGTGAAAAGGCCTTGATGTTCTTGGTAACCTTGGCAATTAATCAACAGTCCTATAGAAAATCTAGTGCTCAACTACATGGTGGTACTTCTCTTTGAAGTATCCCCCCCGCTCAAAAAAGCTTCAATGGATTCCCTTCATCTCCATTATCCCCCATCCATCTCTAGCATCTGACACTCCTCCCCTAGCTTATGCATCAGTATCTCTTTAAATCATTCCTCACACTTAGCTTTAGGGATCCACAATCCTAGTCTTAGGGATCCACCAATCAAATCAATCCACCAAGCCTCATCTTTCGAGATCCACAATCCTAATCCTAGGGATCTCCGAAACCCATCTTCCGCCAATCTGACTCTTTGAGATCCCGTTGCATCCACTTTTATAATCCCCTCATCCATCTCCCTATCCTGGATTCATTTTTATAGTGCTCCGCTCCTTCATCCCCCCCCCCCCCCCCCACCCAATCTTGGAAAGTCTTAATCTTGCTTTACTTTTGTGCCTCTGATTTCCCTTTATCATTCTCCCGTAGTGAGATTTTGAGCTAATTCAACCCCTCCTCTTTGCCAATCTCTCTCTCTGCTTGTCTCAATTTCTTGTACTTTTCAAGAAGCTGTCGAGTCTCTTTTATCTCCTCGCTGCCTTCTTGAGGGGGCATCATCTAAGTTTAGTCTCTCCTCTTCTTATTCGAGACTGGGGCAACCTGATTGCTAAAACATCTTCCTTGTGTCGTCTTCATTCAAACTTCTTTGAAATAGTGTTGTCTCAACACTATGTCAAAGAGGGGCAAAATGTAGACACCTAAATTTGATTACACCACTTTAGTAATCCTATTTAGTTATCTATAAAGGCATCATTAATTAAATTTTTATTTAATTAATCCTGTGCCATCCCTAGCTGATTAATTTAATTAATCATCTATAGTCCTAATTGATAAATCAAATAACCTATTATTTATCAATTAAATCCTATTCTTCTATCTAATTCCAAAAATCCTCATTTATTAAATAAATCTATTTGATAAATAAAATCTTCAAATCTAAAAACCCATAACTTATCCCTAATCCTCCATTTAGCCTAATCCACCCCATCCACCCATACTAACTTAGCTTAGCCACTAACTCACCCACCTTCATTAATGCCATCCACTTGCACATCTCTAACATCTCTAATCTAATCCTAAACCCAAGCCTAATCCACCCCCTAATGTTGTCACATTCCTTAAACAAGTTTAAGACTTTCCTAATCCAAACCAATGTCTCCCCTCAAAAATTCCAACCACCAAGTCATGAGTGCTCTTACAAACCATAAAAGACTCTTACAAGCCCACTCATGACTCTTACATCCATCTTCCACACTCTTACCTCTTCCACACTCATTCCTCTTACATCTCTCTTACATACTCAACCCCACTCATCATGCCTTTAACCAACCCTTTACCCTACCCTCTCACACTCATCCTCCTTGTGACAAGTGTCACCTTTCCATTGGTGCTAAACAAGCACAATCCATGTGCTCTCCTTTGAGTGCATCCTAGCCCTCCTTAAGCTTTCATCCACCCTTTCATCTAAGCCCTCCATGCCTCTACCCCTTAGCCTATAAATTGAATCCCATCCCAAGCCATTTCATCAAAAATCTTTGAGCTAAAGTTACCATGCCCTTTTGAGAGCTAAAATCCATACCCATACCCTTATAATGCCAAATTGAGAGCTCACAAAGCTACCAATTTGCTATTATCCATCTCCACCATTGAAGCAACTTTGAGCATTTGAGCATACATCCCCAATCTACACATAGACACATCTCAAAAAAAAGAGAAAAAATTTCATTCAGAGAGCCTATCCATGGCTCACATTCTCATTTGAGTTTGTCTTCTCTTTGTCTCTCTTATATGTTATGTTAGTTTAATGTGTAAATGCTTTCATTAGATTAGTATTTCTAGCATATTAGATTAGTGTATACACTAGGACACTTAGAGAAATATGTTGTAATGAAATGTGTTGAAAGGGGTCATAGGTTATCCTATGACCCCTTTCATTCCATATAAATGATTATAATATGTCCTAGGGGTCTTGTGACCCTTAGAGACATATGTTGTAATGAAATGTGTTGAAAGGGTTCATAGGTTATCCTACAACCCCTTTCAATCCATATAAATGATTATAATATGTCATTAGGGGTCCTTGGACCCCTAGAGACATATGTTATAATAAAATGTGTTGAAAGGGGTCATAGATTATGCTATGAACCCTTTCGACCCATATAAATGATTATAATATGTGCCTAGGGTTTCTAGGACCCTTAGAGATGTATGTTGTCATGAGATGTGTTGAAAAGGGCCATAGGTTATCCTATGACCCTTTTCAACCTATATAAATGATTATAATATGTTCTTAGGGTCCTGGGACCCCTAGAGACATATGTTGTCATAAAATGTGTCAAGAGAAATCATAGGTTATTCTATGATCCCTTTTGACCCATATAAATGATTATAATATGTCTCTAGGGGTACTAGGACCCCTAGTACTAAGACCCCTAGAGACATGTTGTAATAAAATGTGTCAAAAGGGACATACCCCTTTCAACCAATGTAAATAATTATAATATGTTCTTAGGAGTCCTAGGACCCCTAGGGACATATGTTGTAATGAAACCTGTCGAAAGAGGTCATACGATTATCTTATGACTCCTTTCGACCCATATAAATGATTATAATACGTCCTTAGGGATCCTAGGACCTTAGAGACATATGTTGTAATGAAATGTATTGAAAGGGGTCATAAGTTATCCTATGACCCCTTTCAACCCATATAAATAGTTATAATATTTCCCAAGGGGTCCTAGGACCCATAGAGACATATGTTGTAATGAAATGTGTCAAAAGGGGTCATAGGACATCTTATGGCCCATTTCGACACATATAAATGATTATAAAATGTCTTTAGGGGTCCTACGTCCCCTAGAGACATATGTTGTAATAAAATGTGTCAAAAGGGGTCATAAGTTATCCTATGACCCCTTTCAACCCATATAAAAAATTATAATATGTCTCTAGAGATCTTGGGACCCCTAGAGACATATGTTGTAATAAAATTGGTCAAAAGGGGTCATAGGTTCTCTTATGACCCCTTTTGACCCATATAAATGATTCTAATATGTCCCTAGGGGTATTGGTACCCCTAGAGGCATATATTGTTATGAGATGTGTTGAAAGGGGTCATAGGTTATTCTATGACCCTTTTCAACCCATATAAATGATTATAATATGTTCCTGGGGTCCTGGGACCCATAGAGACATATGTTGTAATGAAATCTATTCAAAGGGGTCATAAGTTATCCTATGACCCCTTTCGACCCATATAAACAATTGTAATATGTCCATGGGGGTCTAAGGATCTCTAGAGACATATGTTGTAATAAAATGTGTCAAAATGGGTCATAGGACATCCTATGACCCATTTTGACCCCATATAAATGATTATAATATGTTCCTCGGGATCCCATGAACCCTAGAGACATATGTTGTAATGAAATGCGTTGAAAGGGGTCATAAGTTATCCTATGACCCCTTTCAACCTATATAAGCAATTATAATATGTCCCTAGGGGTCTTGAGACCCCTAGAGACATATGTTGTAATGAAATGTATCAAAAGGGGTCATAGATTATCCTAACCCCTTTTGACTCATATAAACAATTCTAATACGTCGCTAGATTTTTTGGGACCCCTAGAGACATATATTTTCATGAGATGTGTCAAAAGGGATTAGAGGTTATCATATGAACCCTTTCAAGCAATATAAATGATTATAATATGTTCCTTGGATCCTAAGATCCCTAAAGACATATGTTGTCATGAAATGTGTCAAAAGGGGTCATATGTTATTTTATGACCCCTTTTGACCCATATAAATGATTATAATATGTTAGGGTCCCTTTGACCCCTTTTGACCCATATAAATGATTATAATACGTCAGGGTCTAGAGACATAAGTTGTAATGAAATGTGTCGAAATGAGTAATAGATTTCCTATGACCCCTTTCGACCCATATAAATGATTATAATATGTCCCTAGGGGTCTTGGGACCCCTAGAAACATATGTTATAATAAAATGTGTCGAACTGAGTCATAAGTTATCTCATGACCCCTTTCAATACATATATATGATTATAATATGTTCCTAGGAGTCCTAAGATCCCTAGGAACATATGTTGTAATGAAACATTTGAAAGGGGTCAGAAGGTTATCCTATGACTCCTTTCAACCTATATAAATGATTATAATATGTCCCTAGGGGTCTTAGGACCCCTAGAGACACATGTTGTAATGAAATGTGTTGAAAGGGGCCATAATTTATCCTATTACCCCTTTCAAACCATATAAACAATTATAATATGTCCCTAGGGTTCCTAGGAGCCCTAGAGAGATATGTTGTAATGAAATGTATTGAACGGGGTCATAGTACATCCTATGGCCTATTTTGACTTATATAAATGATTATAATGTCCCTAGGGGTCCTACAACCCCTAGAGACATATGTTGTAATGAGATGTGTCGAAAGGGATCATAGATTATCCTATGATTGCGTTCAACCCATATAAATTATTATAATATGTCGCTAGGGGTATTGGGACCCCTAGAGACATATATTGTAATGAACTATGTCAAAAGGGGTCATAGGTTATCCTAACACCTTTCAACCCATATAAATAATTTTAATATGTCCTTTGGGGTCTTGGGACCCCTAGAGACATATATTGCCATGAGATGTGTCAAAAGGGGTTACAAGTTATCCTTTGACCCCTTTCGACCCATAAAAATGATTATAATATGTTCCTAGGGTCTTGGGACTCTTAGAGACATATGTTGACATGAAATGGGTCGAAAGGGGTCATGAGTTATCCTATGACCCCTTTTGACCCATATAAATGATTATAACATGTCCTTATGGGACCTAAGACCCTTAGAGACATATGTTGTAATGCAATTGTTGAAAGGAGTCATAGGTTTTCCTATGACCCCTTTTGACCTATATAAATAATTATAATATTTTTCTAAAGGTCTTGGGACCCCTAGAAACATATGTTGTAATGAAATGTGTTGAAAGGGGACATAGGTTATCCCATGACCCCTTTCGACCCATATAAATGATTATAATATGTTCTTAAGAGTCCTAGGACCCTTAGGGACATATGTTGTCAAGAAACATGTTGAAAGGGATCATAAGGTTATCATATGACTCTTTTCAACCCATGTAAATGATTATAATATGTTGTTAGGGGTCCTAAGACCCCAAGAGACATATGTTGTAATGAAATGTATTGAAAGGGGTCACATGTTATATTATGACCTCTTTCAAACCATAGATATGATTATAATATGTCCCTTGGGGTCCTATGTCCCTAGGGGTCTTAGGATCCCTAGAGACATATGTTATAATGAAATATATTGACAGGGGTCATAGGTTTTCCTATGACACCTTTCAACTCATATAAATGATAATAATATGTCCCTAGGGGTCCTTTTCCTCCAAAAATATATGTTGTAATGAAATGTGTTCAAAGTTATCATTAGTTATCCCATGAGCCCTTTTGACCCATATAAAAATTTATAATATGTTCCTTGGAGTCCTAGGACATCTACAGATATATGTTGTCATGAAACATGTCAAAAAGGGTCATTAGATTATCCTGACTCTTTTCACCCATATAAATAATTATAATATGTCCCTAGGGGTCCTAAGACCCGTAAAGACATATGTTGTAATGAAATGTGTTGAAAGGGGTCATAGGCTATATACTATGACCCCTTTCAAACCATAAAAATGATTATAATATGTCCCTAGGGGTCCTATGACCCTTAGAGACATATGTTATAATGAAATATGTCCAAAGGGGTCATAGGTTATCTTATGACCCCTTTTGACCCATATAAATGATTTTAATATGTTCCTAGAGGTCCTACGACCTTTAGAGACATATGTTGTCATGAAATGTGTCGAAAGTAGTCATAGGCTATCTTATGACCCCTTTTGACACACATAAATAATTATAATATGTCACTAGGGGATCTGAGGGCCTTAGGAACATACATTGTCATGAAACATGTTGAAAGGGGTCATAAGGTTATCCTATGACTCCTTTCGACCCATATAAACGATTATAATATCTTCATAGGGGTCTTAGGACCACTAAAGACATATGCTATAATAAACTGTTCGAAAGGGGTCACAAGTTATCCTATGAGCCCTTTCAACCCTTATAAACAATTATAATATGTCCCTAGGGGTCCTAAGACCCTTAGAGACATATGTTATAGTGAAATGTGTCGAAAGAGGTCATAGGACATCCTATGGCCCATTTCGACACATAAATGATTTTAATATGTCTCCAGGGGTCTTATGACCTCTAGAGACATATGTTGTAATGAATTGTGTCAAAAGGGGTCATAAGTTATCCTATGACCCCTTTCAACCCATATAAATTATTATAATATGTCTGTAGGGGTCCAAGGACCCCTAAAGACATATGTTGTAATAAAATTTGTTGAAAGGGATCATAGGTTATCTTATGACCCCTTTTGACTCATATAAACAATTCTAATATGTCCCTAGGGGTCTTGAGACCCCTAGAGAGATATGTTGTCATGAAATGTGTCAAGAGGGGTCATAGGTTATCTTATGACCCTTTTCAACCTGTATAAATAATTATAATAAAACATGTTGAAAGGGTACATAAGGCTATGCTATGACTCCTTTCAACCCATATAAATGATTATAATATGTCTTTAAGAGTCCTAATATCCCTACAGACATATGTTGTACTGAAATGTGTCGAAAGGGGTCATCAATTATAATAGGACCCCTTTCAAACCATAGAAATGAGTATAATATATGCCTAGGGGTCCTATGACTTCTAGAGACATACATTGTTATAAAATATGTCAAAATGGTTCATAGGTTATACGATGACCCCTTTCAAACGATATAAACGATTTTAATATGCCCCTAGAGGTATTGGAACACCTAAAGACATATGTTGTCATAAAATGTGTCGAAAGGGGTCATAGGTTATGCTATGACCCCTTTTGACCCCTATAAATGATTATAATATGTCCTTAGTGATTGTAGGACTCATAGAGAAAAATGTTGTAATGAAATGTGTCGAGAGGTATCATAGGTTTTTCTATGACTATTTTTGGCTCCTATACATGATTATAATATGTCCCTAGGGCCCTTGTTTCCCTAAAAACATATGTTGTAATAAAATGTGTCGAAAGGGGTCATAAGTTATCCCATGACCCCTTTTGGCCCATATAAATGATTATAATATGTTACTAAGAGTCCTACAACATCTAGGGACATGTGTTGTCATGAAACATGTCAAAAGGGGTCATAAGGTTATCCTATGACTCCTTTTGACCCATATAAATGATTATAATATGTCCATAGGGGTCTTAACACCTTGAGAGACATGTGTTGTAATGAAATGAGTCAAAAAGGGTCATAAGTTATACTATGACCCCTTTCAAACCATAGAAATGATTATAATATGTTTCTAAGTTTCCTATGACCCCTAGAGACATATGTTGTAATGAAATATGTCGAAAGGGGTCATAGGTTATGCTATGACCCCTTTCGACCCATATAAATAATTTTAATATGGCCGTAGGGGTCCTGGGACCCTTAGAGACATATGTTGTCATGAAATGTGTTGAAAGGGGTCATAGGTTATCCTATGACCCCTTTCAACCCAGATAAGAAATTATAATATATCCCTAGGGGTCTTAGGAACCTTAGAGACATATTTTGTAATGAAATGTGTTGAAAAGGGTCATAAGTTATCCTATGACCTCTTTTGATGCATATAAATAATTATAATATGTCCCTAGGGGTCTTAGGACCCCTAGCGACATATTTTGTAATGAAATGTGTCAAAATGGGTCATAGGTTATCCCATGACTCCTTTGGACCCATATAAATGATTATAATATGTTCCTAAGAGTCCTAGCACACTTACGAACATATGCTATCATAAAACAGGTTGAAATGGGTCATAATGTTATCCTATGATTCTTTTCGACCCATATAAACAATTATAACATGTCCCTAGGGGTCTTAAGACCACTAGAGACATATTTTGTAATGAAATGGGTCGAAAGGGGTGATAGGTTATACTATGACTCCTTTCAAACCATAGAAATGATTATAATATGTTCCTAGGGGTCTTATGACCTCTAGCAACATATGTTGTAATGAAATATGTCAAAAGGGGTCATAGGCTATCTTATGACCCTTTTTGACTCATATAAATAATTTTAATATGTCCCTAGGGGTCCTAGGATCCCTAGAGACATATGTTGTCATGAAATATGTCGAAATGGGTCATAAGTAATCTTATGACCCCTTTCGACCCATATAAATAATTATAATATGTCCTTAGGGGACATAGGTCCCCTAGGGACATATGTTGTCATGAAACATGTCGAAAGGGATCATAAGGTTATCCTATGACTCCTTTTGACCTATATAAATGATTATAATATGTTCTTAGGGGTCCTACCACCCCTAGAGACATATGTTGTAATGAAATGTGTCGAAATGGGTCATATGTTATCCTATGACCCCTTTCAACCCATATAAACAATTATAATATGTCAAAAGGGGTGTTAGATTATCCTATGACCCATTTTGACCTATATAAATGATTATAATATGTTCCTAGGGGTTCTATGACCTAGCGACATATGTTGTAATGAAATATGTCGAAAGGGGTCGTAGGTTACCTTATGACTCCTTTTGACCCATATAAATAATTCTAATATGTCGCTAGGGGTCCTAGGACCCCTAGAGACATATGTTTTCATGAAATGTGTCAAAATGGGTCATAGGTAATCCTATGACCCCTTTTGACCCATATTACTAATTATAATGTCCCTAGGGGACTCCCCTAAGGACATATGTTGTCGTGAAACATGTCAAAATGGATCATAAGGTTATCCTATGACTCCTTTCGACCCATATAAATGATTATAATGTCCCTAGGGGTTCTACAAACCCTAGAGACATATGTTGTAATGAAATGTATCGAAATGGGTCATAAGTTATCCTATGACCCCTTTCGGCCCATATAAACAATTATAATATGTCCAAAGGGGTCTAATGACCCTTAGAGACACATGTAATGAAATGTGTCAAAAGGGGTCATAAGACATCCTATGGACCATTTCAACCCATAGAAATGATTATAATATGTCCATAGAGGTCTTACGATCCTGGGAGACATATGCTCCAATGAAATGTGTCGACCTATGACCCCTTTCAACCCATATAAATGATTATAATATGTCTCTAGGTGTCTTTAGACCCCTAGAGACATATATTGTAATGAAATGTTTTGAAAGGGGTCATAGGTTATCCTATGACCCCTTTCAACCCATATAAATTATTCTAATATGCCTCTAGGGGTACTGAGACTTGTAGAGAGATATGTTATTATCAAATATGTCAAAAGGGGCCATAGATTATCCTATAACTCATTTCTAGCCATATAAATGATTATAATAAGTCCCTAAGAGTCCTAAGACCCCTAGGGACATATGTTATTATGAAACATGTCAAAAGGGGTCATAAGATTATCCTATGACTCATTTCAACTCATATAGACAATTATAATATGCCTGTAGGGATCCTAAGACCCCTACAGACATATGCTATAATGAAATGTGTTCATAGGGGTTATAAGTTATACGATGACCTCTTTCAAACCATAGAACTAATTATAATATGTCCTTAAGGGTCCCATGACCCCTAGAGACATATGTTGTAATGAAATATGTCAAAAGAGGTCATAGGTTATCCTACAACCCATTTCAACACATATAAATGTTTCTAATATGTCCCTAGGGGTCTTGGGACTCGTACAGATATATATTGTAATGAAATGTGTCGAAAGGGGTTATAGGTTATACTATTTTGACCCCATAGAAATGATTATAGTATGTCCTTAGGGGTCCTATGACCCTTAGTGAAATATGTTGTAATGAAATATGTTGAAAGGGGTTATAGGTTATGTTATGACCCCTTTTGACCCATATAAATCATTCTAATATGCCCCTAGGGGTCCTAGGACCCCTAGAGACATGTTTTCATAAAATGTGTCAAAATGGGTCATAGGTAATCCTATGACCCCTTTCAACTCATATAAATAATTATAATATGTCCCTAGGGGACCTAGGTCCCCTAGGTACATATGTTGTCATGAAACATATCGAAAGAGATCATAAGGTTATCCTATGACTCTTTTCAACTCATATAAATGATTATTATATGTCCCTGGGGGTCCTACCACCGCTAGAGACATATGTTGTAATGAAATGTGTCAAAATGGATCATAAGTTATCCTATGACCCCTTTCGACACATATAAACAATTATAATATGTTCAAAGGGGTCCTAGCACTCTTAAAGACATATGTTATAATGAACTGTGTCAAAAAGTGTTATAAGACATCTTATGGTCCATTTCAACCCATATAAATGATTATAATATGTCCCTAGAGGTCCTATGATCTCTAGAGACATATGTTGTAATGAACTATGTCAAAAGGTGTTATAAGACATCTTATGGTCCATTTCAACCCATATAAATGATTATAATATGTCCCTAGAGGTCCTATGATCTCTAGAGACATATGTTGTAATGAAATGTGTCGAAAGGGGTCATGGGTTATCCTATGATCCCTTTCAGCCCATATAAATGATTATAATATGTACCTAGGGGTCTTGGGACCCCTAGAGACATATATTGTAATGAAACGTGTCAAAAGGGGATATAGGTTATCCTATGACCCTTTTTGACTCATAAATAATTCTAATGTCTCTAGGGTTACTAGGACTCGTAGAGAGATATGTTGTCATGAAATGTGTCGAAAGGGGTCATAGATTATCCTATAACCCATTTTGAGCTATCTAAATAATTATAAGTCTCTAGGAGTTGTAGGACCCCTAGGGACATATGTTATTATGAAACATATCAAAAGGGATCATAAGATTATCCTATGACTCCTTTCAGCTCATATAGAGAATTATAATATGCTCGTAGGGATCCTAAGTCACTTACAAAAATATGTTATAATGAAATGTGTCAATAGGCATCATAAGATATACTATGACCTGTTTCAAACCATAGAACTAATTATAATATGTCCCTAGGGGTCCTATGACCCTGAGAGACATATGTTGTAATAATATATGTCAAAATTTTTTGACTCATATAAATGATTCTAATATGTCCCTAGGGGTCTTGCGACCCCTAGAGACATATGTTGTAATGAAATATGTCAAAAGGGGTCATAGGTTATACTATTACCCCTTTCAAACCATATAAATGATTATAATATGTCACTAGGGGTCATATGACTCCTAGAGACATGTTGTAATAAAATTTGTCGATATGGATCATAAGTTATCCTATGACCCCTTTCGACCAATATAAACAATTATAATATGTCCGTAAGGTTCCTAGGATGCTTAGAGACATATGTTGTAATAAAATGTATCAAAAGGGGTAATAGGATATCCTATGGCCTATTTCAACCCATATAAATGATTATAATATGTTCTTAGGGGTCTTGCAACCTCTGCAGACATATATTGTAATGAAATGTGTCGAAAGTGATCATAGGTTATCTTGTGACCCTTTTCAACCCATATAAATGATTTTGATATGTCCCTAGGAGTTCTGGGACCCCTAGAGACATATATTTTTATGAGATGTGTCAAAAGGGGTCATAGATTATCCTATGACCAATTTTGATGCATATAAATGATTCTAATATGTCCCTAGGGGTCCTAGGACCCGTAGAGAGATATGTTGTTATGAGATGTCTCGAAAGGGGTTATAGATTATCCTATGATTCATTTTAACCCATATAAATGATTATAATAAGTCCGTAAGAGTCCTAGTACCCCTAGAGATATTTTTTATCATGAAACATGTTGAAAGGGGTCATAAGGTTATCCTATGACTCCTTTTAAGACCCCTATAGACATATGTTGTAATGAAATATATCCAAAGGGGTCATAGGTTATTCTATGACCCATTTCAAATCATAAAAATGATTATAATATGTCCCTAGGGGTCCTATGATCCCTGAAGGCATATGTTGTAATCAAATATGTTGAAAGTGGTCATAGGTTATCCTATGACTTATTTTCACTCATATAAATGATTCTAATATGTCCCTAGGGGTCTTGGGGCCTCTAGAGAGACATGTTGTTGTGAAATGTGTTGAAAGGGGTTATAGCTTATCCTATGACCCTTTTCAAACCATAGAAATTAGTATAATGTCCCTAGGGGTCCTATGACCCCTAGAGACATATTTTGTAATAAAATATATCAAAAGGGGTCATAGGTTATACTATGACCCCATTTGACCCATATAAACAATTCTAATATGCCCCTAGGGGTCCTGAAACACCTAAAGACATATGTTGTGATGAAATATGTCAAAACTAGTCATAGGTTACCCTATGACCCCTTTTGACCCCTATAAATGATTATAATATGTCCTTAATGGTTCTAGGACCCATAGAGAAAAATATTATAATGAAATGTGTTGAGAGACCTATGACCCGTTTCATCTCTTATAAATGATTATACTATGTCCTTAGGGCCATTGTTCTCCTAAAAACATATGTTGTAATGAAATATGTCGAAAGGGGTCATAGGTTATCCCATGACCCCTTTTGGCCTAAATAAATGATTATAATATGTTACTAATAGTCTTAGAACATCTAGGGACATGTGTTGTCATGAAACATGTCGAAAGGGGTCATAAGGTTATCCTATAACTCTTTTTGACCCATATAAATGATTATAATATGTCCCCATGGGTTCTAAGCCTCTGAGAGACATGTTGTAATGAAATGTGTCAAAAGGGGTCATAGGTTATACTATGACACTTTTCAAATCATAGAAATGATTATAACATATTCTTAAGGGTCCTATGACCCCTAGAGGCATATGTTGTAATTAAATATGTTGAAAGTGATCATAGGTTATCCTATGACCCACTTCGATCCATATAAATGATTATGATATGGCCATAGGGGTCTTAGGACTCTTAGAGACATATGTTGTAATGAAATATATCAAAAGGGGTCATAGGTTATCCTATGACCTCTTTCGACCCATTAAACAATTATAATATATCCCTACGGGTCCTAGGAACCTTAGAGACATATGTTGTAATGAAATGTGATGAAAGGGGTCATAAGTTATTCTATGACCCTTTTCGACTCAGATAAACAATTATAATATGTCCCTAGGGGTCCTAGGACCCCTAGAGACATATGTTGTAATGAAATGTGTTGAAAGGGGTCATAAATTTTTCTGACACCTTTCAACCCATATAAATGATTATGATATGTCTATAGGGGTCTTGTTAATCTAAAAACATATCTTGTAATGAAATATGTCAAAAGGGGTCTTAGGTTATCCCATGACCCCTTTGGACCCATATAAATAATTATAATATGTTCCTAAGAGTCCTAAGACACCTACAAACATATGTTATTGTGAAATATGCCAAAAAGGGTCATAAGGTTATCATATGACTCCTTTCAATGCATATAAACAATTATAATATGTCCCAAGGGGTCCTAAGACCATTAGAGACATATGTTGTCATGAAATGTGTCAAAAGGGGTGATAGGTTATACTATGACCCCTTTCAAATCATAGAAATGATTATAATATGTTCCTAAGGGTCTTATGACTCCTAGCGACATATATTGTAATGAAATATGTCAAAAGGGGTCATAGGTTATCTTATGACCATTTTTGACTCATATAAATGATTCTAATATGTCCCTAGGGGTCCTGGGACCCCTATAGACATATGTTGTCATGAAGTGTGTCGAATGGGGTCATAGGTAATCCTATGACCCCTTCGACCAGTATAAATGATTATAATATGTTTCTAAGGGACCTAGAGCCCCTAGGGACATATGTTGTCGTGAAACATGTTGAAAGGGATCATACAGTTATCTTATGAATCCTTTGAACCTATATAAATGATTATAATATGTCCTTATGGGTCATACCACCCCTAAAGACATATGTTGTAATGAAATGTGTTGAAATGGGTGATAAGTTATCCTATGACCCATATCAACCCATATAAACAAGTATAATATGTCCCTAGGGGTCTTAGGACCCTTAGAGACATATGTTGCAATGAAATGTGTCGAAAGGGGTCATAGGACATCCTTTGGCCCATTTCAACCCATATAAATAATGATAATATATTCTGAGGGGTCCTATGGCGCCTGGAGACATATGTTGTAATAAAATATGTCGAAAGAGATCATAGGTTATCTTATGACCACTTTTAACCCATTTAAATGATTATAATATGTCCCTAAGGTTCTTGGGACCCCTAGAGACATATATTGTAATGAAATGTGTCGAAAGGGGTCACAGGTTATCCTATGACCCATTTGAACTCATATAAATGATTCTAATATGTTTCTAGGGGTTTTGGAAATTGTAGAGAGATATGTTATCATGAAATGTGTCAAAAAGGGTCATAGATTATCCTGTGACCCATTTCGACCCATATAAATGATTATAATAATTTCTTAGAAGTCCTAGGACCCTGAGGGACATATGTTGTCATGAAACATGTTGAAAGAGGTCATAAGGTTATCCTATGAATCTTTTCAAACTATATATACAATAATAATATGCCTATAGGGGTCCTAAGACCCCTACATACATATGTTGTAATGAAATGTGTCCAAAGGGGTCATAGGTTATACTATGGCCCCTCTGAAACCATAGCAATGATTATAATATGTCCCTAGGGGTCTTATGTTCCTTAGAGATATATGTTGAAAGAGGTCATAGATTATTCTATGACCCCTTTCGACCCATATAAATAATTCTAATATGCCCCTATGGGTCTTGAAAATCCTAGAGACATAAGTTGTCGTGAAATGTTTCGAAAGGGGTCATAGGTTATCCTAAACCCCTTTTGACTCCTATAAACGATTATAATATGACCCTAGTGGTCCTAAGACCCCTAGAGAAAAATGTTTTAATGAAATGTGTCAAAAGGGGTCATAAGATTTCCTATGACCCCTTTTGGCTCATATAAATGATTATAATATATCCCTAGGGCCTCTATTCCCCTAAAAATATATGTTGTAATGAAATGTATTAGAAAGAGTCATAGGTTATCCCATGACCCGTTTTGACCCACATAAATGATTATAATATGTTACAAGGAGTCTTAGAACATCTAGGGACATGTGTTGTCATGAAACAATTTGAAAGGGGTCATAAGGTTATTTTATGACTCCTTTTGAATCATATAAATGATTATAATATGTCCCTAGGGGTTCTAAGACCCCGAGAGACATATGTTGTAATAAAATGTGTGAAAAAGGGTCATAGGTTATTCTATGACCACTTTCAAACAATAGAAATGATTATAATATGTTCCTAGGGGTCCTATGACCCCTAGAGACATATGTTGTAATGAAATATGTTGAAAGGGGTCATAGGTTATCCTATGAGCCCTTTCGACCCATATAAATGATTCTAATATGGCCCTAGGGGTCTTGGGAACCTTAGAGACATATGTTGTCATGAAATGTGTTGAAAGGGGTCATATGTTATCCTATGACTCCTTTCGACCCATCTAAACAATTATAATATATCCCTAAGTGTCTAAGGAATCCTAGAGACATATGTTGTAATGAAATATGTCAAAAGGAGTCATTAGTTGTCCTATAACCCCTTTCAACCCATATAAACAATTATAATGTGTCCGTAGGGGTCTTAGGACCCCTAGAGACATGTTGTAATGAAATGTGTTGAAAGGTGTCATAGGTTTTCTTATGACCCTTTTCAATCTATATAAATGATTATAATATGTCCATAGGGGTCTTGTTCAACTAAAAACATATGTTGTAATGAAATGTGTCAAAAGGGGTAATAGGTTATCTCATGACCCCTTTGGACCCATATAAATGATTATAATATGTTCTTAAGATTCCTAAGACACCTACGAACATATGTTGTCATGAAACATGTCAAAAGGAGTCATAAGGTTATTCTATGACTCTTTTTGACCCATATAAACAATTATAATATGTCCCTATGGGTCTTAAGACCCTTAGAGACATATGTTTTAATGAAATGTGTTGAAAGGGGTGATAGGTTATACTATAACCCCTATCAAACCATAGTAATGCTTATAATATATCCTTAGGGGTCATATGACCCCTAGTGACATATGTTGTAATAAAATATGTTGAAAGGGGTCAGAGGTTATCTTATGACCCCTTTTGACCCATGTAAACAATTCTAATATGCCCCTAGGTTTCCTAGGACCCCTAGAGACATGTTACCATGAAGTGTGTCAAAAGTGGTTGCAGGTAATTCTATGACCTCTTTCGACCTATATAAATGATTATAATATGTCCCTAGGGGACCTGAAGCCCCTAGGGATATATGTTGTTATGAAACATGTCAAAATGGATCATAAAGTTATCCTATGACTCCTTTCAACCCATATAAATGATTATAATATGTTCCTAGGTGTCTTACGACCCCTAGAGACATATGTTGTAATGAACTATGTTGAAATGAGTCATAAGTTATTCTATGACCCCTTTCGACCCATATAAAGAATTATAATATGTCCCTAGGGGTCCTAGGACCCTTAGAGACATATGTTGTAATGAAATGTGTAGAAAGGGTTCATAGGACATCCTATGGCCCATTTCAACCCATATAAATGATTATAATATGTCCCTAAGGGTCCTATGACCCTTGGATATATATGTTGTAATGAAATGTGTCGAAAGGGGTCATAGGACCTTTCAACCCATACAAAATATTATAATATGTCCCTAGGGATTTTGGGACACTTAGAGACATATATTGTAATGAAATGTGTTGAAAGGGGTTATATGTTATCCTATGACCCCTTTCGACCCATATAAATGATTCTAATATGTCTCTAGGGGCCCTAAGACCCCTAGATAGATATGTTGTCATGAAATGTGTCTAAAGGGGTCATAGATTAACCCATGACCCTTTTCGACTCATATAAATGATTATAATAAATTCCTAGTAGTCTTAGGAGCCTTAGGGACATATGTTCACATGAAACATGTTAAAAGGGGTCATAAGGTTATCCTATGACTCCCTTCAACCCATATATACGATTATAATATGCCTGTAGGTGTCCTAAGACCCCTACAGACATATGTTGTAATGAAATGTGTCCAAAGGGGTCATAGGTAATACTATGACCCCTTTCAAACTGTAGAAATGATTATAATATGTCCCTAGGGGTCCTATGACCTCTAGAGACATATGTTCTAATGAAATATGTCAAAAAGGGTCGTAGGTTATCCTATAACCCCTTTTGACACATATAAATGATTCTAATATGTCCCTATGGAGCCTAGGACCCTTAGAGACATATGTTGTGATGAAATGTGTTGAAAGGGGTCATATGTTATGCTATGACCCCTTTTGACCCATACAAATGATTATAATATGTCCCTAGGGGTCTTGGGACCCCTAGAGACATGTGTTGTAATGAAACGTGTCAAAAAGGTGATAAGTTATCCTATGACCACTTTTTGACCCATATACAAAATTATAATATGTCCCTAGGGGTCCTAGGACCCCTTGAGACATATGTTGTAATGAAATGTGTTGAAAGGGGTCATATGACATCCTATGACCCATTTCAACCTATATAAATGATTATAATATGTCTCTAGGTGTCCTATGACCCTTGGAAAGATATGTTGTAATGAAATATGTTGAAAGGGGTCATAGGTTATCCTATGACCCTTTCGACCGATATAAACATTTCTAATATGTTTGTAGGGGTCCTTGGACCCCTAAAGACATATATTTTCATGAAATGCGTTAAAAGGGGTTATAGGTTATCCTATTACCCCTTTCGACCCATATAAATGATTATAATATGTCCCTAGGGGTCCTTAGACCCCTAGAGACATATGTTGTCGTGAAATATGTTGAAAAGGGTCATAGGTTATTTTATGACCCCTTTTGACTAATATAAATGATTATAATTGTATACACTAATCTAATGTGCTAGAAATACTAATTCAATGAAAGTATTTACACATTAAACTAACATAACATATAAGAGAGACAAAGAGAAGACAAACTCAAATGAGAATGTGAACCATGGATAGGCTCTCTCAATGAGCTTGTTCTCTTGTTTTTGAGATGTGTTTATGTGTAGATTGGGGATGTATGCTCAAATGCTCAAATGGCTTCAATGGAGATGGGTAAATGAAAAATTGGTAGCTTTGTGAGCTCTCAATTTGGCATTATAAGGGTATGAGTATGGATTTTTGGCTCTCAAAAGGGCATGATAAATTTAGCTCAAAGATTGTTATTGGAATGGCTTGGGAGGGGATTCAATTTATAGGCAAAGGGGTAGAGGGATGGAGGGCTTAGATGCAAGGATGGGGAGATGGTTAAGGAGGGCTAAGATGCACTCAAAGGGGAGCACATGGATTGTGCTTGCTTAGCACCAATGGGAAGGTGAGACTTGTCACAAGGAGGATGAGTGTGAGAGGGGTAAAGGGTTGGTTAAAGGCATGATGAGTGGGGTTGAGTATGTAAGAGGGATGTAAGAGGGATGAGTGTGGAAGAGGAAAGAGTGTGGAAGATGGATGTAAGAGTCATGAGTGGGATTGTAAGAGTTTTTTATGGTTTGTAAGAGCACTCATGACTTGGTGGTTGGGATTTTTGAGGGGAGACTTTGATTTGGTTTAAGAAAGTCTTAAACTTGTTTAGAGAATGTGACAACATTAGGGGGTGGATTAGGCTTGGGTTTAGGATTAGATTAGGGATGTTAGAGATGTGCAAGTGAATGACATTAATGAGGGTGGGTGAGTTAGTGGCTAAGCTAGGTTAGCATGGGTGGATGAGGTGGATTAGGTTAAATGAAGGATTAGGGATAAGTTAAGGGTTTTTAGATTTGAGGATTTTATTTATCAAATAGATTTATTTAATAAATGAGGATTTTTGGAGTTAGATAGAAGAATAGGATTTAATTGATGAATAATAGGTTATTTGATTTATCAATTAGGACTATAGATGATTAATTAAATAAATCAACTAGGGATGACAAAGGATTAATTAAATAAGAATTTAATTAATGATGCCTTTAGAGATAACTAAATAGGATTACTAAAGCAGTGTAATCATATTTAGATGTCTACAATAATATGTCCCTAGGGGTCTTGGGATCCCTAGAGACATATGTTGTAATGAATTGTATCAAAAGTGGTCTTAGGTTATCCTATGACCCGTTTCGGCCCATATAAACGGTTCTAATATGTCCCTAGGGGTCTTGGGACCCCTAGAGACATATATTGTCATAAGATGTGTTGAAAGGGGTCATAGGTTATCCTATAACCTCTTTCGACCCATATAAATGATTATAATATGTTCTTAGGTTCCTGAAACCCTAGATACATATGTTGTCATTAATTGTGTTAAAAGTGGTCATAGGTTATCCTATGACCCCTTTTGACCCATATAAATGATTATAATATGTCCCTAGGGGTTGTGAGACCCCTAGAGACATATATTGTAATGAAATGTGTCGAATGGGGCCACATGTTATCCTATGACCTCTTTCGACCTATATAAATGATTATAATATGTCCCTAGGGGTCCTGGGACCCCTAAAGGCATTTTTTGTAATGAAATGTGTCAAAAGGGGTCATAGGTTATAAAATTTCCTCCTTCAAATGATAGAAATGATTTTAATGTCCCTAGGTGTCCTATGATCCCTAGAGACATATGTTGTAATGGAATATGTCAAAAGAAGTCATAGGTTATCCTATATCCCCTTTCAATCTATATAAATGATTATAATATGTCCCTAAGGGTCCTAGGGCCCCTAGAGACATATGTTGTAATGAAATGTGTCGAAAGGGGTCATAAGTTATCCTATGACCCCTTTCAACTCATATAAATGATTATAATATGTCCCGAAGAGTCCTAGGACCTCTAGAGACATATGCTATCATTTAATGAGTCAACATAGGTCATAAGTTACCCTTGATCCTTTTCAAACCATTTAAGTACATAATTTATGTTCCTAGGGTTTTTAGGATCCCTATGAACATATATTGTCATATAATGTATTGAAATGGGTCATGGGGTAGTCTATGACCCCTTTCAACTCATTTGAATACATCATATATTTTTCTTGGGGTTATAGGACCCCTATCAACATATGTTATCATTTAATGGGTCAAAAGGTGTCATAGGGAATCTTATGACCCCTTTTGGCCCGTTCAAACACATGATGTATGTTCCTAGGGGACCTAGGATTCTTAAAAAGATATATGATGTGTTATAATAGGTAAAATGGTCATAGGGCATACAATGACACATTTTGACCTATTAATGAAAAAATACATTTATAGGCTTTGCAAGACCCCTAGGGACATACATGTTATGTTCTAATGAGTTGAATTGGGTTAAATGATATCCTATGACCCATTACGAACCTTTACATGACAAAATATGTTCTTGTGGGTCCTAATACCTCTAGGGACAAGCTTGTTGTGTTGAAATGGGTTGAAAGGGATCATAGGATAACCTATGACCCATTTCAATCAAATACATGACAACTTATGTTCCTAGGGATCCTAGGGCCTTAGGGACATAGTGTTCCAATCTATGGAAAGGGGTAATAGGGGCATACCTCTTATATTCCAAAAGGGGTCATAGGGTATTGTATGACCCCTTTTGACACATTACATAAGAATACATGTTGCTAGGGTTCCTAGGACCCTGATCACCATGTGTTTTGTGCTCCAATGGGTCAAATTTTGACCCATTACATGATAACATGTATTCCTGGGGGTCCTAATACCTTAGGGCCATACATGTTGTGTTCCAATAGGTCAAAAGGGGTCTTTAGATACCTTATGACCCCTTTCAGCCCATTACATGACAACATATGTTCCTAGGGGTTCTATGACACCTAGGAATGTATGTTGTCATGTCATGGATTGAAATGGTCATATGACACTCTATGAACCCTTTCAACCCATTGGAACACAAAATATATGTCTATAAGGATCCTAGTACCCCTAGGAACATATGTTATCATGTATTAAGTCAAAAGGGGTCATAGGATACTCCATAACCCCTTTCTACCCATTAAAACACAAGATTTATGTTCTTAGGCATCCTTTGACCCTTAGGAAGATATGTTGTTATATAATGGTTAAAAATGGGAATTCTACAAGTTTTTTGGGAATTTTGAATCTATTATTCATCTTTTCTTTCAATGAATCAAAATAATTATCCATGATGCTAACATAGTTTTCACCCATCTTTGCTATATACTCATTGATCTGGTATAGTAAAGGCACATCTTTTCTCCATACAACTATACCTTTTGAAGGGAAAAAATTTTGCACAAAGAAGAATAAGTAGGTTAAAAGTGAACTGAACTTACACAGGTTATTCTTCAGACTTCTGATACTCTCCATGTTCTTGTTGAATTGGTTCAACATTAGCTCGACAAGTTCAAAGGACATGTTGTTCTTCACCACTTTAAGAGTGAGATCAACTGTGTTACATGATACACTATTGAGATGACTCGAGCTATATATTTTATGTTTTATTATATGAATTCCAAACTTCAGCTCCATGTCAGCTACACAATTGATCTTCATTCCTCTCCCATCCCATTAGGCAAGAGTTTTCTTTTCCAATTCTACTCGGGTCAACATTGGGAGCCCTGTGATTCATTGAATCATTTTCTTCATTATGGGATAGGCTAATCTAACCATAGCTTCCTATTGTGTACATGACTAAGGATAAATCTTATCCATTTTATTTGAAAGTCTCAGGGCATATGTGAAATGTAGGTTAAACTCTTGGTTTCCAAGTGTTGATGCTTGAGTTTCAATGCACCATTCACACAAAATTTTTCTAGAGTTTCATCCATTTCTAGGGTTCCAATGTCTTGAATCAAACAAAAAAAATGTGAGCAAATATCATTAACTAGTAGTACCTTTGGTGGAATATGTGATTGAGGTCTGATTGGATCAGGCATTTTCGCAATTGCTAGACTTAACTTGAAGTTTGGTGCTTTCCACTCAACTCCTCGAACCAACATCTCAGACCCCTTCTTGGCTTTGATGCTGGAGGATGCCATGCTCAGTAGGGTTTATGAAAACATGGAAAACTTCAACAACAAATTGAACAGATCACTTAGGTGCACAAAAATTTCTCTTTCCATATAGATCTTTGACAATTCATAGTGATAAATGAATTCAATTTCATCCTTTTTAAAGAATTTTACTTTCCAATTGCCACAAATTCTTGGTATGTTCACTTTCTTAGTGATAGACTATCTTCCACTTGGTTTGATCTAATTTCTCGATGGAGTCATCCATAACTTAGTGTCCACACAATGACTTAGTTACTCTTGACCTTTCTCGGTAGGGTCTTACAACTTGACCTAGCTCGGTAAGGTCTAGAATTTCCTTAAACACTCAGTGATCCCTTTACATCTTGAATGGTGATACAAATATTTCCTTCTGGTTGACTAAAATTGATTTAAGATGTCTACTTTAGGATCTTAGTTCTGGTTATCCTTGTGGGAGATCAAGTAGAAATGCTTGAGTCACCCAATTTTTGAGTCACATTTGCTTGATTGCTTGGACTCACATTCTCAAAAGATTTCAGAATCCATTGTTGTCTCATCTACTTTCTTATGTTGTCAGCCTTGGCTTTCTTTTCAGCTTCAATTCTTGTAGTGTTCATATAGTTTGTGGCAAGATGTGCAAGTTCTATACAAATAAAACATCTTCTAGTGGTGTCTCTTATTCTCATGTGATGTTTCACACAGTTTATTCCAATGTTTCCAAATTCTCCATAGTAGTGACATCTACACCATGTGTTGTAGTCCCAACCAAATATAGCTTTTACAATCATTTCAGTTGGGTTCAATATCTTGGTTTTTCATTTAGAATATTTTTGCCCATGCTTCATGCATTTGTGACATTTGCCTTCAAATTTAGGTTTCTCTTTGCATTCATTAGCTCTATGACCATGTTTATTGAAATTGTAGCATTTTCTATTGAATTTAGCTTTAGCATTATTCCAAAAATTTTTTTATGTATGACCTAGCTTACCACAATGATTTCAAGTAGGTCTTTGAATCTTTTGAGCTCCTTTCTTGGATGATTCATCTTCTTTTGTATTTCCAATTCCTCCTTTACCTTTCTATCTATATTGGTTTTGTTCATTCAATTGATTCATGTCTACTTGCTATTTCATCACGATCTCATTGATTTTCTTTTCAATGTTTAAATAATTTTTCAATATTTCATTCTCTAATCTTAGATTCACGATTTTTTTCATTTGTATTAGTAAGCTGATCAATGAAGTCTACCTGTTGAAGGCATAGATGCTGAATTTCATTGTTCTTTCCTTCTAACTCTTCTTTTATCTTGTTTTTCTTTTCCATGACTTCACACAATCTTACTAACTGGATTTCTTATTCTCTTTTCAGCTTTCTTACTTCTTCTTGAAGTGTACCATTCTTTTCTAATAGCTCTCTAATTGCCTCATTAGCTTCATCTGAATTAATTTTTGAATGGATATCTTTAATTCTTTCTTTAGTGTAGATTTTTTCATTAATCTGTACTACAAGATATTTTCTTCTTTTTAGGGATTGAAAGAGTTGCTCCTTTGCTTTCTTAAGTTTCCCAATAGCCAATTCCAAATCTATCTTGTCATTTTCAATAGCCTTATCAAGTCCAAATACCTCCATTGCCTCTAATCTTTGCTCAAGCTGTTAAAATTCTTCTTTGAGAACCACAAAGCTCTGATACCAATTGTTGAAAATACAAGATAGGCTAGGTTACTAAGAGGGGAGGGGTGAATTAGTAACCAATAAAACTTAATCTTAATTCACTAATTAGTCCTTCATATGTATTCTAATCTAATTGCATACATGAAAAACTGAAAGCATTAAACATTCATAACACTTTGACACAAAAATTGGTAACCCAAAAACCTTCGAAATAGAAAGTTAAATTGAGGTGTAGATGATACCCACAAGCTTTAGCATTGTAGTATAAAGTTGGTCTATTAAGGCTTACAATGATCACTTCTGATGATCTGCCCTATTAGGAACAACAAGGACTGCTAGTCCACCTTGCAAAAAGATTTACAAACATACAGTGAAGTATGCACTTAGTAAAGAGATTTACAAAAATATGTTGAGTCTACCTTGTAAAAGGATTTAAATATTCCACCTATTAAGATGAACCAGTGGTTGATCTCTGATCTACAACTTTGATTTGCTAAATGAATTTCTTTCGGAGTGTAATGATTACCTTGCTATGATAGATATATCTTTGCTACTCCTTATACTACTTGTAGCCTTCTTACTTCACACTTCTACTTTTATACATGTTTGGATGTGATACAATATATTAGATATATATCAATCCAAATTAGAATTCATCAAAGTTGGCTACAATATAAGTTTCACCAATATACACAAAGTTAGCCCAACTTTTGGTACTTGGGTTCTAAAGACAAACTCAGTGAGGTTCTGATACTTGACAACCATTGTCAATGCTCAACATTATCATGCACTTGGTAGACATAGAATCTTGGTTCATACTAATCACTTCCAAGTAGTTTGAACTCAGTCTACACTGGTGATTCAGTGAACACTAGGAAACTCACCATATAAAATGAATCACTTGGTTGACACATCATAGCTTAGTCAATACTATCACTTCGAGGTTGGTAAAACTGATAATCACCAACTTGGTAGATACTACTCGATGCGAACTAAATTTTATTTCTAGGAACTCAGTAGAAACTGTAGAACTCGGTAGAGCCTAAATTACTTGAACACTATAAATTGTAATATAAGCTTGGTAGCTGCTAACCATCTGATTAAGTGTGTGTTTCACTAATAAACAAACTTGACTATAATGTCAACAAATCTAGGGGCTACACCTAGTAGTATTTTGAAGTTTTGGTCAATAGTTCTACGAGGAGATCTTTAGTAGTATCCCTCTCCACTAGAATTTGAGAAAAAGTCAAATAAAAAAGGCTTGAAGACCTTTTGCCTACCATGTAAAAGTTTTCTAAAAAGTTCCCTATAGCCTTGAAGTAATAAAATTCAAAAGTCTCACCTAGAGTATAATTTTGTCAAAAGCTTGAATAACAAAGAAAGACACTAGATTCAAGGTTTCACCATCAATGGATGCTTATTCTCCCAACTTCAAAATGAGTCACATTATATCTTATTTTTATCCTAATTTTTTTTGAAAAATCATAATTAGATCATGGGTAGATTTGAACACATCCATGTAGAATAGGTTTCCATTTCTCAAAAATATGTTGAAGAAGCTTTCTCAAAATGGAAAAAATCCACGAATCACCCAACCAAACCAAGCTTGAAAAATATGACAATATTATGTCCTACTTCTTTCTCTCATTTGTCTACCAAGTTCATGTAATGACCCTAGCATTCGTTACTTGGATGTATTCATCAAAGCCCCATTCTTGGTGTCCAAATGCAGGCAATGCCCCCTCATTTGTTTAATTTACAACACAATAGGCAACCACCCTTGGTTCACCATTTTTTTAGGAAGGGTTGTAACATGCCCAAAGAATATGAAATAAAATGCACACACACACTGACTTATTTATTAGAAAAAGAAGTGAATATATACAACATAAAAACTATTTAGGAAGTTGATTAAATCTATATACATAGTTACATAATTAAATTTCTAGAAAACTACTTCCTAAATAATAAATGAACTAAAGATGATCCTGAAGGATTAGTTTGAATTCTCCTCTTAATGTGAAGGGATATTTTCCATGCCAAGTAGCATTTAGAATTTTTCAAATTTAACACATCTGAGTGCTTTAACAAAAATATCAATAATTTATTCTTCAGTGGAACAATGTTTCAACTGTATAGTTTTGGCCTCAACATGATGTCAAATCAAGTGATATTTGGTATTGATATGCTTGGTTCAATCATAAATTTAGGATTCTTGGCCAATTGTATTATAGAATTATTATCAACAAATAAAGTTGCTTAAGTTATCTATTTCTCCTACAAGTCATTAAGAATTTTTCTAAGACACATAATTTCTTTCATAGCTTGAGTTACTACTACATATTCCGCTTCAATTTTAGAGATAGTAGGAATTGTTTGTTTCTTTGATCTCCAAGTAATAACAACTGATCCTAGAGTCATCAAATAACCAAAAGTAGATAACCCACTCTCTTTGTTATCATCAAAATCTGAGTCAGAATAGGTAGTAGGATAGAAGTCTAAAACTTTTGAATATTTTATGCCAAGAGTTTGAGTTCCTTTTAGACATTTTAAAACTCGATGTGCTACAATCCAATGCCCTTCACATGGTTTATGCACAAATCTGGACAAAATTTTTACTATAAAGGTGATAATATGATGAGTAGTGGTGAGATAAATCAAACTTTGAACAAGTTTCCCATGTACTTGGTTGGATCTTCAAAAAAATTTCTTTCATTGGATGAAATCTCTAGATTTTGCTCTATTGGAGTAGAAATAGAATTACAATCTTTCATGTCAAATCTGCATAATAAATCTCCAATATATTTTTTCTGAGAAATAAAAATGAACTTATGATTTTGAATGACTTAAATACCTAAGTAATAATGAAGTAATTATAAGTTAGTAATACCTACTAGCAACCTCTTTCTGCCATTCCATGAGTTAAAACTTAGCAACCCCAACAATCACCTTGTTGTCTTTGAACTATAGTAAAAGGGCAATTCCCTTGATCTCAAGACCCAACTAGTTTTTCCTTCTCTTTTCCTTTAGAGTTACAACTACCTTCTTATGCATCACCTCCTCATAATAGTTAGCATTGACAATATTAATATTATAATATTATTCAATGCATGTCGGTCAACCTAGATTGGGTCCCTAATACAGTTGTTAAGACACAACCTCATTCACTGCTTCCAAATAACTCTTTTGCTGCTCACCCTTCTTCTCCATGGTGTAATAAAGGTGGGAAACATATTTCCACCATGTAGCTACCTTATATACTTTTCTTTGCACATCAAATAGCTGTATGTCCTATTTGAAAGAACCTTCTACATCTAAAGGGGACACCTTCATAATCCAAGGGCTACACCCAGTATTCTTTTGAGGTTTTTGTTAATAGTTATACTAGGAGATCTTTAGTAGTATCCCTCTCCACTAGAATTTGAGAAAAAGTAAAATGTAAAAGGCTTGAAGACCTTTTGTCTACCATCTAAAAGTTTTCTAAAAAGTTCCCTATAGACTTGAAGTAAGCAAATTGAAAAGTCTTACCTAAAGTAGAATTTTGTCAAAAGCTTCAATAATAAGGAAAAATATTAGATGCAAGGTTTCACCATTAATGGATGCTTATTTTTCCAACTTCAAAATGAGTCACATTATATCTTTTTTATCCTAAATTTTTTGAAAAATCATAACTGAAAAACCCTTAGCTCCTAGGTAGATTTGAACACATCTATGTCAAATATATTTCCATTTCTCAAAAATCTTTTGAAGAAGCTTGCTCAAACATGGAAAAAAAAAATGAATCACCCAACCAAATGAAGCTTGAAAAATTTGACAACATTATGTGCTACTTCTTTCTCTTGTTCATCTAATAAATTGAATGTAATGACCCTAGCATTCATTTCTTGCATGTATTCATCAAAGCCCCATTCTTGGTGCCTAAATGCAAGAAATTCCCCCTTGTTTGTTTACTACATCACAAAAGACACCCACCCTTGGCAGTGCACCATCACCATTTTTTTAGAAATGGTTGTAACATGCCCAAAGAATATGAAATAAAATGCACACACACACACAAACTTATTTATTATAAAAAGAAGTGAATATATACAACATAAAAACTATTCAAGCATTTGAGTAAAACTATATAAATAGTTATATAATTAAATTTCTAGGAAACTACTTCCTAAATAATAAATGAACTAAAGATGATCTTGAAGAAATTAGTTAGTATTCTCCCCTTAATCTGAAGGGATATTTGTCATGTCAAGTAGCATTTAGAATTGTTCAAATTTAACACGTCTGAGTGCTTTAGTAAAAATATCAACAATTTGTTCTTCAATGGAACAATTGTATAGTTTTGGGTTATATCAAGTGATATTTGGTATTGATATGCTTGGTTCTATCATGAAATTTAGGATTCTTGGCCAATTGTATTATAGAATTATTACCAAAAAATAAAGTTGTTGAAGTTATCTATTTCTCTTCCAATTCATCAAGAATTTTTCTGAGACACATAATTTCTTTTGTGGCTTGAGCTACTGCTACATATTCTTCTTCAGTTTTAGAGTGAGTAGGAATTGTTTGTTTCTTTGATTTTCAAGTAATAAAAATTGATCCTAGAGTCATCAAATAATGAGAAGTAGATAACCCATTCTCTTTGTCACCATCAAAATCTGAGTCAAAATAGGTAGTAAGATGGAAGTCTCAAAACTTTTTAATATTTTATGCCAAGAGTTTGAGTTCCTTTTAGACATTTTAAAACTTGTTGTCCTGCAATCCAATGCCCTTCACATGGTTCATGCATAAATCTGGACAAAATTCTAACTACAAAGGTGATGTCAGGATGAGTAGTGGTGAGATAAACAAAAATTCCAACAAGATATTTGTGTTCTTGGTTATATCTTCAAAATTTCCTTCATTGGTTGAAATCTTCAAATTTTGCCCCATTGGAGTGGAAATAGAATTACAATCTTTTATGCCAAATCTGAATAATAACTCTCCAATATATTTTTTTAAAGAAATAAAAATGAACTTAAGATTTTGAATGACTTCAATATGTAAGTAATAATGAAGTAATCCTAAGTCAATCATATCAAAACACTTTTTCAATGCTCTCTTAATGGATTCTATATAATCATCATCATTTCCTATGATGAGAAGATCATCAACATATACAACTAGATACACAATTGATCTACCAATTTACTTGACAAAGAGAGTTGCATCATCTCGACTAAAATGCTTATAGTCTAATTTGAGGAGGTACTTAATTAATTTTTAATACCAAGCAAATGGTGCTTGCTTCAAACCATATAAATATTTTACCAATTTACATACCTTTTGTTCCTGATCTTTGATAACAAAACCTTGAGGTTGCATCATATAGAAATATTCATTTAAATATCCATTCAAAAAAGGTTTTTTTAACATCCATATGATGTATCTTCCATCCTTTCTATGTTTCCAAAGAAAATAATGCTCAAATAGTTCCCCACTTTACTATAGGAGCAAAAGTTTCGATGTAGTCAACACCTCTTTGAGCATATCCTTTTGCTACAAGTCTTGCTTTGTATTTGTCAAGTGAACCATCAAATTTATATTTGTTCTTATATACCCACTTGAAGCTAATAATTTTGGTTCCAATTGGAGGGTCAACTAACCTCCAAGTTCTATTTTTATTTATGACAACATCATACTCTCTTTGCATTTCACTTCTCCATGCATCACTTGCTGTTATTTCTTGAAATGAAGAAGTGATGGGGAGCTTCTTCAACCAAGAGCTTTGTAGCTCTTCCCAAGCTACTCCTAGCCCACTATAGGGTTTTATCTCCTAACCCTATCCTAGAGTACTCCTCTACAACCCCTTTCTCCAAGAAACTCTCCTAACAATACAAATCTCAATGCCATTCTCCCAATTCACCTAATATGCATTCTTTGGCATAGGTTGCCAAAACTTCCCTAAATGCACCAAGTGACTCAAAAATAAGTTTGAACCTTCCTACTAAGGTTCTTGACTTAATCTCCATCATTCTACACCATTCTTTCAAGTTTCTGTCACACAAATCACCAAATTGACTAGTTAGGCCTTGTAGCCCTAAGAGCCCCTATTAGCCCTCTTAGAAACGAGGAAAGTGCTATAACTCAAAAAAACCCTTATTAATGCCCCTTGGTATATATTAGACTTTTTTCCCCTTGTAACTAACCCTTGTAGATTTTGTAGGTCTTGGGTTCTAGCAATGTTCTTATAGTACAGATTCAGAAAACCCTACTTTTAAGGGTTTTAAAGGAAATCTTAGTATTTTCTTCTCCATAGGCATCAAAATCCATACCCAACCTCCTCCCTTAAGTTTTTCTTTCTTAATACATGACTCCTAAATTTATAACTCAAGATTGACCCCATGCCAATCATATGTTCATCACAAAACCTCTTTACAAGCATCCCCCTGTACCTTGCCAAGCTTGTCTACTTTCTTAGGGCTCACTTTTAGAAATAGAACTTGGCCTTCCAAAACCTCAAAAAAAAATATTTACACTATGTAAAGAGGCTATTTCTTGGTCTCCAAGATCCATGGTTTTTAGACCAAGGAAACTCAAGCCATAACCCATTTCATACTTGTAATGCAAAACTGGACAACAAGATTACTTGAAAAAATTAATTTTATAAAACCTATCAAATGCTTATTTGAAAACCAAAAAAATACACATAGGTTCAAGTCATAACCATATGATACTACTCCATAAAAAATAGTTCCTTATTCAATCCAAAAATTCCAATCAAACTCCAAAACTATGCTTCAAATGCACAAGACTATCCTGTTACAGGTGTTGCCCATACACCAAACTGTCCAACCCTTGGGAATGAGTTGGAAAAGTCTCAAATAGACTTCATGCTTCATTATATCCTATATTTAAAACCATAAGTTCCAAATTCATTGGTTTTACAAAATTTAGCTAAAAGTTGTTAGGCAATTTTGCAAAAATTGCAAGTTATTAATGCAACTTTTTGACAACTTTTGTAATTTTTCTCCTAGACTCTTCAAACTTGGATATAGTCTTATAAAACCCTCTAAGATGACCTTAGAACACCTAAGAACCATCTTTACACACTCATTTCCCCCTTTTATTATTGAATCTAAGATTAGTTTTGACTATTTCATGTCAACACACTTAAGATGTTTACTAAGTTCATGCCGAGCTAGTAACACATGCCAAGTAAAATATGTATCGTTGTTGAGTAAAAAGTTTATGCTAAGCTAAAATGTATGTTGAGACAAAGAAATCAACAAGTGTTGAGTGAACTTTAGGTGCTGAGCAATCTTCAAGTGTTGAGTGAAGTTCAAGTGCTGAGCAAAGTATAGGTGTCAAGTCACTAAAGAAGCCAAGTGGAACAAAATTGCTATAAGTGATGAGTAACAGAATGATCAAGTGTGGAGCATCAAAGGTAACAAGTGTTGAGTAACATAGATTGGACATAGTTTTTTGTAATCACACAAACACCTATGTAAACCATTTTTTGAGCCAACATAGAAGAATCTTGAAGGATACTAAAGATAAGAATGAATCTTTTACATTACCTATGCAATCAACATGCAACCAATAAGAAAAATGGAGAAGGCATGAAACCAATGAGAAAAGTGCATGAATGGAGTGGGAAATGAAGAATAAATATGGATCATAGATTCATACCTAACCCTAAGTCTTCAAAATCTTTAAAAGGAAGACAAAACCTCATTGTATGCGGGTATGAATGAAGTGTATGGGAAAACTATAGTGAAATTTAGAGGGAAGTGTGAAAAGACTTAGAAGAATAGAGTAGCATTACAGTATTTAGTTGATCAAGAATAGAGTATCAAAATATCAAAGAAAGACATATAAGATCAAGCAAGGATCAGGTCACTCAAAGTAGAATAAGGATCTAGAATCAACAATTGAAGATTGCAAAGTTATTAGGTCAAATACTTTCTAATATTCTCTAGCAATTGTATTTGTTAATGGAAATCCTATGGACTTAGCTTGGCCTAGCAACCATTTGTATATCCTTTAATAGGGTGGCATTCAAGTGAATGTATAGAAGTCCTTTAACCAGGCCTACTTTTAGCATGGTAGTGAAATCCTTTAACCAGGTCACTTTTGACAGAGTGTAAAGTCTTTAATAGGATAGGCCTTTCATAGAGAAAACCATTGGAAGTGGTCAAACATTGTAACCTTGAACAGTTATACATTGTTGTAGTGATAATTTGTGGGTGTCATCCCCACCCCAGTTTTACCTTCTCATTTTGGAGGGTTTCTGGGTTACCAAATTTCTATGTTGTCTATTTTCATGCATTTCTTTACTTTCAAGTTCATTAGATAGATTGGATGCATGTGAATGGTTTTAGTTAAAATAATTTAAAATGGTTCAAGTTAGTTACTTCTGATTCACCCCCACTCTTAGAAGTAAATCTTCCCACTTTTTAATTCAAAAAATTGGTATCAAAGCCAATTTCTCACAAGAAGGAGCCTTACAGCTTGGAGAAAAGATCTAGAAATGGAAGTCTACAAACTTGAGAAGATCATAGAGAATCAGATAATTGAATACAACTTGCTTTACATGCTTTGGAAGAAGCTAGAGGAGAACTGAGAAAATCCTTAAAAAGAAGAAAAGAGATTGCCATAGTTGAGAATGAAACACAGTACAAGGAGATTAACACCTCGAATTTTTATTTAAATGGAGATTCCAAAGAGTTTGATGCAACAATAGTAGACTTGATGGAGAGGAATAGAGCTCAAGTAGAAGAAATTAGAATACTCGACCTTGAACAAGAATCACAAGCAATGATGCTTTGTGAGGTAACTGAATAGAAGGAAAGAGCCATTGAAGACAAGACTATGATGGAAGATGAAAAGAGAAATATGACCAATAGAATTGAGGAAAATAAAATTGAGTTTGAAAGAATTTCTAACATGCAGATGGATACCTTAAGTCAAATGATGAATGCACATCATGAGCTAAATATGAAAGACATTGAGATCTCTACACTAAAGATGCAAAATGAACAATTGAAAAATGACCTAAAAAGAGAGAAGGAGATTGTAGAAAGCTTCAAAAAACCCAATGAGGCCATCAAGTACTTTGAAAAACTACTAAAATCACCAAGGGATAGCAATGATACTTTAGGACTAGGTTACATCAACACTGAACAAGGAGAGTCCTCCAAGATTGTAGAAGAAAGGAGTAACAAAGGTAAGAACACTAAACCTACTTGTCATTATTTTAGTAAAAAGGGACATACTTCTAATGTATGTAGGAGAAAAAATGACCATCAACATGATAAGCCTAAGAATGCAATTTATCGTCGCAAGTGCAAAAAGCAAGGACATCAAGCACATGAATGCAATACTAGGACTATCAAAACACCAAAATTTGAAGGTCACTGCTACAATTGAAAGAAGTATGGATATAGAGCATTTGAGTGCAAATCAAAGCCTATGTGGACATCAAATTAGGCAACAAGGGAAGGTAACCATGGTCATCACTAAAATTGGGACTATAACACCAAGTATAACTGTCATTACTGTCAGGAATATGGACACATTCTTGAAAACTACATAAGGACACATTTTAGAGAAAACTATAGTCGATGGTTAAGTCAAACCACATGTTTTAGTTGCTTGAAGACTAGTTATATCAATAGGAATTGCCCAAAAAAGTCAAAGGCACTTAAGTCAGAAGTCAACAAAGAAAAAGAAAAGGTAGATGTTGAACACTTCAAAGGAGAAATGAATAAGACATAGAAGAAGAAAGATGAATGTAGCTCATCAAATGAAGGGTTCACTTCACCTAATAGGTCAATTGATCACACTTCATCAAACTAAGTAGATAGAAGGCATGAGGGACTAACTTACAAATTTTTATCATGCATTAGTCCTAGAAAATATAGTACTGAAAAGAAGAGATTAGCATGATTATAGATGCAAAGTTGAAATTCAAAGTTTTCACTAGTATTGCTGAGTCATCCTTAGATGCTGAGTGAATGTCAATATATGTTGAGCTACTAGTAGGAGTTGAGTGATTGGTCATAGCTGAGTTGGCAATGGAAGCTGAGTAAAGAGGAAATCTAGTTGGAGTTGAGTGATAGACAGTCAATGGAAGCCGAGTTATGCTGAAATCCTTAAGGAGTCGAGTGTACAGTTGTATATGCACTAAGCATTTAATGCTATGTTTTGAAGAGTATAAGGTCAATTTTACTATCATTTCTTGTCATTCAAATGTAGAACAAGAATGACAAGAGCAAATAAGTGATTGAAGAACAACAATTAAAGCTTTTCACTAGTACATTTGAGACCATTTTTCGACCATTATTGGTCAAAAGTTTGACCCAATTTTTGACCAAACTTTGACCAAGTTTGACCAACCCGTTGGTTGGAAATTTTTTGGTCAAAATTTTGACCAACTTGCTGGTTGGTTGAAATTTTGACCAATGCGTTGGTTTAAAAACTTCCATAGCCATGGTGCAAGTTCTACCAAGAATTGGTCGAAATTTTGACCAATGAAGGTAGAAAATTTTGACCAATGAAGGTAGAAATTTTGACCAATGAAGGAAGAAATTTTTGACCAAATTTTTACCTTCGACCAATAAAGGTAGAAATTTCGACCAATGAAGGTAGAAATTTTTACCAGTGAATGTAGAAATTTCTACCAATGCGTGAGTGTAAAATTTTTTTAGGCATTCTATAAAAAAGTTCACATGCCTTGCATGTGATATGACATTTTGCATGCATCTTGCACTCTCTCATTCGGCTGATGATGGAGAGTGGTCTGAAACAATGATGCTAAAAAACACACACACAATAAAATCCAAAACGAAATTGCATTAAAAATGGATTGTGGAAATATGATATTGTTAATTTTGCATGCATGTCTACTAGGACAATCACAACTTAAACATATAAAAACCATTTGAAGATGAAGAGTGCTATGATGAGTTATGGTTGTTCATCAAGAAGTGCTTGGTCAACATATTTATATGTTCCTTTAGCTTGAGGTTTGGCATTGAAGAGGTCACCATTAGAAGTGGTTTGGAGCTGCTCCACTAAGACACAACTTGCTGCTATGGAAGGGATTTTACTTCTCCCATCTAGTAAATGGATTCACATGAGTTCTTCTTCTTTCTAGTTCTCATGGTAGGCTCTCTCCCTACCTTTGTATATATTTTGTAAATTTTCTTTTGGTGTGCATAGTGTTAGTATAATAATGCACAAGCTTCTTGCTTGTTGGTAGTTTAGGTGTTTAGGGTAGTTGGCTTTGCTCTACTCCCCTTTGCCCTAATGCAAGCAATTCTCATTTTTTATTTTCTTGGTGACTCTATTTTCCCAATGGATAAAGCACTTTTATTTTCCCAGAGATTGCTAGAGTTCTCTATTTTGAGTCAAAAATAGTCCCATAGTTATAGCCCCTATTGGTACCCATATAGAGCCAATAATTAAATTTTCAATTTATGATCTTGAAATTTTTTGAACCATGGTTCAAAGTGGTTCTAAATGGCACAAAGATTCAATGGATTATCCTAATTGATCTTGGTTCAAAATAATTTAGATGGTGTGAAAAAATTCATAATAATCTACCTTGGTTTAGAAAGATCTTGCTTGTTTCAGCATGGTCCCCAAAGGTTTAATCCAATTCAGAGAGTTCAAGAGTTCACAAATTTAAAGTTCTAGTTCAAAAGCTCAAAAAACTTGTGTTTGAAGAAACACATGTTAAGATTGTCTTCACACTTGTCTATTCCTAAATTGGAGTGTGTGCCAAATAAGTCTGACAAATCACTTTATAAAATGACAAAGAGCTAAAATATTTTTAAATCTCTTTGAAGGTTAGGTTTTTGAAGACAATTATTATTGGTTTGGAATGTATTTTATATGTAAACAATGACATAATATTTATGTTTGACTTTGAGTTTTATTTAAAACAATTTATATTGAGCCTAGAGATCATAGACATTGACCTAAAGTGAGTTGAGGAAGACAGGGAAAGTTGAAAAGATATTTCCTAAACCATCAGTAGGTCAAGTGCCACACAAGGTTTACTCAAACATTGATGCCATAGTTGTGCTAGTTATATTCCATAACAGAGGGGCAGGTGCAAGTTGAATCTCATATGAAGATGTGTCTAATAGGGTCGACTTTTCAAATTGAGCACTATGGGCAAGGATAGGAATGTTATCTGGTTTGTCCAACTAAGAAAACACAGATGGTTTCTTATGATAGGTGATTGGTTATGGTGAAGACATGAAGTGAACTTCAGAATGGGGTGATGTTGTGATGGGATCAATGCCCCCTAAGTATTGGAGGGAACATGAATCAGACCCTATTGCAAATCATTCAAGATATGCTACTCGTTTGAATGATTAGCAATCAAATGGTTCCCAAAAACCAATGAAGTCATCTACACCCTCATCTAGTCTTTATGTCAGGAATTCAACAAGATGGGGAGGTTGGTGATTCTCCAATCCCACTCCATGGTGCTAGGTAAAATGTCATGTATATCACGAGAGAGAAAAGGAACCCATCTTTGTCTATTTCTCATCTTTTTGAATGACTTCTATGATACTTTTTAACAACATAGTGATTTTCACTACTTACCATTGGTAAAGGTAATCAAAATTTTAATTATTCTCTATCTTCCTCAAGGAATATTTACCATAATCAAATTTTGGTTGATTTGATGAAGCCCATGCAATTGTGATAGATTCATTGCTGAAGCACAAATGGAGCAATTGAAATATTAGGTAAAATTCCCAAAAGATTATTGATCAAATTGATAAATAGTGTAATAAAATAATAGTGAACTCCATGCTGATCCTCACATGGCTCACAAGATCACTTTGATATAAACATCTTAAGGGAGCTCAAGCAATCCAACAATTTATGATTTATAGGATTCTTAAAGTTAGTAAAGAAAAATTTGAGACACCATCATCATCACCAATGGTTCTGACCATTCTACCAAAGACAAGGAAATCAGAATTTTCTTTGATAGTTCACTTGGATAACCTTGTCCGTCACTAATTGATTTCAAATGGCATGAAGACCACTAAGAAAATAGTGATTGAAGTAAGAAGAGTCTAAGTTTGAGACAATTTAATGGGTGCGCTTCATGGATTAGTTAAAATAAGGGGCCTTGACAAATGATTTTGTGGAATATGGTAACTTTTCTATGGGGTAGGGATCCAAAGTTGACACCAAAATCAGTGGAAAAAATTTCATAATGGGATGATGCATTTCATATACATAAAATAAATGTCTCTAAGATGCATCATGTGGAACTCGAGCATGTATGTTTGTGCATACAATATCTTTCCTTGTGCCAATGTGGTGATGGATAATGTAGGCTCTAGTTTTGTTGAGGGTATGATCTACAATAATGAGTCTTTGATTGAAGTTTTCAAAACTATTTCAATCTCTCAATTCATGGTAGCGACCCTTGTCACACCTAGAGGAGATCCTTCAATAGGTTTAGACAACTCAAGTGCCACCTATTTAAATGTACCCTCACTCTTAATTCGATGACATCCTCTCTCATTCATTTATAAATATAACATTTATAAACATGTAACTCATAATATAATGTAAACTATTACTCATCTAAACTATTAAACATCACTAGAGAAAAATATAGTTATCTAGATAGCACAAGGATAAAAGAGATTTCATAGGAAAGAATCTCCAAGAAGTAGTTATCAAAACTAATTAACCTCATCGATTTTAATAGAAATTATATAAACATTTGAGAATGAAGAGTTAGGGGTTCCAATTTTTAGGGGGAGAGGAGTAGACTTTGTGCTATAAAAAGAGAGTCAAGAATAGCAAAAAGACAATAGGTGGATTGTATTTTTCTGTGGGTTTTATGCTACAAGAGGGTAGAAAAATTTCTAAATGAATGATTAGTGTATGCCAAGGGACATATTTTTCTTTTTTTTTATTGCATTTAGAAGAGGAAAGTTTTAGTATATTAGAACTTTGGGTTTGTGTGTTATCTTTTTGGTCATTTGATTGTCTCTAAATGCAGTTTTGATGCATATAATTATTGCCACAATTGTTATTAAGATTTTGGGTTTTTTTATTCATGTGTTTGGAGAGAACATTTTGTCTTTCTTTCTACATTTCTCCTATAATGTAATGATTGGGTAAATGAGCTTTGTATGATTTTCTTATTATTTTCTTTTAGTTAATTAGTTTCTTCGCATCTATGTCATGTTTACAAGTGGACTTTTGTTTGCCTTTTTTTCTTTCTAGTTAAAAGCATCTGTATTTGTAGTTCCATGAATTCATTGTAAATCATACACGAGGAGCTGTACCTAGATAAATTCAAAGGGCATTTACACTCTTCAGTAGAGAAGTGACCCAACTATTAGTGTTGATTTAGTCTTCCTATCTGAGAATTTTGGAGTTAATTTGTAGATATTTCTTCAAAGGACAATCTATTCACTAACAACTACCTATTAGTTAACTTGAGAGCATGACTTGATATGATTAGAGTTATCATAGGAAAAAAGGATTATGACTTTGACCTACTAAAATATTTATGCTAAACATTCCCATTCAAGTCCAAAAAGTCACTCCCAATTAAAAACTTTGTGGTTATGAAAGTGGATAGTTTTTTTTCTAGTGCAACAAGATCATCACTTTTGGAGAAGGATGCATGGCTTATTTTGTAGCTAAAATTGAAGATATTACTTCTATAAAGGTTGAGGATAATGGTCTTAAAGAATTCATGGAAATTGCGTTACAAGACGGTAGCTCATTGAATTTGTATGAGTTGTACATATAGATGAGGCATCAAAATACTCTAAAAAGGAGGAAGGTTGTGATCAGTATAGGAATTGTCATGAATTCTCTTTAGAAATCTCCAAGTGTCATTCAAAGCCCTAAACTTGGATGAGATGATTTTTTAGACTATGAAAGCCTCTAACATTGGGATTTTGAAAAAAATCAATTTATTTTGATGACATAATTTTGAATATTAGAGATATTATAAATTTAAGAGTGAATTCTGCAAAACAATTTGATTATGATTGCCACACTTCCGTAGACATGTATTAAACAATAATTCATCCAATTTCATCAATTGGATATCAAATCACATTCATAAAAAGACACAACACAATTATGTAGAAACCAAGTAATCAAACAAGAGGCATCACAATATTGGATTTTTTAAGTGGACATTAGAGACACATTCCAAATAATTTTCTTATATGGGTTTCATTTCTAGAGTCATGTGAGGTAAAGCCCACATAGAAAAGTTCATCAAGTAATAGGCATATCACAAATTGTATACTCCAAAACCACTAAATAATCTTCAAATTGGGGTTTTGAGCATATTTCAATCAATTTCATGAGATGAACTTTATCTCTAGAGACATTTGACACAAAATATCATGAAGTTTTATCGAGTGAGTGCCACACCATAGAAATACCACACTTTAAAATCAAATATCTACTATGTTCTTCAAAGGGGGGTTAGTTACATAGATGGGTCTCATAGTAAGACCAAACAAAAAATGTAAGAAAAAAACAATTTTATGTCTTAGTATGAAACATCAATTAGACACAACTCTTGAAAGGAAAAGAGTCCAATTTGTCCTATGAGCTTTGGAATACACAACTATAAATAATAAATATTGACATAAAATTAATTGTAATTACTCTGTATTGCTTTGGTCCTTATCCTATTTCAACAATATAATCACTAATGAAATTATATAAATACAAATGCAATTTTTTAAATAACAAAAAGAAAAAAATTGACTCACACACTTGATTTTATTGTTAAAATTGATAAGTGTAGGGATCTACGTTTCTAAAATTTTAAACTAGTTTATGCCTGATAAAAGATAAGTGCCAACATGCACATGACTATTCGGCCATCAATTAATTCTTTTTGTAGTTGCATGTTATTTTTAGAATAAATATAACACATCATATATATTTTACAATTATAAAAACAATTTCATGTTCCTTTGAGAATATATTTTGGTTCTTGTATTAGTTTAATAAAAAATATTAAAAAAGTCACCTTAAAATTATTATTTTGGGACATCCTCTAATGAAAATTTAAAAATAGTGGGTTTGCAACATTACTGGATCTTTAATCTATTTTTTGTGCTTACATTTTGTTCAACTCATAGTAAATCATGAATACATTGGTGTTCTCATTTACCAGCTATAAGAAGAAAAAAGTTTTTGGCATAAAAAAAGAAAAACTAGTTTGTGGCTTTGAAAATTTACTTACTTCAAACTTTACACAATCAAACATAGAAAGGGACTCACACAAATTTCAATAGTTCTATACTAGCACAAATTCTTTGGGATTTTATTAAAGTGATGTGTGCTAAGAAAGAAAGGTTTTGCCCAATAATCATTAATATTCAGTATGAGAAACCTACCAAGTGGAGGTAATGCATAATTTATTTTGTGATCATTTGAATATTTAAGATATTGTTAGGCCACATGGATAAAATGTTTACAACATTCTTTTTCCTAAAATCAAGGTCCTTGCACATGTTTTCCACACCTGAAAACTCCACAGACAAGACAATCCACCTTTAAATTTTTTTTAAACACATACAATTTTTACTCATTTAGATCTTTCACTCTATTATTCATATTAATCAATATTATGGTGAAACGTGCTAGAAAGGTTGGATATGCATCATCATGAACAAGTTCAAACCATAGAAAGTAGTGTAGATGCTTAAAGTCATCCCTAACACTATATTAATGTATTTAATGTCTATTGGAACATTATAGTTATTTATTTATTATTAATTATGTCTATTATATATATCTACCTATTTAATAAAATTTATTTGATTAAAGTAGTTCATTTTTGTAAGGTATTTAAATTAAAGTCAAACATAATCCCTAATGTATTGAATTTGATTTACTATATGTTTGCTTCATAAATCTATTTTAAAACAAATTCAATTTATATAAATCCCTCCCATGTCCTAAATCTTCCTAACCACCATTAAATTAAATCCAATTTAATTTAATTGTAATTGATCCCTAAATCCTACCCTATTAACACATGTTTCTATCTAATAACCCCACCCACTAATAAACTAAGATTAATTATACTAATTACCATTTCACTATGCCCATTAGCTCTAATTATTTGTTCTGACATGTGACAAAAGAATTGAATAAATTAAAAAAAAAATCTTCTCTCAAAACTTATCTTATTTGCCCTAAATAAGAGACTCTTACACCCCGTATGGCATCTCTCACATATTCTATAAGTTTTTATTGGTCTTCCTCCTTTTACATACACATGTACTTGGAGTGCACTTGACCCATTATATCCTAAGTTTCTCATACATGTGTGAGAAAAATCCTTGAACTGACATGGTCTGTGTGTCTCCCTTGTGGAACCTATGTGGATGCCACATAGGTGTCACCTCTTTAAGCCTTCCCAAAAACCTATAAATAAGGCCCTTGCCTTAAGCATTGATGATCTTCCATTGCATTAGAGTTATTATGCTAGAATAGAGTTAGAGCTTTCTTACATTTATCATAGTATTTTTTAGTAACCTTGTTTGGTAGATGCACTTGTTGTTCTTAAATATTAGTTAACTTTCATTTCTTAGATCTTGACTAGTTTTCTTTTGCTATAACATTCAATCTCATTTGCATTGAATTCTTGAGAGTAGTTATTGCAAAACTACCTCTTGAGTCCTTCAATATTCTATTTTTAATATAGTTTCATTTTCATTCTACAAGTGTTCTTGTGCATTGTATTCTATCATAAGTTTGTGAGATTCATCCATATTGTGTTTGGGAGAGCACATCTACAAACCTCCTTAATTAGAAAAGAAACAAGTTCGTTTGGGGTCCACTTATTGAGATGCTCTGAGGTTGTATGAAGAGTTTTACTTATTTTAAGTTTCATTTTCTCTATAAACTCAAGCTTAAGTTAGTTTTTGCATTTGATATTTGGTATATATGTATATTTTCAACTAGAATAATTTTCCTTATTTGAGTGTGATACCAATAGGTAGGTTTTCACGTGTACAAGTAGTATGCATGCTTTGCAAGAGATGTTGATGAAATGAGAGTTTGTGTACTCTAGATTGCATCCCACTAATTATTACCTCCTCTCTTCATCCTTGCACCCTATTAAAAAATACATTTAGGCAATACAAAATACATAGTTATAGATGTTCAATAGATATACATTCACTTTGAAATCATAATGAGTAAAATGAAGCAAAAATCTAGTAAGTGCATTAAAAAAAGGTGGTGGTGATAGGTGCAAAGGCACCTCCTTGTAGTGATCTCTTACTTTATTCCTTTTCCCTTGGTTAGAGGCTATAAGAAAACATGATGACAATTCTAAGATGGGTGATGGATAGAAGATGGCCTGCTAACCTAGTAATATGTAAATTAAAGGCATGAAATTTTAATTTGGAAATGACATATTTAATTAATGCTTTAACAAAAAGTTGATGAAACCCTAAAAATCTTATCTACATGAAAGCATATATGAAAGGTCAATTGTACCAATTGCACATGATGAATCTCAAAAAATGAAGCATAATAACTAAAAAAAAACCTCTAATGAGAACTAAGATATCATCCATCCACGATAGAAATAGAAACCATGTATAAACTAAAATGAATAAGATAAAATGTCAAATATAAGCACAAAATAGATCTTGAGAGCATATAGAGGCCTTAAATTGATATATTCCATTCTAGATTAAGGAAATAAAAGAAAATGTAAGAAAAAATAATAGAAGGGGCTAAATTAGAGAAACTATAAAAACCAACATCAATGCCCTTAAACATTTGTAAGGCCTTATCTTAGCCAAAAATGGGAAGGACCTTAGGGCCCCACAACCATTATGAGAATGTACCACATGAGTTAACCAAACCTAGTAATAATGATAAGACATAAAATATGTTGGAAAGATTTAGGTATGGTATGAGAGGGGGTTGGGGGGGAATCAGTACCACATAAAATTCATCCCTAATTAACTTTCTTAGCATAAATCGACAGTCTACAAAATGCTTTCTCTAATATATCCTACTATAACTGATAAAATGTAACTTAATGTTAATTAATAAAATTTTAAGTAATGATCACTTAATAAACATCAAATGTTTAAACTCATGACACAATATTTTGGTCTCATAGAAAACACTTGGTTAGAGGCAAAGACTATGATGGGGATGGTACCCACAACTAATCACTGCAGTAATAAGGTGTCTAATTAAGAGATTACAATAATATCATCTTTTGAATGACCACACCCTGTTAAAAGTGTTTAATATCCTAGTAGGAGTATCAATATTCCTGTCAAAGACTAATTTGTTAAGAGATTTAATCCCACTTACATAGTGTTCACCTAGTTAAGGGATTTACAACATGCTTAAACTAGAACTCTCTTAAGTCATGTTAAATATTACATTGTTAAAGGATTTAGCAATCTTGTTGACAAACTATTAAGAATAAAATAATAAGAAATTCGACCTGTACTAGCCTTCCTTCAATTCTTGATAGGTACTTTATGCTCCCTCATTGTTCTTTCCACCTTATTCATACTGCTCACACCTTTTTTATAATCATGTAGCTAGTAGTTTGTTATTTCCAACTTATAATGCTCCACTCTCTCCTTATACTTTCCATTGATCTCTTTTATAATCCTGCTTACCTAACTAGTTTCCAATTTCTTGACCTACTTAGGGTTCCATAAAACTTGTTAATGAATATGCAAATCATTTTGACTTTTCTATAGCATGTGCTAGATAAAACATAGTGTAAACCTAAAGAACATTATCATAGATATACCTGTGTCGATATATTAAATACATATTAATATATTAAATATATATTAATATATTAGTATAAATGTATATACTAATATATTAATATATAATACCAAAATGATATATATATCTAAAATAATATAATAATAATAATTATATAAATCAAGATTCTTTGGTTAAATATAATCCCAATCATACATGTTAATGAAGCTCCCCTTCATTAGTAGGCCCATTGTTTGATTTGACCAAGCACAAACCATATCTCCATCGTATGTTGGGTCAGATGACACCATGGCAAATTTGACCTCAGAAATGTTGATGTTGTCTCTCCTTATTTCCCTTATCAAATATGTATATTGATTTGTTCAATAAATAAATCACCTTCACTGATCCCTATCATGTTGCATAAATTAGGTTCTTTAGCACACGATTAAAACCTTTATTATCTACCAAAATTAATGGGTCACAAGAATGGTTGTGTGATTTCTTATGAAGTGGTAAAGGTGTAAAGTCACATTGATTTATTTTATAAGATATTAAAGAGGGTTAAAACACTCTCTTGAAAGTAAAATATAATATTAATATAATGACAAGTAAGGGCACTAAAATAAGGATCATATAATATAGAGAGTTATATTATAAATCTAATAAAAAAATTAACACTACTATGATAACTCCACTAGTTTTCCAACGACTCCTTCCAATTTGTGATAATATTATTGCAATAGTGACTCTATATAATCTTTAACATTATTTTCCAACAATGACAACCTTTACAATTTAAAAAAAAATAGTATGCGCATAAACATCATTCCCTTTGTATTTATGATTCATCTCTATCTATTATATCATCACATATTTGAAATTATTCCTATAATCTATCCACATATTACAGCTCAATCATTTATCAAAATCATTAATAATTATTAGATCAAATATTTTTCACAAAACTTGGCTTTGATATCATGTTGATTTTCATGGATCGATGCAAAATTACTAAGCATTGTCAGATTTGTATGTGTTTCAAGAGAAGTGATCTCTGTTTTTATATTGTGAATGATACATGGAGAGACATGTCCATTTAAGGGACATGTTTATTCAGTTTATTTCATTAATATAACAATTAATTATTTAACACCCCCCCCCCCCACCCCCCCCCACCCCCCCCCACACACACACACACACACACACACACACACACACATATAACTTCAATTTTGTCTCATGAGTGTATCCAACTAAAGCTACCAAACATTAACAAAATCCTCATCTACCAAACTAAAATACAAGCATAAACAAGCGAAAAAACCTCCTAGAAAAATAACTGATTTGTTACTTATGTAAAATATCATACATGAATGCCAATAAAAAGTAGTCTAATGCCTTCACATATTTCACTCTATTTCTTCAAATCCCTGTACACAATGTCTCTACTCCCTAGAAACACATTGTTTCTTCATTTCCAAATATGAGCATTGCTTCTTTATCAAATGGTATTTTGTTACTGTTTTCAAAATTTTAGCTTCACCAAAACCATGTCAATGCTCATTCTTTGAGGTAATTAATCATTATTAATTTGTTTACCTTTCTAGAGCTAATGTTTCCTCCAACCTCTTTGATGCACAATAAATGCATCTTTATCACCATCTTCCTTTTTATATTTTTTCTCCATTTTCTCATTTAGGGAAAAACAGTTAAAACCCATAAATTCCCCCTTTACTAATAAGAAACTAGAAATTAACATTAAACAATTTTCTCTTTTTTTTAATCTAACCTTTGAAACTATGAGTTTTGACACTTGATAACCTATGCTGCATAAACCATAATAGGCCACAAACGTGGCCTTTCTATGGCACAAATGCTACATGTGCAATTGTGCAAGAGGGATGATTCCCCAACACAAGTTTTGAATTCATTTTTTTAATAAATAAAATCTACTAATTTAACTATACATTTTAAATTTAAATTAAATTTAACAAATCCATATTAAATTGATTGTTTAGTTTTACCTTTACAAAAATGAACTATTCATTTTTATATACTAAGCCTCACAATTTTGTAAAGGATCCATTTGGAGTGAAAAATGTTCCCATAGATTATTTTTCCCTAAGTTTGTTTTTCTTTATGAACACTAACTTATTGATATATGTTACATATGTTTTGGTCAAAACTCTTTGATGACTAGCTCTATGTTACATGATATTTGTGAAAATGAATTGTTTAGAACACTATGCAAAAGTAGCCCATTTATTCATAATTATTAACTATCTCATATTCATCAATCCACTTAGTATACCTCAAAATATATTTAGTTTACACATTAGGCTCTGCAATACAAAATCCAACTTAAGTTTTGCACTTACTAACTATTATTATTTGGTTATTGCAGATAAATTTTCTATGATGCATTTGAAGAAGAATTTGATCATTTTTCAAGATTGCAAATTTTAGAAAAATATAGATTTCTTGTGTAAAATTTCCCCAAATATGATAAATATAAAATGAAGTAAATTTAAGGGGTGTATACATACACACATTTTTGTTTGAAGGGATGGAATAATCTAATGTCACGCTCAAGAGTCCAATAGCTCTAAAACTCTGATATTTCTAGGTGTAGTTTTAAATATTGTTAAAAGATTAAAGTGGCAATTTACTACTTTGACAGTGCATCTTGAATTTTTTTTGTGATTGCAATAAGAAAATTAATTTCATTATGAAACAATTTTGTTATTATTTATTAAATAAAAGTTGTTATTTACCTTTTTGCCCAAATAAAATATTTTAAATAAGATAATAATTTTAATTTTATTAAAAAAATGGAAATTAAAATAACTTATTTTAAATTTATTTAATATATTAATTCATAACTTAATTAAATATTTATTTAGTACATAACAATACAAAATTTATGTCATCTTTTTAATCATTGAATAAATCCATCATATTAATCTCAACTTAGTTGCAATATAAAAGGGGAAAACTACATATCTATGTGAAATCATTGAGAGATTTCATTTGCATAAATAGGATTTGACAATAAGAGGATCAATTATAGGTCCTAACTCTTTGATGGGCAAGAAACATTCCATGAGGATACAATTCTTACATAGAAATCCACATGGCTTTACGACATGAAAACACAACCCTAGCTAGGACATTCCCAAGTGTACATTGTACCTTGAGTTGGACAAACATTGTGTGCCCCTTGTCCAATGCTCATTGTACACCTAGATAACTTAACCATTTCCTCTCATTTATCATTTATGATTATCCCTCTTCCTTGCATTATTTGTCTTGGTTATCCTTCCCCCTCTTTTTTATTTAGTTTATTGGTTAAAATAATACCAAAATAGTGCCTTCAAAAGTCTCATCTTTCCATATTTATTAATTACATTTATTTATGTATTTTTTTTTACATATTCATATAATGGAAAAAGTCCCATAATAATTCCACCCATGTAATTCTACTATCCTAGGAGATAGAAGATCTCTTCATCCAAAAATACACAATTTGTTTTTTATATGCACGTAGAAAGTTATTGGATTGATCAAGTCTAAAAATAAAATATAAAAATAAATAAAATATAATAACACACATAGTAAAACAACACACATAATGGCTAGTACTTGCCTTAATTATAAAATTGTAGTTTTGAATAATATGATAGCCTAAAATTATATGTTGTACTAATAAATTTAATATTAGAAAATAAGATTGCATTAGAAATAATAAGATATCTTTTCAAACTATATTCATTAGAATATCTTTAAAAAAAATTTAAAAAAGATATAATAAACCAATGAATATAATTGACAATTTTAGAAAAATATTTGTGAGAGATATTCTAAAAATAATTGAAATACTGTAAAATTTAATTTTACATAGATATATTGGGAAAAGTAAAATGAATTTGCAAGAGTAGAAAATATCTTTAAGATAATTAAAATATTTTAAAATAATAATTGTTGATTTTAGATAGATATAATTGTTGAGCCTATCCTTCCCACTCTTCCCTCTAATTTTAGAAAATTGTAGATTTCTTATATAAAGTTCCTCCAAATATGATAAATTTATAAAATGAAGTAAAATTTTAGGGTGTATACATACACATATGTTTGTTTAAAAGGATGCAATAATCTTATGTCATGCCCAAAAGTTCAATAGCTCTAAAACTCCAATATTTCTTGGTGTACTCTTCAATATTGTTAAAAGATTAAAGTGACAATTTACTGTTTTGATAGTACATCTTGATATGTTTTTGTGGTTGTAATAATTTTATTTTTAAAAATTTCATTACGAAATAATTTTTTTGTTATTTTTTAAATAAATTTTTTTTATTTAGGGTCAGTGCAAGAAGTTGGGTTTCACTTTTGGCCAAAAAGTAGAAGTGTTTTTCCTGTTTTTGAAATTTTTTGTCAATTGATGTCAAAATTTGAGGTATTTAGAGATTGAATATTAAAAAACTCCAGAAATAAAATTTTTAGTGTTCGGAATCTAGTTTTTGAATAAGTAATTTATTTGTGACCCATATGATAGATTATTTTTTTGGTATGGATCTTTAAAAACCACTTTTTCAAAATGCTTGTTTTAGGACCATACCATGCTCGTGTATGGACACCATAATTTGACACAAATAAATGAATTTTTGCAAATCCTTTTAAAGGGAGTTACCTAATACACCTAAGATTGATGACAATATTTTTTCTTAAATTTTTATTGAATAATTTTATTATTATTAATTATTAATTGGCTATAAAGGTAAATCTTAAAACCTCTCATGTACGGACCACATAATTTGATCAAAATCTCACCTTTTTTCAATTTTTTTTTTAAACATCAAAAGAATTGTATGTAGATTGATGACATATAAATTAATTTACAAAAAATTATAAAAATAAAAAAGTTATTAAAATTTTAGTGAATGTCACTTTTTAACATTTAGGAGATAGTTTTGATTAATAAATAATGAAAAAATAGAAAATAAACTAATAACACCATAAAATTTACATTTTTGAAATCAAAACAGCAAGACCTATAATGGGTTTTTGTCTCGTCAAAAAATTCAATAGGAATGACTATAAAAAAATTATGATGATACCAGAAATTGTCGATTAAATGCCTTAGAAAAAAAAGGAGCACAAAGGCATGGCTTGGTGGGACCAAGCCTATGCAATGAAATTTTTTGGCATGATAATACAAGAGTATCACTTAATTCAAGAGATATTCTTAAATTGAGAATTGGGTCAAAAATATTTGATCCACATCCTAAACACCTTTTGGACATGACTCAAACTGAATTGTTTAAAAAATTTGTAGATGTTAAGGTATTAAATATTAGCATTAGTCAAAGATCTTTTGAAAAGTGTAAACCATGGTATGTAAGGATTAACAAGGAAAGAATCACATGTTGTTGTAAAACTCATATTCAATGTCGTTACCATTATGATGTATTTCAATCTATACATGGTACCATGCATAGTAAAGAAATGTTGCAAGAATGTGGTATAAAAATACCACCTCAAACTATAAAAGATTCCATATCAGGTTTATTTTGTAAGCCACCTAATGATCAATACTTTCTTTTCAATGCATGTCTTTCTAGTACATGTGATATGTACGACAATCTTTCTTTGTTAGATGAATGTTTGCATGAAAATGCTTTGACTACTTTTGGACAACAATTAGTTGAGGTAAAAAGATTCAAAACTATTGAATATCCATTGAAGGATGGGAAGTTTGGAAGAAGGTGTGTTCTAGTTATAGATAAAGTTACTTGTCATGCATTTATGGATGAGTTTAAGAGTGTGATCATACCAAAATATGTTAAACACTCTCAATATTCTAGATGGCTTGATGGACAATTTTGCATATGTAAGAATACATTTCCAATTGGTATTATACTTTCAATTGTTGACTTTGTAGAGAACTACATGCTTGCACCGCAAGAAGAGGTACAACCACAATATTACAATTCAGTGCATGTAATAATTTATGTTCATATAGTTTATAGGCATGCACCTGATAGTACAAAGGAGGATCAAAAAATATTGAGAGAGTACCATTTTTATTTAAGTGATAATAAACTCCATTCATCTGAGTTTGTCCAATATTGTTTCAAGGTCTTTTATGATAATTTAAAAAAGAGACAAATTCAAATGACACAACATTGGATATGGTCAGATAATTGTACAAGACAATTCAAGAATGCTAGAATGTTCTATTGGTTGAGTAGGACACATAAGCAAACTAACATCCAACATGTGTGGAGTTTTTTTGAGGCTGGACATGGTAACAGAGAGCATGATGGTGCTGGTGCATGTGTGAAGAGAGCCCTTAGTAAAGAGCAATTAAAATTTGAGGAAAAAGCTAAATTCAAAAATGCACATGAGATTGTCGAGTGATGTAACAAATATTTATACACGAGATCAAGTCAAAACTCTACAATCAAACATTTCTTCTACCTAGTTGAAGAAAATAATATCCCTTCAAGATATGATTGTGATACAATTAGTGGTTTAGCTAAATGGCATTCATCTAGGAGTTCAGATTCTAACACTTGGACTATATGGATTAGGGAGCTCGCTTATTTTTGTCAATTTTGTCTTGCAGGTGAATGGAAAGAATGTGAGAATACAAAATGGGTTGAAGATTGGCAACAAAGATCATTAGCACCAACTGACACGCATTTTGAAGATGATATAGTAAATGAAGGCCAGAATGTTACTTTTGCATCAGAAGACTATGATCATATTTCAGACCTCATAGAACCTATTATGAACAATTTAATTATATTTTTTTGCGATCTCATGCTTCAATTTATATAATTTGCATATGTACACGAGTGATTAAAGTGTTTCTATACTTTATCTTATCTTGTAGGACATGTTTATGTTGTTATTGCACCTAGTGATAATGATGAACAGACTAAGTATTGGCTAGCTAGATGTGTGGAACCTAAGAAAAAATGACATGTCATCAAGTAGATGATGATGGTTTTGAGTATCCAATTGGGTCTATCATTGTAGCTGGCACCTAGCTACGTAGATACCTAACAAGAAGAAATGGTTTTCCAGCATATGAAGACTACCAAACCGAAAAGAATATTTTACACTATTCTCATTTGGTTGTGGCAACAAATATCAAATTAGAAAGATACAAAGGGAGACCCACCAATAAGGTATTATGGACAATTTCAATGGACGAGCATGAGACAATCATAGATGCATTGCAAAAGAGAGAAGATGCAGATGGTACAGTGGGATGACTACATTTAAATCAAACACATGTAAGTTTTTTCATTATTGTATTATTTTTATATATATGTGCTTATATAATTTAATTACATGTATGTTTGTGTTGTCAATACCAATTTAGAGAACTTATATACCTCTTATTCAAGTCTCAATTACAATTTATGCAAATTTAAATGTTAAAGTGGATCGAACATCAACATCTTGTGCAATTTCACATAGTAAGTACATGCAAATTACACATATATATTTACATAGTTCAGATTCCTTGAATATTAATTTATGTGTTTATTAACATGTGTGTTTTTGTTTTACATTTTTATTTTACCAGACCTCATTTGAAGAGATGTGTTCAACCAATTTTATGTTTCAAATGAGTTCAGTGAACTATAAATATATCATTGACATTGTCTTACATATATTGTGAAATATGTTGTACAAACTAATTAAAAAATGAGAGTTTACTTCTATTTGAAAGTTAAAGGTATGTGCACTTGATAAATTATTATAAATTAATTGTCAATTTAAGTAATGACCTCCTATTTTGTTCCATTACTTTTACATTCAAGCATGTTTAAATTAATGTTTGTTTGAAGTTTCAAATTACAATTGATTGTAATATTAAAAACAAGTCACTTGCACATGATAATTTAAAGATCATTACTCATTGTATTGATTATATTTTAGATCATTACTCATTGTATTGATTATATCTTTCATTACCAAACAACACATTAAGATCAGTTATGATGTACATTGTTAGGTACGTTACCCATACATGTGTGTCTTAAGGGGACATGGGAGTCCTAATAAGTCATTATGTCTGTTATAGGTTATGATAGGTATTCATATATTTACTACCACATAATAGGTCTTATTAGGTGATAATGAGTCTTACATTACCAAAGAACACATTAAGATCACTTATGATACATTGTTAGGTATGTTATCAATACATTTTTTAATTGAGTAGGTCAATTTTATTTGTATGAATCTGAATGCATAAATTTGATGTGATATTTATCCAATAATGCTTTATAGATAGTTAAAATTATTGTTCATCTTGCATATATACTTACAAAATGTGTCATATGTTCATGAATAAAATATGTCAGAATAAAGAAAATGGTTTGAATATACTTAAAACATGGTGAAACATAGTAATATATGTACTACATATGCAAGCATGATAATAAATTGTAAAAAAATAGTACATGGTCTAACATACATTATAACATGATCTATGAAGTGAAAAAATACATGGTCTAACATACAGTTTTAACTATCCTGACACAAAGTGTACATACATCATAAATAATATATATACATCATAAAAACACAATCTATAGGTGCCAACAAGACCTAATCTATTTGATTGAATGTCCTCTTTGCTCCACGTGAAGAGGACTCAGATGGATAATCATGTGTAATATGAGTCGTCTCGTCATGTCAGACACCCTGTGAGGTAGATGTATCACCCTGTGTAACATGAGGCACGTCTCATCATGTACTTGCTTAATTGAAATGGGTCTCAAAATCTAGCTTGCAAATAAATTAAATATTCACTACATAATAAAATAAATTATACCACATGAGATGGGTGTCTTTGATGGAGACACAACCCAAAAATAGAATGGACACAACAGAAGAAGGGAAATTGTATTAACTAAAAAATAAGCTAGTACATTCAGTACAGAGAAAATAAACTTCAAAACATGCCCTAAGGGCTTACAATAGCATAAATGTGGAGATAGTTTCTCTTTTCAGTACCTCCTCTCAAACTCCACTCTGAACTGCCTTCTACAATGCCCAGAATCTCCTTAAATAGACCCTGGAGGGTTAAGGACTAGGAATACATTTTAGAAAGTGCTAGTAGGAATCCATCAACCAAATAGAAGGCTCTAGAAGCTGCATTAGAAGTCGGTGCAAACCTAGAAGAATCTAAAAATGGTAACTGAACTTCTGGGAGGCATAACTTTTGAACCGTAGCTTCGATTGACGAACCGTTTACATTTCCAGAAAGCTCTCAAAGTGGTCTATAGCCCTATGGACCAGATTTTATCATCCCCCATTTTTTGGCCCTTTTTGAGGTCATTTAATGCCTCTAACCTAACTTTGAAGCATTGTTAGGAGGTCTCCAAAACCCAAAAAACTGCAATAACTTTCAAACCGTGGGGCCTTTTGACTTGATTCTTTTTTTGGAATGCTTTAAATCAAAATTACATTCATCTGGCCAATTCACACCTTTTAGTTTACCAAAATGATGGCCCAATTACATACTCCTATTTTTTTGGGATACACTAGCACATTGATAGTGGAACTGTGAGAGTTGGAACCTTTATTTGACCCAAATGGGTGTCCAAAAATGAAAACACATGAAACAGAAACTAAGTCTAAGTACATTTTTTGGGTGACACAGGATTGCCCTTATACCTCTGGATGCTCCTGCATCAGACATCTAGGGTAGATTGAAAAGTGACCCTATCACTTATGAATGGTAGAGGAAATCCCAAATGGGAAATCTTAGCTGCTAAAATCCAAGTTGAGTCCTCGATCAGTCATCCTTTCCATTTGACCAAATACTCTTCATATTGCCTGTTTCTAGTACTCCTACCCACATGATGATCTAGAATGTCTTCTATCTCCTCCTTCTTAGAAGCAGGAATCATACATGGCTCTAACACCAGCTCCTCATCTACACCATCATCATGATACTCTGTTAAATCTGCAATGTTGAAAATGGGAGAAATGTGAATACCATATGGCAGCTCCACCTCATATGCATTTCTTGAGTCATGTTTCTTCAAAAATTTGCAGGGGCCAAATTTCTTCATTTTCAGCTTATTGTAAGTATCGACTGGAAATCTTTCTTTTCATAAGTGCACCATGACTAGATCCCCTACTTGGAATTCCTTATGTCTTCTCCTTTGATCAGCCCTAGCTTTATACTCTTGATTCATCTTGGTAATGTGTGCCTAAACCTCCTCATGTAGATGCTTTATATGTTCAGCAAATTTTTTCACTTCAGCACTTGTCCTTTCCCCTTGCTCTATCTTCCTCAATTCTAGTGCAGTCCTTGGGCTATTCCCATATACAATTTGGAATGGTGATTTTCTAGTACTCCTATTTATAGAGTTATTGTAAGCAAACTTTTCTTGTGGTAGAATCAAATCCCATCCCTTGGGCTTATCTCCAACTAAACATCTCAGCAAATTGCCCAGACTTCTATTTACCACTTCTGTTTGGCCGTCAATTTGTGGGTGATGCGTGGAACTAAATTTCAAGTCTATTCTCAACTTTTTCCAAAATGTCCTCCAGAAATACCCCTAAAATTTAGTATCTCTGTCAGAAACTATACTCCTTGGAAGACCATGTAGTCTTACCACCTCTTTGAAAAACAAGTCTGCAATATGGACAACATCATGAGTTTTGTGGCATGGAATGAAAAGTGCCATTTTGGAGAACCTATCAACCACCACGAATACTGAGTCATTACCCCTTTGTGTCCTTGGCAATCCAAGAATGAAATCCATACTTATGTCCTCCCATGGCCTTGATGGAATAGGCAATGGCTGATATAGGCCAGTATTGTGACTAAACCCCTTGGCAACTTGACAAACCTGGCAACTCTGTACAAACTTCTTCACATCCTGTGAAATTTGAGGCCAAAAATAATGTTCTCTAAGAATGGAAATGGTCTTATCTTGACCAAAATGTCCTGCCATCCCTCCACTGTGTTTCTCCTTAATCAAAATTTCCCTCATGGAACTCCTTGGAATGCACAATTGACTACCCTTGAACAACATGCCATCCTGAATCAAATAGTCTAACCACTTGGTTCTATCTACATCAATAGGTTCTTTACAAGCTTTCCATGCTTCAGCAAAATCAGGATCCTCGTTGTACAAATTCTTGAGTTCATCAAACCCAACTACTTCAACCTGCATTACTGTAAGCAACAACTGTCTCCTACTTAGTGCATCTGCAACCCTGTTAGATTTTCCACTTCTATGCTTCAACACAAATGAATAACTCTGCAAGAACTCTACCCACTTCATATGCCTCTGATTCAATTTACCTTGGCTATTTAGGTATTGTAATGCGTGATGATCAGTATGCAAAAAAAAATCTTTTGACAATAAATAATGCCTCCATTTCTTTAAGGCTTGAACTATTGCATAGAACTCTTGATCATAAACATAATACTTCTTCTTTGCATCATTCAATTTTTCACTAAAATATGCAATAGGCTTACCTTCTTGGCTTAATACAGCCCCAATAGTGCTGCCACTAGCATCACAATCCACCTGGAAAACCTTTCTAAAATCTGGAAGTGCCAACACAGGTTGTTTTTTTACCTTCTTCTTTAGCAATTCAAAACTTCTCGCAGCTGCTGCAGTCCATTTGAACTCTTTTCTATCCCCTCTTATTGTATCAGTTAGGAGTGCACATATGCCACTGAAATTCTTAATAAACTTCCTGTAAAAACTAACCAGACCATGAAATGATCTTACCTCAGTAGCAGACCTTGGAGTAGGCCATTTCAAGATGGCTTTTACCTTCTCCGGATCCATTTTGAGACCTTCGAGTGATATAATAAACCCCAAATAGACTAACTCTCTTTTTGCAAAGATAAACTTCTTCAGATTAATTAACAGTTTCTCTTCCCTTAGCCTTTCAAGGACACTATGAATATGCAGTAAATGTTCTTCCAAAGTCTTGCTGAAATTAAAATATCATCCAAATATACAATAACAAATTTTCCCAAGAACTTCTTAAGTACCTCATTCATGAGCATCATGAAGGTGCTTGGGGCATTCATCAATCCAAAGGGCATGACTAACCAATCATAAAGACCCTCCTTGGTCTTGAAGGCTATTTTCCACTCATCTCCTTCTCAAATCTATATTTGATGATAGTCACTCTTGAGATCTATCTTTGTGAAGTACTGAGCTCCACTCAAGCAGTCCATAAGATCATCCATCCTTGGCAAAGGAAACTAGTACTTGATGATTATCCTATTTATACCTCAAGAATTTGTACACATCGTCCACTCTCCATCCTTCTTTGGTGTGAGTACTATAGGTACTGCACATGGACTCATGCTCTCTGAAATCAAGCCCTTCCTCAACAGCTCTTGAACCTATCTATTTAGCTCCTCTATTTCAGTAGGAGTCATCCTATGAGTAGCCTTGTTAGGCAAACTAGCTCCTGGAATCAGATCTATCTGATGACTAATTTGCCTTACTGGTGGCAATCCATTTGAAACATTATCAGAGATAATATCTCCAAACTCCCCTAGTAAATCTGAAACTTCAAGTGGTATTTCACTACTACCTTCTTTATCTTTCCTAGGAATCAAAGCATAGCACATATGCTGATGTTTCATGCCATCTAAAAACTTCCTTTCATCAACAAGACAAATCCTAGCACTGATACATACCTTTTCACCTTCCTTTTTCATGGGCTTCAATTTGTGGTGAACTCCATCCTTTGTCAGAGAGTATGTGTTTGCATGTCCATCATGTACTACATATCTATCAAACTGCCATGGTCTACCCAACAATAGATGGCAAACATCCATTAGAATAACATCACAGAGAACTTCATCATGATAACTCCCAATTTTGAATTTCACTAAACATTGTTCACTTACCAGGACCTTATGATCATCTTTTACCCAATCAATCTGATAGGGCTGGGGATGTTTCTCCCTCTTGAGCTTTAGCTTAGAGACCATCTCTTCTGATACCAAGTTATTAGTGCTACCACCATCAATGATTACATCACAACATTTATCCTCACACTTGCATCTAGTATGGAACAAACTCCTCTGTTGTCCTAGTTCAATCTCACCACTTAGTAGGACTCTTTTATTTACCAAGGTATCTCCTCTTTTCGCATCCTCTGAATGTGATGATTGTGCATCTTCATCCACATGAGAAACCCTAGCTTGGCCCTCAGCTCTCCTATCTGTCCTTCCTTGTTGTTGAGGGCATTCAAAGGCACGATGACCTTCTTCATTGCAATGGAAATAGGTACCATGGAAGCCTCCTCTTCCTTGTCCATGTCCTCTACCTCTTCCTCTCTGATTTCCAAAGTCTTGATCATGGGAGCGGTTGAAACCCTCATTCCTCTGGTTCCTGCTAGTACCCACATCTTCATTTTTCTTTTGGGTTTCATTGCGGCCTCCAGATGATCTACTGCTTCCCCTTCCTCCTTGACCATGCCCTCTTTGTCTTCCTTCAAACCTTTTATTCAACTTCTATTCAAATCGTAGGGCAAATTGGTATGCCTCTTAAATGCTGGTCATTCTTACCAGACTTAATTCCTCCTAGATGTTAGGTCGCAACCCACTGATATAATGAGCAACCTTCTCCTTATTTTCTTCTGCATGCCTCACTCTAATCAAGAGTCGATAAAATTCTTCTGTATAGTCTTGGACTGATCTTCCTGCTTGCTTTAACCCATACATCTTCTTAAACAAATCAAGCTCGTAGTCCACAGGAATGAACTGCTTCTTCAATTTGTCCATCGTGTGATCCCGTCTTATGATCTTCTCCTTTCCTCTTCTATTTGTTTCCAATTGAACCTCTTGCCACTAGATTTTGGCATTTCCTTTTAGTTTGGCCTTTGCAAACTTAACCCTATCTAGGTCCTTGATAGCCTAATACTCAAAGTATTCTTCCAGTTCATTGATCCAATCGATCAACTCATCTGGTTTCAGATTTCCTGAAAATACACCTACTTCAATTGTGGGTCTTTTCCCAAACTTAGTAATGGCCCTAAAAAGCCTTTCCTCTACATGATTCAGAACTTCCTTGTCAAATTCCCCTTCTGGTCCCATTTCTTCTTCTTCATTGTCTTCCTCACTGTCGTCACTTGCGGCAACATTTGCTCCTCTACGGAGCTCCTCTTGCAATGCCTGTACCTGCCTTTGGAGGGCTCTAACCTCCTTAGGTTTAAGAGCTTTGGCCCTTCCACCATGCTCTCTTCATGGAGGCATCTTCTAACTCGAACTCACAACCACACAGTCCTTGTGCAAACTGCCTCACAGTTGGCGCTCTATCTACACACTCAAGAAAACCAGCTCTGATACCACTTGATGGAGACACAACCCAAGAACAGAATGGACACAACAGAAGAAGGGAAATTGTATTAACTAAAAAAAAGCTAGTACATTCAGTACAAAGAAAATAAACTTCAAAACATGCCCTAAGGGCTTACAATAGCATAAATGTGGAGATAGTTTCTCTTTTCAGTACCTCCTCTCAAACTCCACTGCGAACTGCCTTCTACAATGCCTGGAATCTCCTTAAATAGACTCCGAGGGGTTAAGGACTAGGAATACATTCTAGAAAGAGCTAGTAAGCATCCACCGACCAAATAGAAGGCTCCAAAAGCTGCGTTAGAAGTCGGCACAAATCTAGAAGAATCTAGAAATGGTAACTGTACTTTCGGGAGGCATAACTTTTGAACCGTAGTCTGATTGATGAATTGTTTACATTTTTAGAAAGATCTCAAAGTGCTCTATAGCCCTATAGAAAAGCTTCAATCGTACCCCATTTTTCATCCCTTTTTGAGGTCATTTAATGCCCCTAACCTAACTTTGAAGCATTCTTAGGAGGTCTCCAAAACTCAAAAAACTACAATAACTTTCAAACCGTGGGGCCTTTTGACCTGATTCTTTTTCTGGAATGCTCTAAATCACAATTACATTCATCTGGCCAATTCACACCTTCTAGTTTACCAAAATGATGACCCAATTACATACTCCTATTTTTTTAGGATTTACTAGCACACTGATAGTGGAACTGTGAGAGGTGGAACCTTTATTTGACCCAAATGGGTGTCCAAAAATAAAAACACATGAAATAGAAACTAAGTCTAAGTACATTTTTTGGGTGACACAGGATTGCCCTTATACCTCTGGATGCTCCTACATCAGTCCCTTAGTAATGGGAGTGGGCACACTATCAAAACTACCAAATGCAGCAGTGGTGAGGTCCTGTAATTTACAATACATACATTTTTTTAATTTGATTTTAGAGCATAATGAACTATACATTATGTACATAAATCATAATACTAACCTCAAATGATGATGTAGGTACCTCCATTTGGCTAAGTCTTGTACTCTCAGCAACACTCATGGTGACGTAGTCCTAAAATTATGGATACATAAACGTTTAGTCAAAATTAAATATACATGAATAATTATAAAGTACATAATTTGTACTCTACACTTTTTATACACTATAAATTAAACATGTATATATAATGTATATATCATACCTAAGTGGTAGCCAATGTCACAGATGTGTCTACAGGTATGCTAGCATGATAATCATAAGATGGAGTCAAAAATAGACTATACCAAGGCCTGTATGGATGAGTGTGATATCCATGCTCCTGTTCGTAAAATCAAAACACATAAAATATATATACATGTGAGTCAAAATTGTTCAGATTATAAGTTAATAATAATGTACATACATAAAAATAATACAAATTATTTTTCTTCAGTCAAAAGTTCATACTGCATGTATTTGAGGCTGTGCCTCAATGGTAACTAGAGTAGGACTTGTACTAACATTAGTATGTGTAGATGCAAACAATCCCTACAAAATCAAATAAAAAGAACATATGAGCACATGTTATTAAATTCAAATTTGAATATACATTTTTACAGTGTAATTCAAAGTGCATACCGTATGAGGGATGCCAACATCTATAGGTCTCGAAAAAAGACTATACTGCCTCCTAGGAGGAACAATGTCATCCATCCTCTGTTATTTGAAAAGTACAAATTAATATAGTTAATACAATTACACATGTATGTAGAAAGTAAATAATTATGTGCACTTTATATTTATATTGAAATTAAAATTTTACTTGCTACTCTTGACTCTCTCCAAGCTCTCCCTATTGCATGAGGTCAACAAATGATGACACGTCTATCTCATCACTACCATCACCATGGGCAACTTATACATCATCATCAAAATCTACACCCTCAGCATAATGGCCATCGTGTGCTGCACCAAGATCACTCTGGGGGCCTGTGCATATGCCTCCACAACTAGTACAAATATGTCCAAGTGGAGGAGCATGTACCACTTGCGTCCACTGCTGTACTAAATTTCTTGAAAGGGCACTCAAATGGGTAAAAGCAGATGAAATTGCATGATGATGGTGAGGAGCAGGCACAATAGGTGCAGGAAGAGGTACAAGGGGCTCAGCTCGCATGTGATTTCTCGTTCTGTCACTCAGCTTTGCCCCAAGTCTATCCTGAGGCATCCCTCTACCAACCCCCTGAAATGCTTTCATATCAAAATGGTTGGGTTTCAAATCCAACTCAAACTCAGCCCATAAATTCCTAAGGAAGTACATGGGCACCTCATGGTTAGCGTGTGGTGGATGGTCAAATACCATCCACCACCACTCCCAAAAATGTGCTGCTATGCGTGAATGTGTACACCACCTAATAGAAATGCGAGGCTTCTTCTCACTAATTGGTTCTCCTATCTTAGGGTTTACAAAATAATGTTGAAAATTTCCTTTACCTATATGTAGGTTATAAACCTCTCTGTATGATAAGCCATCAGAGTAGAAAGCACACATGCTTTCCCTCCATGATCTAAATGAAGAATGGAGTCAACCATGCCTTGCATGCTATCTACAAGACATAGTAGGTGAAGGGGGGGGTGCCTCTCACGTCGAATAGCCTCTATATCACTCATGAGGTCATTGAGGTTAGGCCTCATGGTCTCGCAGAGCTCATTCGCGGTGGCTGGTGGAGGTGTGGGTGGAGGTGGAGGTGGAGGTGGAGGTGGAGGTGGAGGTGGAGGTGGAGGTGGAGATGGAGGTGGAGGAGGTGGGGGTATGGGAGGGGGAGGGGGTGGCGATGGGTCCATCAAATATAATTTGCATATATTTAAACAACATAAAACATAAAACACATCAAAAATACATCACAACATAATACATGACAAAATTACTATTTAATAAAATTTAAATCTAAAATTTATTAACTAGATCTATATAAATGTGCATATCTTTATTAAAATCATATCCATTAAATAAATAAAGTTAAACACTTAAGTGAAATTAAACATTAAATACTAAATTTTTAAGTATGAACTCATTATGGATTATACATGTTCATGTCTCAGGATGAAACAAAGTTAAGATTATGACAAGGATATGGTTTACAATTTTGTTATGTTAACAATTTTCATGATGGCTAAGCTTAAGATTACTATAATGATTGTGATCCTTTAATGTTAGGGAACTTACCTAGGATTATGGTTTTAGTTAAAATTATATTTACTTGTATCGGATATTTATTATGGTCCTAAGATGAGAGTTAAGGTTACAATTATCTAATGAAAGCTTAGAGATAGAATTATGATTTCATTAAAAAATATTTATTATTGTAGTTTGAATCCTAACTATTATCCGCTTTTTAATGCAAACTATAAGTGTAGATCATGTAAGGTAATGAACTAATTTACATGTGAACCCTATCCCTAACCATATAATAATCCTAATTCTAATCATAATCCATAATTCATTACCTTATGAAGCTTTGGCTATCCATTTTATTGCCAAAGTAATCCCTTGGCTATCCACAAAATGGTCCTAATAGATTTATATAGAAGACCAAATTGATTTAAATAAAATGAGCAGGAAGAAGAAAAACTTACACCCAATATTCAAGGAGAGAATATTTTAACATACTTGAATTATACCAACCAAAGTGAGATAAATAGAGTTCCAGTTGTTGAGTTTTCCAAAGATTTTCTTGTTGATATAAAGACACATTTCATTTATATGTTAAGGTTTACTACAAATGGAATCCCTAGGTACCTAACCACTTAATTATGAAATCTCCATCTAATACCATATTTACTACACAAGGTAGGGGACTCAATATTTAGCCCCAATAAGATAGATGTAGAGACATAAATCTTACTACCCGATACAAAGAAAAGAGGTCCAATTTGATCATTAAATGACTCGTGTTGCACTCTTCTAGCTTAAAAAGAATACAAATATATTATCAAAAAACTATGTACATTAGATACTTATTAATTATTTGGAGAGTATATCCTCTAACTTTTAGAGACAATTGGTTATCTCTAAGGAGATAATGTAATGAGTCAATGTTCAACAATAAAAACTAAAGAGGATGCAAGAGGACACCTTTTCATAATTGATCTAGAGAGTCCTAAAAATTATGATCTAACCCCATTAATTTCTTTACTAAAACCTTGACACCAATCATAAGAGAGGACACCATTTGACATTTAATATTGCATGGAGGGCTTGCAACATCATCATAGTGAAACTCCATTCCACCCTTTTGTAGACATTTTCATAATCAATTACTTGAGCATGCCTACACTCTATCCTAGAAATGTTTCTCAATCCAAAGTCTTCCAATAGGTTATCAAGTGCTCCAATATGCATAAATATCCTTAACAAAACACTTTTGTGTAGGGTTAATGATCTTCTGTAGGATATCTTCTAGTCTAGAGGCTAAGACCTTGGCAATAATTATTTTGTATGATACGCATTTAGGAGTGTTCTGTCTCTAATTTTTAATGAGATTCTTATCTCCCCTTGGGGATCAATTGATTACTTGACCTAGGGATTTTATGAGCCCTCTGTTGATCACTTGATCAATTTTATGAGCTCTCCATTGATTACTTGACGTAGGGATTTCTTAGTACTAATTTTTTGGATGGAGGAGATGATTTATGATAGAAATGGGTTTATAACTTGGAATAATGCATCTTCATTCTAGGAATGATGGTTCTCATTTTATCCCTATCTTCTAAATCATTTTGAACTATCATTATCTTCTAACCAAAAAAATTGATTGTAAAACTAGGAAAAAGATCTTATTATATATATCACTAGAGGGTGGGTATTTCTTTTTATAGAATAAGGCAATATTTTGTTATGTGGCCTTCCATTCTGCAAAGGTAATAAACATTTAGGCTACCCATCCAAGGGTCTAGTCCGGGCTCCTACTCACACTGATGTGGACACCTCCACCTCTTGATGGTCAGGGAGGGTTACTTAATTAGATGCTTGATTCGTTCTAGTCTCTTCTAATTTTTTTATGATGTATCATTTTGAGACCTTGATATCAATGTTTAATTAGTTTTAGGATTAGGGTTCATTTTGGTTTGTACTGTTTGATTAGGTTTACATGCTTAGGTTTCAATTAGGACAAGAGTTAATAAATTGAATTAAGTTTTAAAGTGCTAAATTTGGTTTTAGATATAGAATTATAGTTAGAGCTTTTAGATTAAAAACCAACATTAATTCAAAAAAGTTAGGTTTGAATTTCATTTTAAAGTGTTCAATATATTATTGAGTTCTATTTTAGGGTGATTTGGTTTAGTCTTAAGGTCAACGTTTAACTTGGTTCAATCTTCTAGGGTAATGGTTCAATTTGGTTAATGGTTGGGGAAAGGATTTTTAATGTTAAATTCAAGGTTTCTACTCTTAAGTTGGGATATATAATTAGGATTATGATCATGGTTTAATTCAATTTGGTTTATAAGTATAATATTAATTAGTTAAGGACCAAGGTTACCTTTCAATCTTAGGGTTTGACATTTATAAAATTAGTACTCAAGGTAAGATAGGAAAGTTATTTAATTATTTATATATTACCTGGTGTAGGTTTTAGCAAATTAAGATTAAGGTTAAGATGATAGTAAGGGTTATGATTAGAGTTAAATTCAATACAAATTGACATTATAGAACTAATCCTAAATGACGCCTAGCCAAGGGATCCAAAGAACTAATCAAAAGTTTTACTAAGCAAGCAATAACATACATACAATAATTTATATTTATAAAAAACATAAGAGATTGCATTCCTTAATGAGCACATTTACATTTCATTTTTAAATAATTATAAACTACTAAAAGTAAAATAAATTACACATCCACATGAAAGTTCATATTAACTACTTTAGTTCAATCCATTTAAATAATTTATATACATTTGTTCCGAATGCCACTTGGAAAATTAATTCGGAATTCACAATCATCCACTGTACATGTCACAGGGTATGAAAGGCTGAAAGAATATACATTTATAAAATAGTTTACATCATCCATTTTCGATCCATGAAACAAAGTACAATACAATTTAAGTAAAATCATTTTAAATACTATAAGTTTTTTGTTTGGATCCCTTGGCGGGCTGTTATGTGATTAAGTATTTTATATATGTTTAGGGTTTTATTTATATGGTTAGGTCGAGATTATAGTTTAAACAATGAATTTAGGTCGAGGTTATAGTTAAAACAAGGTCGAGGTTATATGGTTTTAGGTTGAGGTTATATTTATTTGTAAAATTACATGTTTAAACAATAAATTTACATCTAATCTAATCATTCAACATTTTAATAAATACATAAATTAAATACATTTCAAAACATCTAAAATAATAATTTTTTAAATAAACATTTACGAAACTACATTTTAATTAACAAACACAAAAATTTAAACATTTAAGTTCATTAACAATGTAAATTTACAAATTTACGTACATATTAAAAGTGAAAAATAAATAAATTAACATACATATTAAATTGAAAATTGAAAAAAATAAAGTAAAGTAGTATAAAACATATTAAAATACCTGTGTATCGAAAACTAGCAACAAGGGGGTAGTTGGTAGAGCTGAAAAATAGGCTTTGTATGCGTCTCTAATCGGGCTCCCATTTTTGAGGTCATGAAAATGACCTCAAAAATGCCAAAAAAGTGCTTATATAAACTTTTACAAATCAGGTACCCGATTTGTAAAAAATTGGGTACCCGATTTCTAAGCAATCAGGTACTCGATTCTTAAAAAGGCAGGCGCCTGATACTTAAGCGGCTCAGGCACCCGATCCGTTTTAAATATCAGGTACCCAATTTTTAAAATTTGGGTTGGGTGCCCAAAGCGTAATTTTAGAAACGGGTACCTAATTTTTAAAAAATTGGGTACCCATTTCTGAGAAGTACAATTTCGTAGATCTGACTTCTGCGAAATTGCGACCCAATTTCTTGCGGTCACCCTTTACCTTTTCACCCAAATAAAAATGTTTTTAATAAGATAATCATTTTTTATTTTTACTAAAAAAACATGAAATTTAAAGTAATTTTAGAATAAATTATTTGATATATTAATTCATAACTTTATTAAATATTTATTTAGTACATAATAATATAAAATTTATGATAGAAATGCTTTAGAATAGCTAAGAGGGGGGGTGAATTAGTTATTCAAGGTCCAACATGTCCAATTCAAACTTTTTCACTAAGTGTAGTGAGCCCATTCAACCATACATTCATCCAAGCTTTAATATTCCTATTCAACAAGTTACTATAAATCAACATGCAAGCATAACACATAAAAAATCAACACATAACACAGTGACTTACATGGAAACCCAATTTGGAAAAAACCATCATTAACATGCTACTCAATTCTCACTCTTTTGAAGTGATGCCCAGTGAAAGGCCTGCCCTGTTAAAGGCTTACAACACATTGTTAAATGTGACCTTGTTAGGGGATTTATCCACCCTGTTAGAAGTCGACCTCATTAGAGGACTTTAGAACATTCACTTGGAATGCCACCTTGTTAAAGGATTTATAAATGGCTATTAAACCAACCTAAGTCCATAGGATTTCCATATCTAATACAATTTCTAGAGAGTATTAGAAAATGTTTGACTTGATTAAAACATACAACTTAACTTGCAGATCTGAGATCACTTCTCAGCTCATACCATTGCTTGGCTTTCAGTCTCTGCAACCCTTGATAGCTTGCCCTCCTTTTAAGCTTAGTCTTCTTGAGTCTCCATGCTCAATGTACCAATGCAATCATCTCTTTCTGACCACTTTTTGAAGCAAACCCTTTGTGCTCTATTCTTCCTTCTCCCAGATGTCTTCTCCTTGACACCCTTCTAATCACTTTGCAATTTGGCACTCCAACAACTTTTGCTTCTTAGTCTATGAATCCTTAAATAGAAGTCTTGGAGTTCCTTTCTTGCTCAATTCTTCCCTCCTTTGATTATAATTCATATAGATTAGGTAGGATTCATTGTATCTAACCCATATTATCTTTCCTCTAGAAACTTCTTGAATAATCCTTTTGAATTTGCCCAAAAATAGTTTACATAGAATTCTGTACCATTGGCTCATTATCCTTATCCTCTGACTAGTTCACAAAATTTAAGATAACAACTATGTCGGCTCAGTTTTGGTGAATCTTCATCATTTACAATAATGCAACAGATCGACACTATTGAAATATTGGTGCTCAACACATACTATGTTACTTGGTACCAACTATGATTTTACTGATGTTCGGCACCTGAAGTTGACTCGGCACCAACTAAGATTTTCTAATGCTTAGCACCTATTACTTTTCTCAGCACTTGAACTTCACTCGGCACTTGAAGATCACTTGGCACATACTAGATTTTTCTTTTGCTTGGCTCCAATTGAAAATTTTCTTAGCTTCAACTAGCTTGCTGGGCACTCACTGATGAACTTAGTTTAAGTTTTGCAATCAACCTTGTTACAACTTATTCCTCCAATATTTCTAAGTGTGACCAACCTATGTGTTTTTGAGTATGTTATCAATACATCATTTAACCATTGTCTTAATTGATCCTTTTACTTCATTACAATATTGTAGTGCCTGCCCTCGTTTACCTTTTTATGGACACATTGTTTCTATTATTATCAAACTATGTTAGACTAGTTTTATGTTGATGGATTAGTAGCATTGTTTCAAGACTATCAGACATTATGTTATGGATTCAGTTGATGTATGATGAGATTATTTAGACTCTACATTTCATGTATGCATGATGATTATTACATTGCTTTCAGTTATTGATGATGATCAGTTAAATGGTTTATTATCACATGTGTTTTATTATGGATACTTACCCCATACTTGCATGTGTATGGTGTGCGTGTTTGTTCTTATGTATGGCATTTCTGATGTGGTTAAGGAAGGGAGTCATAGTCACCTGCTAGTCGAGATCTACACGATGCACCACTTCTTGCCATTGTCTATTTAGCTTAGCATTGTGTATATTGTATGTACATGTGTGGTTTTTATGTAGGTTGCAGGTACCGAATATCGACTTCCCTGAATTTCTAGGATGAGCATACCCTATCGCACTATATCAATGGTAAGAGAGGGGAGATAAATTCTCAAGTCTAAATCCTAAACCCCTAAACCATTTGTCCTAGTGAGGTAGGACAAGTAACTAGATATTTTACCTTCTAAATGTGTCGGATAACATAATTCATGATTTTTAACCCTTTAGATTGATTTTGTATGAATTGTTCTATGATGGTTTTTCATATTTTATCTTGGAAGTCTATGGTGAATTTTCTATTAATTAAGTCTAAATAAATAGATTTAATTAATAAATTAATTATTTGGGAAAAATTAATATAATATCATGATCTTTGATATTTTGATTATAATTAATTAAATAGAAATTAATTGATAAAATAATTAAATAAAAGAAATTACAAATTAAAATTAATAATAATTGATAATAATAAATTAATAAATAAATAATAATAATAAAAGTTATAAGAGAATTAAAATAAAAGTTATAAGCTTGCCTAGGAGTAAACGCACCTTTTGATTGCACAAATGTCAACAACACAAGAGTTAGTGCACAAATTAAGCACATGGTGTCTACAACCTTATGACTCATCTAGAAGGTTGAAAAAGACTCATGCTTAGTTGTCAACACCTTCTAGTTGTTTTTAGAGACATTCTAGGTGCTTGCTGAGAATTCTTTATATTCAGGCACTCCTAGAAGCTTAGGGAGAGCGTTTGGAGCGTGTTTGGAGGACTCGAGAACATTGGAGAAGGAAGGAGCTTGCTTTGTAGTTTCTGAGGAGAAGCGAATTAGCATCAGTATCCGAGTAGACACTAGTGATTTTGCCTATGTTAATTTCGCTTCTTGCACTTCCTGTCTTCTGAATGCTTTCTAAGGGTTCTATGTGTGAATGTTCCAGTTATTTTATTCTTGTCATGGATATTTAAATTTCTTATGTGAGAAAACCCCACAAGTGTAGATCTAAGAATTCTATGGACTAGGGGTTAAAAATATTATAGTCAAACCTATTAGAAGAATTATTGGGTAAATTTAGAGAACAAATATTTTATAAGAATTTCTTAATTTATAAAATTGGAGAAACCCATTTTGTATGAAATTATATATATATTTGATTCGCAGACACTATTGTAAATGTATTCTTTTAAAATATACATCTACATTTACAAATTTGTGTATCTACACACACACACACACACACACACACACACACACACACACACACACACACACACACACACACACACACACACACACACACACATTCAAAAATGTTGATCTTTGAAATATATCATAGAGAAAATGATTTAAATGAAATCATTTTAATGAAAGAAAAAAATTAATGCGGGTTTGATTAAACGTTTTTGAAAACGTTTATAAATTTTTTTTATTGAGAATTGTGGGGGGGATGGATCCGCACCCCGTACCCGCCTGCCATCAAACATAGAGTACCTGCGACGTAGGTACTAAAATGATAGCAGGTACTTGGTACTGCTGTTGTCACAGGTCCTACGATCGTAGGGTACCTGTGTACCGCGACAGTGCAGGTTATGTATGAATTGTGACATTTGTTTAAATTGTAAGTTTTACATTCAATTTTTATGATGTTTTAAAACATTATTAATATTGTTAAATGTTGTAAGTTTATATATATATATATATATATGTATGTATATATAAGTATGTATATATATATTAATAGTTATTATATATTAATTATTAGTATGTATATATATATATATATATATATATATATATATATATATATATATATATATATATATATATATATATATATATATATATATATATATATATATATATATATATTGTTAATGAAATTTTAAATATCTAAGATTCTAAATAAATAATATAGTTTTAAAATTAATCAATTTTCTTAATTAGAATTTGATCTAATTAAGGTTAAATGATATTTAAGTTATTTAATAGTTTAGTCCTTCTCAATTGTAAATTGAGTTTTTGAAGAATGATAATTCATTATCAAAATAAGAATAACATATAATTCCTAGAACATTTAGGAAATTTAATTTCAAGAGTTAGAGGGAAAATTTTTAAACCTTCAAAACAATACATGGGTTAGGAATACGTACAAAGTGTTTTTCAACTTGATATCTAAATTTGAAAATGAGAACTGAGACCTCCACATTTTATTCGATAATGTAATTTTAGCAAACTAAAACATGTGCTTGCAATTATGTTTACTCTATGCTTCTTGTTTTGGGTTCTTGGGTTGACTAGTGTTGACCAGTTATAGGACATCTACCAGAGGCTCAGGGGTTATGATTGTGATGTCATGATGATGTTTTCTGATTTTGGTCTTTATAAACCCAACCATGGTTATGTGATGGTATGCTCTATGAGATGTTTGTATTTACTAATTGTTAATGCTTTCTAGTCTTCTTGTGTGAAGCTGAGATTCATATGTATGAGACATTTGACTTAACTATTTTGAGTCATCAATCAATTATACTTGGGTTACTTTCCAATCATTTGATGGAATTGAAATTGTTATCTGATCTTGATGATGTCATGTTGTGACATGTTTTGACTCAACCATTTTGGAGCCTTCGAATAGTATTATTTTGAGATACTTTTGGTTGCTTATTAAGAACCAATGATTATCGTGATTATCAGGGATACGTTCAGTTGCCAATAGAGAGCTGTTGTGGTCATGATTATCTATGATGTTTTTTCAGTTGACTCATGGAGATTTGATGTTTATATTATGGATTATCTTTTGTGACTTTGAGATTGATGATTCCATGAGCTTAGGGTAGGTTATCTACTTGTAGTGTCGGGAAGTGGCTTGGAATGGGGGCCGAGGCCCTAAGAGGCTACCAGGGTAACTCATTATAAGTTTCCTTAATAAGTGAAAACATTCATACCTAATACTAACTAAATGAACGTAAAAAGATAATTGTTTTTTTCTCACCCATGCCTTGAGTGCTAGTACAGACTAGGATGGGAGTAGAGAGAACGCTTGGTTGTGACCTTGCATTCCATAGTATGCCTCGTCTGTATGAGAGGATACTAGTGGCCGCACAGGGATCACTAGGGGGCCGAGGTCTATTGGGAGACTACCAGGGTAACTCTAGCATGATCCGTATGATGACACTTTCTTGCTTGCATAGTAGGTTTCCTACATGTCTTTGTGTGCCTCTGGGAATTAGATGTTGGATTTGTGTTGGAACCTTTGAGTTAGTATACTTTTAGGATTCCTTGACTTAGAGAGTATTTATTATATGTGATTTGAAAACCTATTTGGGACTTGATATTATCTCCTTAGCACGGTGGGAGTGGACCATTTAGGTTCCACGTGGTCGGGTGGTAGTGCTTTATCACTCTTATCATTTGAGATCCGTTTGAGACATTACAACTGATGCATTTTTTATTATGATAGTGGTCATGTATCCTTATATTGATGATTTGTATATGTTAGATGATGTTATCTTATGCTTTATTTTGCATGTTAGATTTCTTTTCTGCATATGATGTAGTATGATTTAGGAGTGACATTCCTACTATGTTAATACCAATGATCTCCTTGATCATTTGGAATGTTATGCATAGAAGGATGGCTAGGACCCGCGATGGTCTAATGATGCTATTAACGGTTGGGAGGAATTGTGCACTTAGATATTTATGTTTGATTACTTATGGTTATCTCTTATGATGATGTATCATGTATGATGTATGGTTTCATTTATGTTGTTGCATCATGGATTAGATTTAGAATGATGATATACTTTATTTCACATATGTATATTCTTTTAAGCCTTTCATACCCTGTGACATGTACAATGGATGATTGAGCAATCTGAAATGTAATTCTAAAAGTACACTTGTATATTGTTTAAGTACGTTGGATGTATCATTATTATTTCATGAGGATGTGATGTTAGATGAATAGATGAATTAGATGTGATTCAATGTTAAGGGATCCATAAAGAATGTAACCTATTATGTACATATGCTATGTTTACTTTCACTTGTACTATTGCTATTGCTTCCGTTATTATGTATAAGTTGTAAATGGTTTTTACTTTCATGATTAAAAATAAATAAAAATAAAAAAATGCTACCAAACTTAGTGAAATTCTAGGTTAATTCTTTGGATCCCTTGGCGGGGCATTACATGAACTCAACCTTTCTCTTAGGTGCTCTTGTTACATCTTGTTGATTGAATCCTCTTCATCAATCAACTAAGTGATAGTACTTAAATCTTATAAGAAATTGTCATTCCTATAGATAGTAGGTTTGACATCAATGACAAAAAAATGATTGAAAACATTTTGTTAACAACAATCTCCCTCTTTCATTCAATCTTCTTCATCAATGATCTTTTTAATCAGATTTCTAACAATCTCCCTCTTTGGAATTGATAAAAAACCAAACTCATCAACCATCATACTAAACTATTTAACCAAATGCTAACTAAGTTAGAATAGTAAGTCAAATGCCAAAAAGTAATTGTATTACTACCACCGTCAGTTTTCACATCTCCCTTTCTTGATCTACTATCCTGATTGCTTCATTTCAGCTTCTCCCTCTTAGCTGTTGTATCCTTGTTCTTTTCTTTTCTTCCTTTTACAATTTCTCCCTTTGTATTGCTCATCTTCTGCTACTCTCTATTCTGATCAACTTCTATGTCTTCAACTATTGATCATTTTTATCTACTTCTTCCTCAATCTTCATTTGATTAGTTTTTGCATTTTCTCCCTCTTTCTTCATTTTTTATCTTCTCAATAGTTGTTGATCAATTTCTTGACATTTCTTCCTCTTTGACAACAATGCCAAAGACATACTATTTCAGCATCTTAATATGCAAGTGTAGTTTTTGCAAGTTCATTCAATTTCTCCCTTTGTCACCTTGCTTGTTATTGATTTGTAACTTCTTCACTTTGATTACTTTAGGCATGAATCCTTAAGTAAACATCCTCTACATCAATGTGCAATATCTCAATAATCAACTTATTTGATGCAGGGCAATCTTGCTTTTACCTCAAGTAGCCTTGGTTAGGGGTATCACCCCTAACTTACCTCTAAGATACTCAAAAGCATCTTTAGGTAGTGCTTTTGTGAAGATGTCAGCAATTTGTTCCTTCGAGCTAACATATTCCATCTTCACTTGTTTGTCTTCCACCAATTCTCTTACATAGTGATATTTAATTGTAATGTGCTTGGTTTTGACATGCATTACAGGGATCTTTGATATGTTGATAGTACTTGTATTATCACAATGAAGTATCACAGGCTCATTTACCTCTTCCTTCATACCTTGTAACAAATGTTTGATCCATACAATATTGGTGCAATTGATAGCAACTACAATATATTTAGCTTCTGTAGTGGACTATGAGGTACAACTTTGCTTTTTTCTGGTCCATGTAATCAATCTTTTTTCCAAGAAAAGTGCTCCTCCACTGGTGCTTTTTTTGTCATCAATGTTACCTCCCCAATCTACAATAGTTTAGGCTCTTAGCTCAAAATTTTTACTTCTCTTGTAGTACAAACCAAAGTCATCAGTTCCTTTTAGATACCTCATTATTCTCTTCACTGCCGTGAGATGATTTTCTCTTGGATTTGTAGAAAATCTTGCCACTATTCCAATAGCTAATGCAATGTTTGGCCTACTATGTACAACATGTTGCAACTTTCCAATCATTGATCTATACATTGTCTAATTCACTATAGATGACTCATAATTCTTGGATAACTTATGTCCTATTGCCATTGGTGTGCTGACTAGTTTTAAATCTTCTAATCCAAATGTCTTGAGTATCTCCTTGATGTATTTTGATTGGGTCAGAAATATGCCATGCTTTAATTGATGTACATGTAATCCAACAAAGAATTTGATTTCTCCAAACATTGACATTTCAAACTCATGCTTCATTTGATCAGCAAAATCTTTGCATAGAGCATCTTTTCCTCTAAATATTATATCATCAACAAATATTTTTGATATCAAAATGTATTTACCTTTTTCAGCTTTGATATACAAGTTGTTTTTGTCATCTATTCTCTCAAATCCTATCTTCACAAGATATTTGTGCAATCTCTCATACCATGCTCTAAGTGCTTGCTTAAATCCATAAAGTGCCTTATGCAATTTGCAAACCTTATCCTTATTGTTTTCATCAACAAATCACTCTGGTTGTTCTATGTAGACATCCTCTTCTAGTATACCATTTAGAAAATAAGACTTCACATCCATCTGGTAGACTTTGAAACCTTTGTAGGTAGCATATGCAAGTGGTGTTCTTACTCCTTCCATTCTTGCAATAGGGGCAAATGTTTCCCCATAATCCAATCCTTCTTCTTGTGCATAGCCTTTGCAAACTAGTCTAGCTTTATTTCCTGTTATCTCACTATTCTCATCAATTTTGTTCCCAAATACCCATTTTGTACCAATTACATTCTTGTTAGCTAGTCTAAGAACTAAGGTCCATGTTTTGTTCTTCTGAATCTGATCTATCTTCTCTTCCATATATTTATACTAGTCATCATCTTGTAGTGCATCTTTCACTATTTTGGGCTCAACTTTGCTTAGCAAACATGATTCATTCCTTATTCTATTCCTTGTCATTGGTCTTACATCCTTGTCACCAATGATTTGATCTATAGGGTGATGTCTTCTTACATACTTGGCTAATCTTGGTTTTGGCCTTCTTTCCATGTTTGATCCTTTAGGTTCAGAGTCATTTTGTCCTTCTTCATCTGGTATTTCATCATCTCTTTCATGTATACCATTTTTAGAATTAGAATGTGCATTTCCTACATTCTACAGGTCATCTTCTAAATGTAGTTTGACATTCATTGGGTTTGACTTGGCTAATTTGAAATTTGTTGTTGATTCCCAACTTGATTTGCAGCATTTTCTTCAATAGTCATTCCTTCGTAGAAGTATATGAAGGATCTATAATCATCTAATTGCTTAGTTCCATCAACTTGAAATTTTACATGCTCATCAAAATTTACATTTGCACTCTCCACAATCTCTTTAGTGTTAGTATTCAAACACTTATATGCCTTGCTTCTAGTGGAGTATTGAAGGAATATGCCTTCATCACTCTTTGCATCAAACTTGCCATTTCTAGTGTCTTTAAGAATATAGCATTTACAACCAAAGACTTTGAAATTTTTTGCATTAGGTGAGTGACCATACCATAGTTCAAAAGGTTTTGCATTTGTACCTTTCTTGACTTGGACTCTATTCAGGGTGTAAACAACAGTGCTTACAATTTCTCTCTAGTACTTTAGTGCAACATTTTTCTCCATCATCAAGGTTCTTGCACAATCTACTACTGACATATTTCTTCTTTTAGCAATACCATTCTAAGGTGGAGTTCTTGGTGTCGGTGTTTTCCTTTTGATACCTTTATCATTGCAGAATATCTCAAACTCTTTTGATGTAAACTCACCTCCTCTTTATGACCTTAGGCACTTTAGACTCTTTCCTGTTTCCTTCTCAACTCTAACCAAATACCAGTTAAACATTTGAAATGCATCAGATTTTTGCTTCAAGAACATAGTAGTCATCATCCTAGAATAGTCATCTACATATAGCATTATACATTTGTCTCCTAGGTAACTTTGCATTTCTATTGGACCACATAAGTTTGTATGGACTAGCTCTAGTACTTCTTTGGAACTGTATTTTTTTTTTTTGAAACTAGATTTAGTCATCTTCCTTAGTTGACATTGTTTGCACATTGTTTTTTCAGGTTTCTTCAATTTAGGCAACCCTCAAACCTTTTTCTTTTTTCTAATGCTAATCATATTGTCAAAATTAACATGACACAATCTTTTATGCTATAACCACACATCATCAAGTCTAACAACAAGACAAGTTGCATCTTCCATATCTAGGTAAAACAAGTTACTCCTAGTTTTTTCACCTTTTCTTATCAAATTTTCATTAGTGTCATAGATCTTGGCAATTTTTTTTCCAAACTCTACTTTGCAACCTACATTGCCTAACTGGGATACACTCAACAAGTTGTAGTTCAATCCTTGAACATAGTATGCATTATCACATGAAATTTTCTGAGTAAGTTTAATGAAACCTTTCCCTTTGATTTTACATGGAGCATCATTTCCAAATCTAACACTATTTCCATCATATTGAGTAAAAGTAATAAACTTACTTTTATCTCCTGTCATGTGATGTGAGCATCCACTATCTATGATCCACTTGTCATTCTTGTTCACACAGGTTACAAATGTTGTTGACACAGGTTACTAATGTTGTTGGTTCATCTTCATCTTTGTCTAATTCATCCTTCATGGCCACATAGACTACTTCATCATCATTCTCATTAAAATCTTCTTCAACAATGTAGCATCTTTTTCCTTTTTCCTTGTAGTCTTTGCTATCATCTTCTCTTTTGTTCTTGTACTTGTTTCCTTCTTTGCAGTTCTTCTTCTATGTACACCTTGCAGCAATGTGACTCACTTCATTACAATTGAAACATATGATAGGGAGCTTACCCTTCAATTTACCTTTGCCTCTATGGAATCTCCTAACCACTAGTGCTTCTAAGTATTCCACATCTTCCTCATCTGTGTTGCTATCATTGGATGCATATTTTCCTTTTCTTCTCTTCTTGCTTGATGTCTCCTCCTTAGTGTCTTTTATTATCATCTTGGCCTTGAAATTAGATTCAAGGTTCTTAGGTCTATAGTTATCAAATTTGGACAATTCAAATGTAGTAAGTTTTCCCATTATTCCTTCAAAGGTTAGTGTGTTTCCTTGTACACACCTTAGCCCTTGGATAGCTGAAACTCTAATAGCATAGATAGGGAGCAAAGTTCTTAAGTATTTGTTGTTCATAGTTTCTTCTTCCAATTGACCACCTAGACTTATTATTGCACTTACCACTTCTTTCATTCTAGCAGCATATTGAGCATCATTTTTACCTTTCTCCATTTTCATGTCATCAAACTTTCCTCTGAGGCTTTCTCTCTTTGCTCTCTAGACATTCTGATCTCCTCCATAGATATCTATTAGGGCTTTCCACATCTTGAATGTAGTGTCACAATATTTGATGTCATCATATTCTACATAGCTGAGTGTAGAGGGAATCTCCAACATTGCTTGATTGTGCTCCTTCCTTTTACTCAAATCATCTGCAGTAAGAGGTCTAGCTGGGTCTACATGTTATGTTCCAATTGAGGTTTTTGCATAATCACCTATTAATCCAAGATGCAATTTCATCATACTTTGCCATGCAAATTTTTTTTTTCTTGAGCTTGGGAACTTCTCTTTTGGATGCCTTTATCTTCCTACTTCTAGTACCTTGAAACTAAATCAGTAGATGGCTCTAATTCCAATTGTTAGAAATGCTTTAGAATAACAGAGAGGGGGGGTGAATCAGTTATTTAAGGTCCAAAATGTCCAATTCAAACTTTTTCACTAAGTGTAGTGAGCCCATTCAACCATACATTCATCCAAGCTTTAATATTCCTATTCAAAAAGTTACTGTAAATCAACATGCAAGCATAACGCATAAAAAATCAACACATAACACAATGATTTATCTAGAAACCTAATTTGGAAAAAACCACTAGTAGCATGCTACTCAATTCTCACTCTTCTGAAGTGATGCCCTATGAAAGGCCTGCCTTTTTAAAGGCTTACAACACACTATTAAATTTGACCTTGTTAGAGGATTTATCCACCTTGTTAGAGGACTTTAGAGCATTCACTTGGAATGCCACCTTGTTAAAGGATTTACAAATGGCTATTAAACCAACCTAAGTCCATAGGATTTCTATATATAATACAATTTCTAGAGAGTATTAGAAAATATTTGACCTAATTACAACATACAACTTAACTTACAGATCTCATATCACTTCTCAGCTCATACCATTGCCTGACTTTTAGCCTTTGCAACCCTTGATAGCTTGCCCTCCTTTTAAGCTTAGTCTTCTTGAGTCTTCATACTCAATATACTAGTGTAATCATCTCTTTTTGACCACTTGTCAAAGAAAACCCTCTATGCTCTGTTCTTCCTTCTCCTAGATGTCTTCTCCTTGACATCCTTCTAATCACTTTGCAATTTGGCACTTCAACAACTTTTGCTTCTTGGTCTATGACTCCTTAAATAGAAGTCTTGGAGTTCCTTTCTTGCTCAATTCTTCCCTCCTTTGATTTCACTTCATTTGAATTAGGTAGGATTCATTGTATCTAACCCATATTATATTTCCTCTAGAAACTTCTTGAATAATCCTTTTGAATTTTCCCAAAAATGGTTTACATAGAATTCTGTGCCACTAGCTCATCATCCTTATCCTCCAACTAGTTCACAAAATTCAAGATAACAACTATGCCAACTCAGCTCATTTTTGGAAAATCTTTGTCATTTAATATAATGTAGTAGCTCGACACTATTGAAATACTGGTGCTCGACACATAGCATGTTACTCGACACCAACTACAATTTTACTAATGCTCGACACCTGAAGTTCACTCGGCACCAACTAAGATTTTCTGATGCTCAGCACCTATTAATTTTCTTGCCACTTGAACTTCACTTGAAACCTCGAGATCACTTGGCACACACTAGATTTTTTGTTTGCTTGGCTCCAACTAAATTTTTTTTGGCTTCAACTAGCTTGTTGGGCACCCACTGATGAACTTAGTTTAAGCTTTATACTCAACCTTGTTACAACTTATTCTTCCAATGTTTCTAAGTGTGACCAACCTTTATGTCTTTGAGTATGTTATTAATACATCATTTAACCATTGTCTTAACTGATCCTTGTACTTAATTACAATATCATAACTCAACCTTTCTCTTAGCTACTCTTGTTACATCTTGTTGATTAAATCCTCTTCATCAATGAACTAAGTGAGAGTACTTGGATCTTGTAAGCAATTTTCATTCCTATAGATAGAAGGTTTGACATCAATGAAAAAAAAAGATTGAAAACATTATGTTAACAAAAATATCCCTTTTTCAATCAATCTTCTTCATCAATGATCTTTTCAATTAGATTTCCAACAATTTATGTCATATTTTCTTTTGCTTGATAGGTAACATTTTTTATATTGATTATAAAGATGATTCTTACAATAGCGTGTCATAGTGTTAAGTGGACTATAAAATTCCTCATAAAAACCCCCATTAACAAAAGAATTAATGCAAACTATAAACAAAAAAAATTAAAACCTAAAAACATATCCCATCCTATTACATTATGAAACACAACAATTGGGAAGCAACTAGACATCTAGAAAAAGATCTTGCCTATTCACTTCTTGAACCAAAATTCAACCTCCTCCTTAGTGAAATTTGGTATGGAGAGGTTGTCCTCCACTTATCACCACTTCCTACTAGAGCCACTCATTTCCACCTCCCTTGCCAGAGACACATCAACCCACATACCTACTCACATGGACCCTCTAACAACCTCACATCTTTCCTTGCCCAGTTGGTATCTCAAAAACTTTGTAGGTGGTCGCACACTTTTCCTTGGTGTCATCTTCATAAATATCTTCATCCCATCATCCAACACCCAAATCTTTTACTGCAAAAATTTAATCACCTTCCTCCACCCTTTAGTCTCTTTTGGCATGTGTTCCTCATGGGGAGTTGTAGATGACCACACAACCAAGGGTTGTAGTGAAGAATCTCAACCTCCAATCAACCTCCATGGTTCCTGCTCCATATCCATCCCTACACCTAGCTTGACTCTATCAATGACCTTGTCTACTCCTAGCAACCATCATAGGTCAATACATACTATGATGACCCTACATACTTCCTCTTTTGTCTCACCAAGTAGTAGTGTCAGGCCCACAAAGAAGAACATGATGTCCATATCGGACCTCCTCCTCTAGGAGGAGTCCAAATATTCCAGGCTAAAAATCTCCATGATGCCACTCATGAAATCCTGGTCTTCGATGAGAAATAAATTCTTCAAGTGCCTTACTATGATCTTCCCTTTGTAACCTTGGGTTTGATTATCTGACTCCAATGTAAAGTTAGCCTCCATCTCTAAAAAATTTGCTAAATTTCTTGCACAAAAAGGGACCCCTTGCTTTAAGACTCTTCCATGAAAGATCTAGAATATCACACTTTGACATAGTGCAAGGTAGGACAATCACCAAAGGAGATGTCCACACCCCCTATAAGAATTTTCCTTAGGGAAAAATTCACCCAAGATCAAAGAACTCAAACACAAGCACAAAATAGACTAGAGTATGATTAGAATAACTATATAGTATTCAATTCAATGTACAAGTACACTAGGAGTGCCTATATATAAAATAATTTGAGATGCATCTAGAATGCCTAGAGATCAACATCATGATAAGTCATACAACTAGGCACATGTCTACTAGATATGGGTTATCCTCCATTAAGCACAGAAGTAAGTGCGATGATGAGAGGATAAGCCTACAATGGTGTAACATGAAAATTTATGTTGTAGACAACATGTGCTAAATTAAGAGTGTAGATAACTATGTTGTCTACATGACAAGTCAATGAATGATGCAAACTCCTAAGTGTCTCACAAAATAAATAATAAAATAATGCACTAACCTAAGTAAACTTAAGTAAAGTGTAAATAGTAAATATCTATTTACACCAACACCTCCACTTGAGTGCAAGTTAGGGGAATGTACTTAAGCTCACAAATGCATGATGGGTCCCAACTACGAGGCCATGTTAGGTACCCATGTACAAAAGTAATGCTCTACATACAATTATGTAATGCAATCTCTCATAAAGAAGAGAAAGAGGAAAACCCTCATGGGAAAAACCCTCCTTTAAAAAGAGAGATAAGTATAATAAAGAAGATGAGAGAGAAGAAGACCTTAGATGAGGAAAAGATCCCTACTAGAAGAAAGAAGAAATAAGTCAAGGGACTCCCCTTTCTACAACATCTCGCAACCCCAAGAGATCTCACAAATGAATATACTTGACCTCAGTGAAGGGTTTGGTGAAGATATCAACAACCTACTCTGCTATAGGAAAGTACTATAGTGTAATGATCCATTCATGTATCAGCTCTCTGATGTAGTGCATATGAACTTCGATGTGCTTGGTTCACTGATGCTAAATTGGATGCTTAGAGATCTCAATAACACTTTGATTGTCACAATGAATAATTGTAGATTTAGGTAGATCAAATCCAAACTCCTCCAAGATATGCTATAACCAAAGAGCCTATATAGCTGCATTGACAGCTCCTCGATACTCAACCTCTATGGAAGAAAGAGCAACATCATTTTGCTTCTTACTCTGCCAACAGATAGAGTGTGAAAAAAAGGTGAAATATGTAACTTGAAGTAGACTTGTGACAATCAAGGTCTCCTACATAGTCCGAGTCTTTGTATCCAACCAATTAAAGTCTTGTACCTACTACATAATGTATCTCGTATGTATGTGTACCCTTTATGTAGTGCAAGATGTGTTTGGCAACCTTCCAATGAAGCTCATGTGGTTCTTGGATAAAGTGTGAAACCATGCTAGCTACAAAAGCTATATTAGGGAATGTATGTGTCAAATAGATAAGGCTCCCAACTAATTGTCTATATAATGTAGCATCAACAAGTGGAGTGGTACACTTAGCCTCTAGCTTGACACCTGATAGAAAGGGAGTAGAAGCAGGCTCGTAGTCACTCATGAGAAATCTAGAAAGCAAGTCAAGAGCATACTTGGGTTGAGAAAGTGTGATCCTAGTTGAAGACTATGTGATCTCAATACCAAGGATGTAATGTAGCAAACCCAAGTCTATCATAGCAAATCTATCATATAGAGAGGTCTTGACACTAGCAATGATGGATGAAGTGCTCCCTGTAATGATCAAGTCATCAACATAAAACACTAATATAAAGTGTGAATCATCTTTCTAAAGCATTCAAATTAGAATGACACCTAGTGAATCCTACTGAGAGTAGGAAGGAATCTATTTTGGCATACCAAGCTCAAGGAGCCTACTTAAGACCATAAATAAACTTCTTCAATCTACAAACCATAGTAGAATCCTATATGAACCCTTGTGGCTACGTCATATAAATCTCCTCATGAAGATCACCATTCAAAAAGGCACTCTTTACATCCATCTAGTGTACAACCCAACCATGAGCTATAACACTAGCTAGTGTCAGGTGAATGGAGTTCATCTTGGCAACCGGTGCAAAAGTCTTTATATATTCAATACTTGGAACCTGTGAGAAACCTTTGGCAACTAGTTTGGCCTTATTCTTATCCAACTTCCATCCATTGGAAATTTGGTTTGATGGATCCACATACATCAAACCACCTTTCTATTGGCATTATGTTATGTTTTTCATTAGTGACAACACTTATTCAATTCTGTATGGTTACCAAACTCATCAATCAGTCTATAGTATTTTCCAAGAAATCTAGTGATAACCAAGGTTCATGGTTCACACTGAGCATTCCTAAAGCTACTAAGTGAATATAGATAGTGTGTAGTCTAGCAATGCTCACCAAGTAGATAGTGGTCATCGAGCTTCATATTGTCTACCAAGTCTTTAGTTTGTGTGATGAGAAGCCAGTGTCTATCGAATGATGGATGTGTAGTTTTTACCAAGTGAAAGCAAGGTAAATGAAAGATTCAATATCTACCGAGTAACACTATATCTATCGAGTCTCCAATGGTCACCGAGTTCAAAGCTACATTATGTGATTAGAATGGACCAAGACTTTACTTCTACCAAGGACATGATGATGTTGATTAATGCAATGGACACTAAGTATCATAAGTTCACCAAGTTAGCTTAAAGAACCTAAGTTTCTACTGTTTGGCTAACTTAGTAATATTTTGTTTACTTGTGTTTTAACCGACCTTGTATTTGTAAATATTGGAATGGTATATATGTAATGTATTGTATCATTTGCAATGTATGAAGAAATATATTAATGATGGATAAGTAATTTTTTGAGAAGAGTGATTGTGAATCAGTAGCAGAGTAGAGTATTCAACAAGGTCTACAAGGAGTAGTGAAGTTATATTTATCACAAGAGGTGATCTATACTTCAAGGATCTAATCAGCAATCAAGTTATAAGTTAGATCTACTATTTCATCCTAATAGGTGAACCAGTTCTCTAAATCCTTTAATAGGGTAGACTTAATAGTCTCTCTTTAAATCTCTTAACATAGTGCGTACTTCATTGTATGTTTGTAAAACCCCTAACAAGGTGGATCTAGCAGTCCAAAATTTTCTTAATAGGGTAGATCATCATAAGTGGTCAATGTAAGCCTTAATAGACCAACTTTATACTACAGGAGTGAAGTTTTGTGGGTATCATGCCCACCTCAATTTTACTTTCTATTTGGAAGGTTTTTAGGTCACCAAATACTGTGTTAATGTGCCATGAATGCTATCTTTTAGTTTCTCATGCATGCAATAGATTAGATCAATTAATGGTGAATAATTTACATTGTTAAGTGTTGAATTAATTTAAAGTTTTTGAGGTTACTGATTCACCCCTCCCCTCTCAGTAACCTAGCTAGTCTTGATTATTTCCAACACTTTCTTCCCTTAGGAAGGGGAACTAAATCCCAAGTGTTATTTTCATCAAAGAGTTATATTCTTCCTCCATAGCCTTGTCCTATTCTAGAAACCCTGATGCTTCCTTAAATGACTATGGATTTGAAGCAATGGCTATATATACATGTGGAAATGACTTGTGTTGTGACCTTGTCCTCTGAGTGTGTGAAGGATTCCCCACTAATGAACCTGATGCATCAAGGGTTTGTTATGCCCAACAAGGTTTAGTGGAAGAAGAAGGAATGTCCTCAACTATTTGTTGACCTTGTGAAGGTGGTGTCCTATGAGTCAAAGTTGAAGGAATCTCATCTTTTGAGTCATTTTCATCACTATGATCATTGTCCACGAAGGAGGAAGAAGGAGGAGTTGAAGAGGCCAAACTTGGACAAGTTTCTTCAAAGTGAACACTCCTCTCATAAAATATTTCATGATTCTCTGGATCCATTAGTTTTTATGCCTTGAGATGGTTAGGATATCCAAAAAATATACATGGTTTTCTTTGTGGTTCTAATACCTTTCGCTTTTGTGGAGGTATCCTTAACCATGTTGGACAACCAAAAACTTTGAAGTGCTTGACACTTGGTTTTCTACTGCACCATGCCTCAAGGGTGTTATTCCATCTAAGGCCTTATGCAGACTTCTATTTTGGATGTAGTTGGCACAACACATGGCTTCTGCCCAAAACACTTGATCTAGAGACTTATGTTGAAGCATACAAGTGGTCATTTCCTTAAGGGTTCTATTCTTCCTTTTAGTGACACCATTCTATTGTGGTGTCTATGCAACTAAATGTTGAAGATCAATACCCTCATGTGTGCAAAATTCTATAATCCTAGAGTTGACATATTCCCTACCATTATCTATTCATAGAATCTTGATTGCTTTCCCTAATTTTTTTCTCAACTTGAGCTTTGAATGTGATAAAGTTATCAAATACTTCACTCTTATGAGCAAGAAAAAAGACCCAAGAGTACTGTGATAAGTCATCAATAAAGGTTAGAACATAGCAGGTGATACCAAAATATGGTATTGGAAATGGGCCAGCTACATCACTATGAACCAATTCAAGAACAAAAGTTTCCTTCCAAGACTTCCCCTTGTCATATTTCTCTTTAGGATACTTGCCTACTTCACAACCTAGGCATATGCCCTCTGAATACTTGAGTTGAGGTAGACCAATGATCATTTCCTTGCTACTAAGTTGTTGAAGGTAGCGATAATTAAGATGTCCAAATCTCTCATGCCATAGTTTACTTTTTGTATTTGAATGAGTCAAAAAGGCAAGGGAAGTGAACTTAAGCACAAAATTTGAGAAAGAATAAAGTCTTGTCTCATGATTATCCTTTCCAACTACCACCATAGAGTCGTCTTGGAGATTTTTCACCACAATTGTATTGGGGAGGAACTCTACTTTGTTGCCACATCCATAGTGAGTTATCTGATAGATGGAGAGAAGGTTGGTGCTAAGGTTAGGAACATGAAGAACATCCTTGAAGACACAATTTTCCAACTCAACATTGCCTTTACCTTCTACTTCCACTTGAGTATCATTGTCCACATAGATGTAAGGTACATTTGATGGTTTTAAAGAAGAAAACTGCTCCCTTGAACCCATTCCTCAGTATTATTTGTATTTTCTACCAAAGCATGTCCCTTACCCTTTGAAGTGGATGGAGATCCCTTATCCTTATATGCATTTGGTACATTAGTTTTTTGTTTCCTTATTATGTTAACCAATTCATCAATCTACTTATCCTTGTACTCAAGTTCATCATGACCATTCCTCTTACAATAGGAACAAGTTTTCTTCTCCTTTTTGTTGGAATTTTTCCCCTTTTGGTTATTTTTGGAAGAAGGCTTTCCTTGTTGTGAAGAAGATTATTGAGTGGAAGAAGAAGATAGTTGTTTTGAGGAGGATTGTTGTGGGTCATCTTGTGGCTTAGCCTTCCACTACTTTTGCTTCTTGTTGGAGTTTTTACCACTTGAATTACCTTCATTTTCTACCAAGGCTTTGGTCTTGGAAGAATTGAGAATTCCCATACCCACTAGATTGTCATATTCTAAGATAGGCACTACATAAACACTACCCATTGTTAATTTGTGTATATTAAAACTAGAAACAAAAGGAGCATATTCAGGTGGAAGATGAGTCATGATGTGTTTGATCATTTTTCCATCCATGATGGGTTCATCACAATCCTTAAGTTATGCCCTATACATGTCTACTTGGGTAAGATAGTCTTTGATGGTGTCAAAATTCCTAGGATCCAACTTGAGAAGTTTGTCCTCTATGGTGTAAGTCATGTCTTCATCTACTGTCCCATACAATGCTTCAAGTTTAGCCCATACCTATATTGGATTGGTAAGCTTCCTAATGTAAAATTTGACAAGATTAGAGATATTTTTTAACAAGGTTCCTAGGACCATCTCTTGTTTGGATTTCCAGTCTTCTTTCTGAGCTTCATCAGCAACAATAAGAGGTTTCTTTGCTGCACCAGTTACATAACATAGTAAACCTTTTTCTACCAATGGTTCTTTAATGTTTTCTTTCCAAGTAGCATAATTATGTGGAGTTAACTTTGAAAAAGAACCCATAATGCAAGAGCACAAGATCAAGGAGACACAATACACAGTATACAACCCCCCTTTTCACTCAATCAAAAAATCCCCCCTAAATGAATGATTTTGGCACTTTATATATAGTGCATTTACAATAGGTCACTTGTCAAAATGGACAAAGTGGGCTTCTAATTTTTCTGATTACGACCTTTGTATAGAGTACAAAATCTAGAATTTTACAATGTAGCTCAAAAATACAACAATTGTGAAGTGATACAATGCAAAACATGACCTATTTTTGAAAGTTGTATTTTTGTCCACACAAGCCTACAATCTAACTGTAGATCTAAAAAGTAGATGAAAATATATACACTTAAAAAAATCATGAAACCTAAAAAGGAGTCAAGATGAGCTCGTACTATGCATTTAAAGTTGCAAAATGCAAGATTGGGTAGGTATAGTCACCAAAAAATGCTATTTCTAACAAATTCATGCACCAAAACAAGAAAAGAGCTACACCACTAAAAATTTTAGGAAATTTTGTCCAAAAAAAAATAAAAATACACCTAATTTGGAGACCGGATGACTGATTTATGGCCTCACAAAGTCAAGCTGCTAAATCAAAACTGCATTTGAAGAGGGGTCTAGAGAGGAAAACATGATGTTAAATTTGATGGTCAAATAATCATCATAGTAGTTAAAAATTTCCTTGGAATGACATTCTTATGGCTATCAAATTTAGGCTAGCAGTTTGTTGACGTTAGCAAAAATGTAGGCCTTGTGCTAACATGGTGATGATGTCAATTGTACAAACAAGTACAGATATTAACATGGCACTGTATGATAGATGTACAATAGGTTTGATGTGTCTTTGTGTGGTTGGCTAATGTGGTCATCTAGTTGGCGTTGACATGTTGGTTGGATATGACGATGTGTCCGGTAGTCTGATTAGGTTGGTAGATGATGTCTAAGAGATGTATAGTCACCCTATCATGTGGGTGTCTGATAGAGTGTTGGGTTTGTGTGGATGGGTGGTCATGGAAGCTCTATGTGTCTAGTTGAAGCGATGGCCAGAGTAGAATATTTGTTGCCAAAAAAACAAGAGCGCACCAGAATAAATTTGCAGGTTGGCCTCAAACACTACGTAGGCTAGAGACCCTTGGTGATGCTAGGAAGATTTTGGAGCACCAAAAAACCTTCTGTGATGCCATAAAAATGAATTCTAGCTGCGCTGGAAGTGCAGAGTAGGGTGCCAAAAATTTCAAATGCTACACCAAATGTCAAATTTAAAATTCATGGGGGTAGATTTCTAATAAAAATCCCACATTTGTGGGGTTTTATACTCCAAAGAGATTTAAAATGAAAGTTGCATGAAACATAAGTAACAAAGCGACCGAGTGTGGGAATGTTGCCAGAATGTATGCTAGCCAGGGGTTTCATGGGTTTGATGGAATATTATGCCATCAAAATTTGCTAAATAGCCCGCCAAATTATAATGTCAACCATCAATTAAATCCACCAATATTCTCTACAAGGCTAGGTGTGACTACTCGGTTTTACAAAATAAATTTCTCTACATGCTCAACTAGGCTAAAAATTCTAAAAATATAGAGAAAAATTACAGATCTAAAAATTAATTAAATAGATCGATAAAAGACCATACCTAGCTTGTAAATCAAGCTTTTAGGTTTTGATTTACAAATTTTTTTTGCCTCACGATCAACCTTAGCCTAGCATAGGTAAATTTATAGTCTATCTTCACTGAATCAACATTCTAGGTGTAATGGTGAGGTCTGCTTCAGCTCTAGATGCTCCCAATTGCTACAAATGCTTTGGATCTGAATCAGGTCCCTTCAAGAGATGAAGCAATGAGGTCTTAAATGGCTATATGACAAGTATCTCCCTCATCTCTGATACCATGTATGAATTTTCCTTAGGGAAAAATTCACCCGAGACCAAGGAACTCAAACACAAGCACAAAATAGACTAGAGTATGATTAGAATAACTGTGAAGTATTCAATTCAATGTACAAGAACACTAGAAGTGCCTATATATAAAGGCCTCTGAGATGCATCTAGAATTCTTAGAAATCAACATCATGATAAGTCATACAACCAGGCACATGTCCACCAGATATGGGTTATCCTCCATTAAGCACAGAAGTAAGTGTGATGATTAGAAGATAAGCCTACAATGGTGTAACATGCAACTTTATGTGGTAGACAACATGTGCTAAATTAAGAGTGTGAATAACTGTTTTGTCTACATGACAACTCAGTGAATGATGCAAACTCTAGTGTTGTAGACACCATGTGTTGAATTAGAGTTGTGCACTTCTGTGTTGTGAACATGACAACTCATAAAGGTATGCAAACTCCTAAGTGTCTCACAAAATAAATAATAAAATAATGTACTAACCTAAGTAAACTTAAGTAAAGTGTAAATAGTAAATATCTATTTACACCAACACTTCCAACAAACAACCACACAATGGAAATGCAACAAAAAAGAAACACTAATGCAAGATCTAATACCAAATCACAACTCTTTATTCATAGATATAACTAATTGCACACAATATGCCTAGCTATAAGGCCTTCTAGGTTAGTGCCAACTAAAAACAAAAATTACAAAATTAGTTCTACAAGATCCAACAAGATCCAACTTACAAACCCAATCCTAGCTAGTCCAGATACACAACTGGATAAGAACACCAAGAAGAATCCACATTTATACCCTCAGGTCCACCAACTAATCCTTTGGTTCTCAAGCGGTAATCCTAGCTCTTCAAAACTCACATTTACACTTCATCTCCTTCTCCAAGATGTAATGATAACTTATTCCTAGAGACTCCACAAAACCCCTTACTTATACCCAATTAAGCTACAAGTCAAACCAACTCATTATAAACTAAATTAAATCCTTTACATTAAATATAGGTTGATTCACAAGTTAGATACAATTCTAAATTAAATACCCATGCATAAATTAAATTCCAAAAGTTGACTCATGGACAACTCGACACAAACAAAACCAAAAACCAATACTAGCACTCGACACCAAAAGGTTCACTCAACATCCACTAAGAACACTCAACACCAATAGGTTCAGTCAAAATCTACTAAGAACACTTGGCACCAATAGGTTCACTCAACATCCATTAAGAGCTACAATACTTGGCACTCACTAAGAGCTATAGTAACTCGACACCCACTAGGAGATATAGAACTTGACATACACTAGGAGCTATAGTAACTCAACATACACTAGAGCTATAGTAACTCGACATAGACTAGGAGCTACAATAACTCTACCTCCACTGAACAACATGGAAGCAACAAAAAAATTGAAACCACTGGCACTCGGCTCCAATATGCCAAATTGCAAGAAATCCTAGGATGCTCCTACATTAGACACCCTAGGTTCAAAAAGAAAAATGTATCCCACACTTCGATGCTTAATGAAAAATTCCACAACCATTTCATCTTCACCAAAAACTTCCACTCCAATAGGGACAAGAAAACCAACATGTAAATCATCCACATTTGCATCCATCTGTCAAACACCAAAATCTCAACCATCCAATAAGCTCACTCACTCCTAGGAACAAACTAACCATAATGCTTCATCAAAAAAACCTCATCCACATCAACAACTAGTGAATCCACACTAGCAACAACAAACTCCATATCAATAACAATATGTAACCCTTTAGCAACATATGTCAAACTCCCAACACAAGCAGTTTCATTGCTTACAACAAGATGCTCTACAACATACAAGTCACCATCAACAACAACCAAATCATGTTGACTAAGTGCTCTGCAATCTCCATGTCAAATTCAACCAACTGACAATGAAAACCAATCTCCATCCTAGCATCAACAAGTTTAGGAATATCCTCAGCAACAACCTCTAGGTGCTTTATAGGTTATATATCAAACTCCACAAACTAATCAACAAAACCAACCTCTTCCACGTTGACCATGCTATGCTATCTTCATTCTCAAACAAGTCTTCTAATTAGCTAGACAACTCTCTTCCAAATTCGTAGACTCTAGCTCCAAAAATATCTATAGAATGTTTTCCTCACCCTATCCTTAACTTGATTAGCCAAGCTAGCTTCAAATTGAGCATACATCTCAAAAAACCTCCTCTCCACCATATCACAAAGATTCAAAATAATCACAAGGTCCAATCCTCTTAAAACCATCTCCTAAGATCTTCACAAACCCTTTACAAAAAATCCTTCCATGCTCCTTGTGATATACCCAATTTTTTTGCAAGTCATATTGTAACCTACCACCTTGCATGAACAATCAAGAACCAGATCACAAGTCCAAGAACATAGATCTACAATCCACAAACTCCCCATGTTCATATCTCAACAAGATCAATCTTTCATCTTTTCATCCATTGACCCATCTGCAAGTCCTCTATAATTGCAAGTCAAAAGCATGATTTTCCACCTCACAACCAAGAGCTTTAGGACTCTAGAAAGAACAATCCACCACTAGATCAAGATCAACTCAAATCAAACTTACTCAACCCAAGTCTTGGTGAAAATTGCCTCAACTTTGGTGATTAATCAACACACTCAGGAACAACTAGGCTTTGATACCATCTAATGTAGTGCAAGGTAGGAGAACCCCTAAAGGAGATCTCCAAACCCTCAAAAAACAACCACATAATGGAAATACAAAAATAAAACAAAATCTGATACCAAATCACAACTCTTTATTCATAGATATAACTAATTGCATGCAATATTCCTAGTTGTAGGGCCTCCTAGGTTAGGACCAACTACAAACAACAATTACAAAATCAGTCATGAAAGATCCAACAAGATCCAAATTACAATCCCAACTAGTCTAGATACACAACTACATAAGAACACCAAGAAGAATCCACACTTGTACCCTCAAGTCCACCAAGCAATCCTTTGGTTCTCGATTTGCAGCCCTAGCTCTTCAAAATTTGCATCTACACTTCATCCCCTTCTCTAAGATGGAATGATAACTTCTTTGGAAAGACTCCACAAAACCCCTTACTTATACCCAACTAAGCCAAAAGTTAGCCCAACTCATTATAAACTAAATTAAATCCCTTACATTAAATATAGGTCAAGCCACAAGTCAGCTACAACACTAAATTAAATACCCATACATAAATTAAATGTCAAAATTTGGCTCACAAACAACAACATGAACAAAACCATACCAAAATCACTACTAGCACTCACCACCAACAAGTTCACTTGACATCCACTAAGAACACTCGGCACCAAAAGGTTCACTCAACATCTACTAAGAGCCACAATACTCGACACCCACTAAGAGCTACATTAACTTAGCACCCACTAGGAGCTACAGAACTCAACATACACTAGGAGCTATAGTAACTCAGCATCCATTAGAGCTATAGTAACTTGATATCCACTAGAGCTATAGTAACTCAGAATACACTCTAGGAGCTACAGTAACTTAGCATCCACTAAATAACTCAACAGCAACAAAAAATTTGAAACCACTAGCACTCGACTCTAATATGCTAGATTGCAAGAAATTCTAAAATGCTCCCACATCACACTTTGAGATCTTAATGAATGCAGATCATTTGTTTTACATAGAGGATTACTTGCTCATGAGTGTTTTTTGATAGTGTGGGTAATTATTACAAATTAATCCATTAAAAAGGAGGTATATGAACATAATGCCACTTAAACACACCATCCTTAATGAATTTAAGAAGCCTAAAGTCTTCAAAAATGTCATTTTGTTTCCCAAGGGGGCATTCGCTCCTAGGTTGGCCAACACATCTGCCACCTTATTTGCCTCCCTATAGACATGAGATATTCTGAAGTCCTCAAACTCCTTCAAAAGACACTTTATCTTGTTAATGCAATTATCATGATTCCAAGATTCCAATTTTCCTTTCTTGATTCAATTTCCAATTATCTCTAAATCTTCTTCTAGATGCACTCATCTGATGCCCAGTTTGACTCCTAACACTAAAGCCTCTTTTTTTGCTTTGTATTTTTCCATATTGTTGGTCCCATCACTTAATCTTTTATCAACCAAAGCTACTAATTTTCCTTCATGATCACTTGCTATACATCCACATTCTAATATACCCAAGTTTCCTCGAGCAGCCCCATCAAAATTTATTTTTATCCATCCTTCCTCTAGTGGTTGCAAAAAATACCTTTCCTTCCTTGGTCAAGGATTAACCCTTGAAGGCCCATTAATGGGAATTTATGTCATTTTTAAAATTATTTAATGAATATATCATATTAATGTCAACTTCACTGCAATTTAAAAGGGGATAACTACATACATATGTAAAATCATCGAGAGATTTTTGTTTGAATAAAGGGGATTTGACAAGAAGAGAACTAGTTATAGGTCCCAACTCTTTGATTGTTAAGAAGTACTCCATGAGGAGATGATTCTTACATAGAACCCCACATAGCTTCATGACATGAAAACCCAACCCTAGCAAGGACACTCCCAAGTGTACATAGTACTCTGAGTTGGACACTACATTGTCTACGCCTTGTCCAATGTTCATTGCACACCTAGATAATTTAATCATTTCCTCTCACATGTCATTTATAGTTATCCCTCTTCCTTTTATTATTTTTCTTGTGTGTCCTTTCTCCTCTTCTCTATTTAATTTATGGGTTTAAATAATACCACAATAGTGCCTTCAAAAGTCACAATTTTTGATATTTATTAATTACACATTCATATAATGGAAAAAAGTCTTATAATAATTCCACCTATTTAGTTATACTATCTTAGAAGCATAAAAGATATCTACATCCAAAATACACAATTTATTTTTTATATGCATGTAGAAAGTTACTGGGTTGATCAAGTCCAAAAGCATAATTATAAATAAAACACAATAACAAGCATATTAAAACAACACATGTCATATAGTGGCTAGTACTTGCCTTAATTAAAATTTTAGTTGTGAATGATATGATAGCCTAAAATTATATGTTGTGCTAATAATTCTAATAGTAGGAAATAAGATTGCATTAGAAGTAGTAAGATATCTTTTGAAACTATATTCATTCAAATATCTAAAATTTTAAAAATGATATAATTTACCAATGAATATAACTGATAAATTTTTAAAATATTTCTAATAGTATAGAAAAATTTCAAAAATAATTGAAATACTCAAAAAATTATTTTAACATAAGTATATTAGAATAGTAAAAATAATTTTTGAGAATAGAAAAATTTTCAAAATTATTGAATCATTTTAAAAGCATAGTTGTTGATTCTAGGTAGATATAATTGTTGAACATGTGTTGATATCTAAGTGTATGTTTTTTATTAGTGTCCAAACACTTAGTCATTTAAAATGAAAAGATTAAAAGATCGTCACTATGATCAAGTTACCTAGTAAAGGTGGAGAATACAATGCTAATACCGAGTAGGATAGTGATTATCGAGTATTTAATAGCAACCAAGAAGATGTGTGAGTTGAGCAATATAGTTGAGACCGATCATGTTGACAAATTACTAAGTGCCAAGAAAGTAGGTATATAAAAGTCGAGTAACAACATGAAGGTTTATACATGATCGAGCATTAAAGAATTTGAGTGTCGAGTAGATCAATTTTGATATATAAGTTCGTAATGGCATAGACACATCTGTAAACCATTTTGGCTGACTTTTATATGATATTTAATATTTGTAGAGATAGATAAGGATTTGATCATGCATCATTACGTAAGTTAATGATCCTAAGGTGTGCAATTCAATCAATCAAAAAATGGGATAGAAAAGACAAAAGATGATGAAGTGTAAGTCGTCGATCAAGATCTAGCACCTTCACAGAACATCTCTTTAAGGAGGATTCTAACCCTAGAATCAATGGTGTTGAGATGCATAGGAGTGTATGAACATGTGAAGGAGAAAAGATAAAGTTTCAAAGATAGATCAAATAGATAAGCAATTAGAGAAATGAAGGATTGAATAGAGTTATCAAATTAGGAGATCAAATCAGAGGTATAGCAAAGAGGAGACCCCAAGATCAGCTTGTAGAGAAAATTGAGGGTTAGGTACTAAATCAATTATTGTTAATTGAGACAAGGCAAATCTCTTAACAAAGTGATCTTAAAATATCTATGTAAACCTTCTAACATAGCCCTTACTTCATTGTAAGTGTAAAATTCTTTGATAACTTGGTGAGACCTAATAGTCATTTAAGCTTTTAACATGGCACAACCCCTCATAGAGTAGATCATATCTTATGATCAAATATTATAACCCTAATAGGTTAACTTTATTGTTGAAATAGTGAAGATTTGTGGGTTTCACCCCCACCCTAGTTTTACCTTCATCTTGAAGTATTTCTGGGTTACCAAATCATTGTGTTATGTGTTAAAATTTTTATGGATGTGATGTATTTCATTCATGTTTAAACATTACAATTTTAATGGTAGATCTAATATATGAGATCAATTAGGTATGAATTTGTGAAATTGGTTTTGAAGTCAAAATTTTAAGATCTTGATTCACCCCCCCTAGTATCTTATTTCCCATGTACTCATTTCAATAATTGGTATTAGAGCCTAGTTCTCTTACCAAGAATCCTAACAGAATGAGAGAATCAGATCATGGAGATGGTAGTGTATAAGATGGGGAAAATTATTTGAGAATGACATGATTGAAATCTAGATAGTGTTGCATCAATTAGAAGCAAAAAATGAGGAGTTTAGAAAAAACCTAAAGAGAAGAAGAGAGATTGCTATTCAGCTAAATGGTCCACTCAATACATAGAAGCTGACATAAAAGGACTATTGGACAATGGAAATACTAGTAACAATGATGAAGCATTGAGATAATTGCTAGAGAAGAATAGTACCCTAGTAAAAGAAGCAAAAGATCTCAAGACATAACATGGAATTCAATCAATTAGACTATGTCAAGAAATCAAACAAAAGAAGGTAGCAATGGAAGATAAGCTCATGGCTAAAGAAGACAAAAGACAGATGGCTAGGAGACCTGAAGAAAGATCATTTGAAGTAGAGGAACTTTAAAACAATCGACTAGATATGATAAATAGTAATTAAAAATTTAAAAAAAAATAGAAAAGATTTGAAGATCACAAATCTAAGGTTGCAGAATGAGCAATTGAAAGTGAGTTAAGGCATGAAAGGGAGCTCACAGAGAGATTGAAAAAACCAAATGAAGCAATCAAGAAAATTAAAGAAATGTTGAAGTCACCTAGAACAAAAGACACCTCTGGACTTGGATACAATAAGAAAAATTCATCTACTAAAGAAGAAGAATCATCTAAAAGTGGAGTATAAAGGAATGAAAAATTCAAAGGCAAACCTACATGTTATCATTATGGGAAAATTGGACACATAGCCATTATTTGGAAAAACAAAAATGGTAAGAAAATTCCTAAACCTAAACCAAGTGGTAATCATTTCAATTGCAAGAAAGAAAAACATCAAATGTTGAAAAAAGAGAGTTTGTGTGGAATTTGGAACAATCATTATATTTTCAATGATGTCAAACCCGCTACTTGCTAGTGAGACAATTAGTTGTTTGGTCTAAATGTTTTCATTTTTTTCATCAATGAAGTGGATTTGATCAAATGTGATAATGTGAGCACCTAGAGGAAATGTTAAGTTATTTGGTACAGAAAAGGAGTACTTAAACTAAGTAAGACATGGATGACATGTTGTATTGTTTACCTACTTAAAGATATAGTTAATGGATAAACTAGCTAATTCTGGAAGAACATAGAAAGAAATATTTTTTTTGCTAAGCATGATCGAGTGATTAGTTGGTGACAAGAAAAGTCAGTTCAAGCCAAGCAAAAATTGAGTTAGTGTCGAGCAAAGTAAAGATCTAGTGTATGCCAAGTGAACTTAGTATGTGATGAGTAAATTCTAGTTGAAGTCAAGTGACAGTAAAAGATAGTATATGTTGAGTGAACTATTAGTGGATGCTAAGAAACATAGTGTGTGCCAAGCATTAGAGGTTAGTCAATGCCAAGTGTCAGCATTATGAGTTATATCATGAATTCCCTGAATCTGAGCTTAAAAACTTGATTTCTTGGATTGTGTGAAGCATGTGGAAGATAAGCTTGATGAGATGGAGGCACAAAATTCAAGATAAACCATTTTGAGGAAAATTCAAAGAGGATTGAGAAGTAAGTTTCTAGAGGGAGAAAAATGGAAAAGAGGGAAGATTCAATGAATCCAACCTAATCCTAAAATGGATGATTTTTATTGAGTGACAAAAGACCTAAATTTTGTTTATAGGGGGATATAAGGCTTGAAGCAATAGTTGGAATGTGTGAGAACTCAAGGAAGACAAGGAGTATAGGGTATTGCTTCATATGGTGTCTAGATTATAGAGTTTGCAATTGGCATGCACAGTAGGAAGGCATTAGAGGATGAATGCTTGAAGGGTGAACAAGCTGTCAAAATTGAAGTGAATGAAGGCAAGCAGAATAAAGGTCTAAAAAAGGATCTATAATATGCAAGTGAGTTATTATTTGTTATGAGATCAAGTCCTACTTTTACTTTCTAGTCATTGTATCAATTTTAGGATAAATCCTTTGGATTAAGGCTGACTTAATAGTTATTTGTGAATCCTCTAACTAGGTGATATTCTAATGGAATGTTATAAAGTCCTCTAACAAGGCTCACTCCTAATAGGGTGATTGAAATCTTTTAACTAGGTCACATTTAAAATTTATATTGTAACCTTTAATAGGGCCGGCCTTTCACAAGGTATCACTTTAGAAGAGTGAGAATTAGTAGCATGTTACTGGTGGTTTTTCCCAAATTGGGTTTCCTGGTAAAATACTTGTGTCATATGTGTGAATGTTTCTGTTATGTTTTATTTTTACATTTTTGCAAAGCTATTTTGACCTAGGATAATAATCTACACATTTAAGTTTTGAAAGATCTAATGGATGCATGCAAGATACACGATAAGGAGATTTATGTATGATTTTTGTTAAGCACTAAAAAGTTTTATTGGGATATTTTGACCTTGGATAACCAATTTACACCCCACCACCCTCTCAATTATTCTAAAGTATTCTACAATTGGTATTAGAACATTGGTTGATTGTGAGAGATAGTTTGAAGGTACTATAAGATAAAGATCAAAATGCCTAAGAGATAGGAACCCAAACTTAACAAGGAGAAATTTCTTGCATGGAAAAGTTTGATAAGGCTACATCTAGGAGGACTTTAAGACTATGCACAAATTATCATTTCTCTTGAGCATGTTGACCCTACTGGAGCCACTACTACAGAGGATCTGAAAAATAAGAACACAATCATGCAATGTTAGAGATTGCATCTTCCCTATGCTATAGTAAGTTTGATGACATAAATGAATGTGATACTACTAAGAAGATGTGTGATGCCTTAGAAAAGATCTATGGAGGAGACAAAAATATGCTGAGAGCCAAATCTAAAAGTCTTAGAGGTAATTTTAATGATATGAGAATGCAAGAAGGTGAGAATATTGTTCAATATTGTGCCAAAGTAAAAGAAGTTGTATATGCTATAAGAGGAGAAATTGGTAAGATTGAAGATGAGACTATGATAAGAAGAGTACCGAGAACATTGCTTCCTATCTATGCTATTAGATTCTCTTCCATACAAGAACTAAGATGTATACTTGGTAATGATATAACCCTTGAGGAATTTATAGGTAGACTATCTACCTTTGAACTCTCTAATTTTGATAATTTCATAACTGAAAATGTTGATTATGATTTCAAAGCTAAGTTGTCATTGAAAGAGCCTAAAGAAAAATAGAAAACATGTTCCTAGTGACAATGATACAGATGAAGATAATATTGAAGAGCTTGAAGCATTGGTGGCTAGGAGATTTCACAGAGGCAAAGGAAAATAAAAATGTAAGATGCCTATTATATGTTTCAATTGTAATGAAGTTGGTCATATTGCTACAAGGTGTCCTAAGAAGAGGAATAGTAGAAGTGGAGACAAATTCAAAAGAAAAAGAGATGAGAACAACATAGATTACAAAGAGAAAGAAAATAAATCTTGCTACATTGCTAAAGAGGAATCCAATGAAGATTCTGATGATCATGAGGATGAAGTTGTCTATGTTGCAATGAAGGATAATTCTGATGAAGATGAGGCAACTACACTAGTGTCCTATGTAAATAAGAATGACATATGGATTATTAACAGTGGTGTTCCAATCACATGACTAGAGATAAAATTCAATTCAATTCCCTTGTGCATTATGATGGTAATAGTGTTAGATTTTAAAATGATGCACCATGTCTTATCAAAGGAAAATGATCAATTAAGTTGATAGATAAGATCACATGTGGCAATGCTTATTATGTACAAGGACTGAACTATAAATTGTTAAGTGTGTCACAACTGAATAGTGCTAGATGTAAGGTTGAATTTGGAAAATAAAAAGCCAAGATCTATGATGCTAATGGAGAGATAATTGCTAATGGTGATCAAACTAGATGTAATTTGTTCTACCTTGAAATGAATGATGCTACTTGTTTAGTTGTACAATTTGATGATGTATGGTTGTGGCACAAAAGACTATGTCATGTTAATTTTGATAATTTGGTCAATATCAGTAAGATGAAGACAGTCAGAGGTTTTCAAAAACTAAAGAAACTAGATAATATAATATGTAAACAATGTTAGTTAGGCAAGATGGCTAAATCAAGTTTTAAAAGAAAGACTCACTCTTTAAAAGAAATTCTTGAATTAGTTCATACTAATTTATATGGATCAACCAATATAAAAAGATACAAAGGTGACAAGTACATTACCATATTTGTTGATGATTATTCTAGGATAATGATGCATTTCAAAAGTTTAAGTAGTACTTGGCTAGAGTGGAAAAGAAAACTAGTAAGAGCTTGAAATGTATGAGATCTGATAAAGTTAGATAATTTACATCAAATGAGTTTGAGATGTTTTGTAATGATAGAGGAATCAAAAGAAAGACTTCTCCACCTAGAAGCCCTCCACAGAATGGGATTGGTGAAAGGAGAAATAGATATGTAATAGATTGTGCCATAACACTCATGATGGAGAAGAATGTTTCTTTGAAATACTAGAGAGAAGCTGTAAGTACAACTGTTTATACCCTGAATTGAGTACAAGTCAAGAAAGGCACAAATTCCACACCTTTTATATTATGGTATGGATACTCACCCAATGTAAAATATTTTAAAGGTATTTGGAAGCAAGTGCAACATTTTTAAGGATAATAGAAATATACAATTTGATGCTAAAAGTGAAGAAGATATATTCCTAAGCTATTCCACAAGAAGTAACGCTTATAAGTGTTTAAATACTAACATTGACAAAGTTGTGGAAAGTGCAAATGCGAAGCTTGATGAATATACAGAAGTACATGAAGTTGAACCTACAAAAGAACCTCAAGATTACAAATCTTCTAAACATTTCTATGATAACATGATCGATGATGAAGTTATAGACCAAGTTTCAAATCAACAACAAGTTTTAGTGATTGTCAAGTCACATACAATGAATGTTGAGCCACATTCAGGTGTCAAGTTACAAAAATAAGCTGAGCTACAATATGATAATGAGATTAGTATACATGAAATAAATGTTGAATTACCTAATAGAGAAGCACACAATGATTTTGAAGTTGAGAGACCCATTGAAGAAAACATAGCAGAACTAAGATTTTCAAACAATAAACAAGTACATGGTATGTAGATTACACAAAGATTTATATGGTTTAAAGAAAGCACCTAGAGCATGGTATGAGAGACTTCATAATTATCTTGTGAAGACTGGTTTTGAGAGAACTAATGACAATGGTAATCTGTACTTGAAGACTGAAGGTGGTAAAGGTATTTTACTAGCTAAAATTTTTGTTGACGATATCATATTTGGAGGACAAAATGCAATGTGCAAGACACTTTTTGATGAAATAATGCAAGAATTTGAGATGTCCATGTTTAGAGAGATTAAATTCTTTTTTGGCCTGCAAGTGTATCAAATGCAATATGGTATTTACATCACTCGATCTAAGTATGTGAAGGAAATATTAAAAACTTTTGGTATGGAGGATTCAAGACCAGTCAACACACTTATGGTGACATGACATTAACTATCAAAGATGGATGATTCTGATGAAGTAAACCAAACTTTGTATGGGTCTATGATTGGAAAATTGCAATATGTAGTTCATAGTAGACCTGACACTGCATTAGATGTTGGGATTGTTGCAATATTTTTTGCAAATCCTAAGGAGAATCATTTGATGGATGTAAAAAGGATTATGAGATATCTGAAAGGAATAGAGGATTTTGGTCTATACTACAAGAAAAATGATAAGGTTGAATTGAGAGCCTATACAAATGTTGATTGGGCTAGAAATATTGACGATAGAAAAAGTACAAGTGGTGGAGAATATTTATTGGGAAAGAGACTTGTTACATGGACTAGTAAGAAACATAATTGCATATCACAATCTACCACTAAAGTTGAATATGTTGCTACCATAGTGAATTATACCAATATTGTATGGATCAAAAAACTCCCAAAGGAATGAAGAGAGAAATTACTAAATCTATTATACTCTACTATGATAACACAAGTGCAATAAACATATCTAAGAACCCTATGATGCACACAAAGACTAAACATATAGAAATCAAGTATCACTACTTGAGATAGTTGGTTCAAGACAAAGAAGTGAAGATGGAATATGTGAATACCAAAGAACATGTAGCTGATATATTCACAAAAGCTTTACCTAAGGATTCTCATGAGTATCTAAGAAGTAAACTAGGGGTGATACCCCAATCCAAAGTTTAAAAAGAATGAGAAGTGCCCTACATTAATTGAGTTGAATGGAATATGTTGCACATTGATGCAGTGGATCTTGCTCTAGGAGCTACCTAAAGTAATCAAAGAGCTAGAATAGAAGATTAGTCACAAGTAAGGTGACAGAGGGATAATCTAAACTATTAACATCTACATGTTGAGATGACAAGTATTTGGAATTGTTGTCAAAGAGGGAGAAATATCCTTGAGGAAGATAAAATTGAATATCCAACAAAGTGACAAAGTGAATTATCCAAGAGAAATAACTTTACCTTGAAAAAGGGAGAGTTAACTTAGAGGGTGTAATAAGAGAAAGTTAGAAAGTCAGAGGGAGACAATAAGAAAGAGATTAGCAAAACATTATGAGGGAGATATGCAAGAAAGAAGGAGATTGACAAATATACATTACCCTACATAGAGGAAGGATACATATAGATAGAGGGAGAGATTGTAATACAAAATATTAATTTTCTTTTTGGTATTGTTGTTTGTATTGGTTTTCCATCAATGGCAAAGAGAGAGATTTTTGAAAACAAGATTATCTATATGGAATCTAGAACAATCATTATATTATCAATGATGTCAAACCCGCTACTTGTTGGTGAGACAATTTCTTATTTGGTCTGATTGCTATTATTTGTTTGATTAAGGAAGAGGATTTGATCAAATGTAATAAAAAGAGCACCTAGAGGAAAGGTTTAGTTATTTGGTACATAAAAGGAGTACTTAGACCAAGTAAGACATGGATGATATGTTGTATTGTTTATTTACTTAAAGCTATAGTTAATGGATACACTAGCTAAGTCTAGAAGAACATAGAAAGAAAATTATGTCTGCTAGCTTGATTGAGTGATTATTTGGTGACAAGAAAAGTTAGTTCAAGCCGAGTAGAAATTTAGTTAGTGTTAAGTAAAGTGAATATCTAGTGTATATTGAGTGAACTTAGTATGTGTCAAGTAAATTCTAGTTGGTCTCAAGTGATAGTAAAAGATAGTATATGATGAGTGAACTATTAATGGATGCTGAGCAATATAGTGTGTGTCAAGCTTCAGAGGTTAGTTAATGTCAAGGGACAACATTGTGAGTTAGATCATGAATTCATTAAATCTAATTTGACAAAGTTGATTTCTTGGATTATGTGAAGCATGTGAAAGATAAGCTTGATGAGCTGGAGGCACAGAATTCAAGATAAACCATTTTGAGGCAAATTTAAAAAGGATTGAGAAGGAACTTTCTAGAGGGAGAAAAATAGAAAAGAGGGAAGATTAAATGAATCTAACCTAACACTAAAATGGATGATTGTTATTGAGTGAAGAAAGACCTAAATTCTCTATTAGGATTTAACCACAAATAGAAATAACAATTACATGAAAATATAAACAATATAAAAAAAAATAGATCACATAGAAGAGAACACAAGACACCAAGGTTTAATGTGGTTCACCCAATCCCTAGGCTATGTCCACCAAACAAAAAGTCCAATATTATTACAATCCAATGATTACAACCTGATTACAATTCATAATCCCTTACAACTTAGTATTGTTGTAAGAACCAATTTTCACATCACACCTTATGAAACAATCCCTAACCATAAGCCCTTTTATACAAGTATTTTTTGCCACTTTAGGGTTAAAATTAGTTACAACATCTTATCCATAAATTGGTGAATAAATAATATCCAATTGGTGAATATTAGCCATTGGCAAATAGTAGCCCAATTTTATTTTATTTTTGGGGCGATCCCCTGAACCCTAAAGAATTTATGAAGTATGTATAGTCTTCCTTGATTAGTCACCAAAAATTAACATTCTCTTTATAAGGGGATACAAGGCTTAAAGCAATAATTGGCATGTGTGAGAACCCAAGAAAGACAAGGAGTCTAGGGTGTTACTTCATATGGTGGCCAAATTATAGAGTCTCCAATATGCATGCAAAGAAAGAAGGCTTAAGAGGATGAATGCTTGAAGGGTAAACAAGCTATTATAACTAAAGTGAATGAAGCCAAGCAGAATGGAGGACTAAACATAGATCTATAATCTACAAGTGATTTGTGATTTTTTATCAAATCAAGTTCTACTATTACTTTCTAATCATTGTATTAGTATTAGGGTAACTCCTTTGGATTAAGGTTGACCTACCAATCATTTGTAAATACTTTAACTAGGTGACATTCTAATGGAATGTTCTAAAGTCCTCTAACAAGGCTCACTCCTAACAAGGTGATTGAAATCCTTTAACTAGGTCACATTTAATAATGTGTATGTAACCTTTAGCAGGGTTGGCCTTTCATAGGGCATTACTTCAGAAAAGTGAGGATTAGTAGCATGTTATTGGTAGTTTTTCCCAAATTGGGTTTTCACATAAAATCCTTGTGTCATATGTGTGAATGATTTTGTTATATTTCATGTTTATATTTCTATAAATTGATTTTGACCTAGGACAATAACATACAAGTTTAAGTTTTAAATGATCTAATGGATGAATACAAGATACATGATAAGGATATATTTGTATGAGTTTTGTTAAGAAATGGAAAGTTTTATTGGGAATTTGGGGCTTGGATAACTAATTCACCCCCACCCCCTTCCCCTACTAGTTATTCTAAAGTATTCCATCATTCATGCACATAAATGTAGATCAAAGAACAATGATTCAACCAAAAAGGTATCTAAATATCAAGGTCATTGCTATAATTGTCAAAAGTATGGACATAGATCTCATTTGTGTAGACTTAAGTAAAAGTCAAATTGATTACCTAAAAAAACCTCATACAAAAAGGAAAGATAATTCCTACAATTGGGATTGCAATACATGGTACAATTGTCACTATTGTGGAGAATGTGGACACATTCTAGAAAATTGCATCAAAACACATTTCAGAGGAAATTACAAGAAATTGTTAAATGGAGACATATTATGTTTCAGTTGTCTCAAAGTTGGACACATCAGTAGAAACTACAAAACTAGAATGCCAACACCAACACCAAGTAATGGAAGTGACAAAGCTAAAGGAAAGAAAACATGGATAGAGATAGTAAGAGCTGCAAGCAGTAGAGCAGATGAAACTATGATCACCCAATCTAATGGATCAGGTGATCACACCACATCTTACTAAAGAAAGAAGGTATGTAGGAACTATATACTCAAAGTTATATTTTATATCTATTCCTAGCATAGAAGTGATGAAAGTTAATATCTGCATAAATAAAGATGCATTAAGAACTGTTACAAATAGAAAATCATAAAGTACTAAGCATTAGTAGTACAATATATATTGATTAAGCTTTGCAACATAGATTGAGTGATTGAGGAAGATAACATATTGATTGAATGAATTGGTTATACCTGAGTGAGTAACCTTGCCTAAGTTAAAATGGAGAATGAGCTAAGTGTCAGACACTAAGTATGAAGACTTTAATTATAGACCTAAAATGAAAGATCGAAGTTATTTATTGAATTCAAACATTGATTTTTACTCACCAAGTGATCAAAGAGCTAAAAAAAACATGTCAAGGTGATCAAAGTGAGTTTAGAAACCAAAGCAAAAGAATCTCAATAGATTATTAGTGAATTTGTGAAACAAAGTAAGTACCACACTAAGTGTCGAGTTAAATATTTAGTGAAGATATTTGTGAAAAAAATTATTTAAAACCCTACAACAAAATGACATCTAGAAGTAAACTGATGAAGGATAGCATCACACAAATCATAAGGAATGATCAAAGTCCACCAAACTTCAAAAATTCAGTTAACATCAAAACCACTATTGATGATATTGGAGCTTTGTCATCAATTTTGTCTAGAGTCTTGACTGTTCAAGATATAAGATCATGTTATCAATGTAAGATAGGTGAAATTGGAGATTTTGAAATTAGAGTAGCTTATGAAAAGATATGTGTTGATAGAATCTTGAAAGAAGAATATAAGATCATTATTGAGAAAGGGCTTACCTGTGCCCTAGGACTTCCAAAAAAATTTAAAGTTCAATGGATGAAGATTGTGCTCAACCATGTTTATGATATGAAAATTTGGTTAGAAGGTAGGCTATAAAGATCAACAAGGAAATCATTCATGGGGTAATTGGGTACCCTACCTTGGATCGACCAAAGAGCATAAGGAGTAAAACAAAGAATGAAACTAAAAAATTGACCAAGGAAAAGTGGAATGGTTGTGGTATGTCAAATGATGGAATTGAGGACCCATTAATTGAATTTTTAATTTGTGTGATTGTAGTAAAATTCTATCTATCTAGTAGATTGAACAATGTACCCTATGTAGTAGTGGATTTAGGCTACAAAGTTGTGAAGAAGGATCATTCATATGATATTGTCAAATTGCAACTTCACCAACCTATAGAGAACTTAGAGTTAGTGAGAAAAGAAAAGAACACCTCTTGTAATTTTGGATCCTTGATATTTTATACATTTTTCTATGTGAAGAATTATTTTCCTACCACCATTAGAATAGTTGGGAGAAAATTTTGAAGTAGCAATGGATAACTACTTTGAAGAATTCAAAATTAAGATGAAAAATAGAATGAGAATTCCAAAATTAGTTACGGACAGATAATATGATGAAGTATGTTTCATTGTAAAAATGGATTTTGTGTATGTAGAAGCAATATTACTGAGGGTAGCATGGCTAAGTCCAATGCCTTATGAATTAAATGTAGAAGAGGTAACTGTAATAGTTAATGCACTTTTAGCAGAAGATATAGATGTGAGTGTTGAGCAATTTGGTACATATGAGACTATAATTTTTGAGTTAACTTTTGAATCTAACACACACAAAGTAGGGAAGAAAAGAAAGAGAAAGGTTCCAAGGTTACTAATAAGGAACAAGGAGAAGGGTTAGGGTAACCTATAGAGGTTGAGGGAGGAAAAGGAAAAAAACTTATTGTGAAGCCAAAAGCCACCAAAGAGAAAAAGGTTGTTGTGATAGAACCTAAGGTAAAGGCCAACCTCAAGAAGGACATGCAAGAAATTATAACACCTCAAAGACCAAAGGGCAAGGTGATCATCACCAGAAAAAAAGTCAGCACAACCCCCTTTTGGGCTATTAATAGGAAGTCCATCAAAGAAGAGGAAACTAATTGAAGAACAAGAAAAGTCAAAGAGAAAACTAATCATTGCACAAGAGGAGGAGGAAGATGATGAAAAGATTGAGTATGATGAAACTAGAAAACTTCAAATAGTGAAGAGTCTCCCTCTAATGACTATGGATTGGGTATGTGCGAAATTGATAGAATAAAAAAGTATTTTGGGATTCAAAGAAATTCAATATGATTCTTTGAGTAATGATGATCAAGTTAAGCTTGAAGGTATAGTGATTGACATGATGATTAAATTCAGGCACACGCCGCTAGAATTGGGAACTATATTTCTTGTGGGATTATACAAAAGAATGGATGCTAAGTGGAAATGAACATTATCCATTGAGAATAAAATAAGAGAGAAAACACTAGCACAAGCTATGTCAGATTTAGGGGAGACTCGTATGTCTATAGCCCTTAAAGGTTACGTGAAGAATTTTATGCCAAGGGATAGGGCATATAAAATTTTGAAAAATAAAGCTTATAAAGTTGAGCAAGATAGAATTAGTATATTGAAATAAGCATTTGGGTTTCATACTCCATCTATAGAAGTGAGGGAAAATCAAGATGCTATTGGATTTGAAGACAAATACAAACAAGAAATGACCAAGCTAACCAAGGAGATTCAACAACTTGTTAGTAGGTGTGAATAGAAGAGACTGTCACAATCAAAGATGATGCTGACACCCCTTCACCTAATATGAACATACTGATAGAAGAGGAAATTCAAGGCTTAATGAAATATTCAAGAAAACTATATACTAACCCAATTTTTTTTACAAATAGTTGAATATCAAAAGTTTGAAGTTAAGAAGACTAATGATGTTAATGTCACATCAGCTATAGAGGATACAAGTGTCAAACAACTTGAGGATGAAGTAAAATAAAAAGAACAAGAGGTTGCTCAATCTCTTATTCAATTGCTAAATGGAAAGGCTGCAAAACTTACAAATGTGACACCTATGCAATAGGTGATCTTGACACAACTACAATAGCCAAAGTTGAGATCGTGTGAAAAGGGGAAACAATTACAATTATCACTAAGTGATACACCCTCATGATATTAGGATGTGACTCATGCAGATGAGGAAGATGATGAGTCAATGAGCCTTGATGAGGCAATTACATTACTTAAGTATAATTTGAATAATTTCACATTAGAGTAGATGCAAGAGTTGCAAATCTTGTTAAGATGTAAGGCAAAACAAGAACAACTTAGAAGATAATAGAAGAGAAGACAGGTACTACATACTATCAAAGATATTTTTACAAATGCATTTGGGATCACATATGTGAAAAATCAACATACTTTTGGATCAGCTAGCATATTTAGTTAATAAGATTCAAACAAATGACTTGGATACTAATGAAAAATTACTACAATGGTCTAAGAGAAGAATGGAGCATAAAGTGTTACAAAAACTTTGTCAAGAACTTGTACATAGAAAAGTTGATCTTTCTACATCTATCACACATTTGGAAATAATTTTGAAAATTGTCAATTATTTATATTTGAAATTGTCTTATATATATATATATATATATTTACAATAAATAATACACATTTATTAGAGAGATTGCATGCAGACATTAGAGCGAATATTATCACATTGGGAAAGGATGCAAGTTCAAGCTCATCCTCTTATAATGAACTAACATTTAGTCAAAAGAGGTTAGCCGAGCTCATGGCTAGAGATACGGAGATCAGACACAAGTTGATGTTGATTCAACTTCAATTATTGCCACATATAGAGATCTTTCAGAAGGTAGTCTATGTTGCCAAGGAAATTTTGAAGAAAGAGATATTTTTTTAGATATTGTGAGATTCATTTATCTATCAATGCTAAAGAATGAGTTTCAAATTTTGGAACAAGTACAAGAGAGATGGAATAAAGGCTATGCCAATATTGCGGCAAGTCATCAATAATTATTTGATAAATATTAGTTAGCCCCTATAGTCCCAAGTTCCATCAGTGAAAAAACCAAGGGGATATGAAATAAAGAAAGATAAGGAGAGGTAGATTAGAAATAAAAGGAGATATGAAAGAATAAATATGGGGATATGGGAAAGAAATGTGAAGATCAAAGATGATCTTATTATGGTCTTAGAGGAGTATCATTTTTTAATAAAATAATTTCATGACAAAGTATTTTTGCCACCAATGTCAAAGGGGGAGATTGTTGATCTCTAATCATATGATGTCCATTAGTGTCCAAAAACTAAGTCATTTACGAGGCAAAGATTATAGGGTGATCATTGTGAGTGAGTTATCTAGTAAAGGCTGAGAATACAATGCTAATATCGAGAAGAATAGTGATTTTCAAGTATTTAGTAGTGAGCGAGTAGATGTAAGAGCTAAGCAATATAGTTCAAATCAAGCATATTGACATGTTACTAAGTGTTGAGAAAATAGGTATATAGAAGCTGACTAACAACATGAAGATTTATACATGACCGAGCATCAAATCATTTGAGTGTTGAGTAGTTTTGATATATAAGTTTGTAATAACACAAACATATATATAAACTATTTAGGCCAACTTATCTATAATATTTAATATTTGTAGAGCCAAATTAGGATGGATCATGCATCATTATAGAAGGTAATAATCCCAAGGCGTGCAATTCAACAAAGCAAAAAATGAGATAGAAATGACAAAATATGATGAAGTGTAAGTCATCGATCAAGGTCTAGAACCTTCACAAAACATCTATTTAAGGAGGATTCTAACCCTAGAATTAGTGGTGTTGAGATGCATAGGAGTGTATGCACATGTGAAGGAGCAAAGAGAAAGTTTCAAAGATAAATCAAATAGAGAAGCAATCAGAGAAGTGATGGAGTGAACATAGTTATCAGATTAGGAGAGCAAATTAGAGGTATACGAAAGAGGAGACCCAAGATCAAGTGTTGGGTATTAAATCGATTATTGTTAGTTGAGACAGGGTAAATCTCTTAACATATCTATGTAAACTTCCTAATAGAGTCCTTACTTCATTGTGAGAATAAAATCCTTTAACAAGGTGAGACCTAATAGTCCCTTTAGATTTTAATAGGGCATACCCCTCACAAGGTAGATCATATCTTATGATCAAACATTATAACCCTAATAGGTTAACTTTACTATTGTAGCAATGAAGATTTGTTGGTCTCATCCCCACCCTAGCTTTACCCTAATCTTGAAGTATTTTTGGTTTACCAAATCATTGTGTTATGTGTTGATCTTTTATGGATGTGATGTATTTCATTTATTTTTAGCATTATAGTTTTAATAGTAGATCTAAAATATGAGATGAATTAGGTATGAATTTATCAAATTGGTGTTGAAGTCAAAAGTTTAAGATTCTAATTCACCCTTCCCCCTCTCAGTATCTTGTCTCCCATATACTCATTCCAACAACATGTCCTTCCCCCTTCCCCTTTAAATTTTAGAAAAATATAGATTTCTTATATAAAGTTCCCCAAAATATGATAAATATAAAATGAAGTACATTTAAAAGGTGTATACATATTTATTTTCTGTTAAAAGGATGCAATAATCTTGTGTCATGCTCAAGAGTCCAGTGTCTCAAGAGTTTAATATCTCTAAAACTCCAATATTTTTAGGTGTACTTTTTAATATTGTCAAAAGATTAAAGTGACAGTTTACTACTTTGGTAGTGAATCCTGATATTTTTTTGTGGTTGCAATAACTTTTAGTTTCATTACGAAATAACTTCTTTGAACTATTTGTTACATGAAAGTTGTTATTTACCTTTTCACCCAAATACAAATATTCTAAATAAGATAATCATTTTATTTTATTAAAAAAAAATGGAATATAAAGTAATTTTAAAATAAATTATTTAATATATTAATTGGTAACTTAATATTAATCTCACGACATGAAAACACAACCCTAGCCAAGACATTCCCAAGTGTACATCATACCCTAAGTTGGACACACATTATGCATCCCTTGTCCAATGTTCATTGCACAACTAGATAACTTAACCATTTCCTCTCGCATGTCATTTATAATTATTCCTCTTTGTTGTATTATTTGTTTTGCTTGTCCTTCAACCTCTTCTCTATTTAGTTTATGGGTTTAAATAATACTAGAGTAATGCCTTCAAAAGTCACACCTTTCCATATTTATTAACTAAATTTAGTTGTGTATATGTTTTTTTTATTACAAATTCATATAATGAGAGAAAGCCTCATAATAATTCCACCCATGTAATTCTACTATATTGGGAGCATAGAAAATCTCTTCATCCAAAATACACAGTTTATTTTTTATATGCATGTAGAAAGTTAATGGATTGATCAAGTCCAATAACAAAGCATAATAATTAATAAAGTACTTGATAACAAGTATACTAAAACAACATGTCTCGCATAGTGGCTAGTACTTGCATTAATTATAATTGTAGTTTTGAATGATATGATAGCCTAAAATTATATGTTGTGCTAATAATTTTAATATTAGAAAATAAGATTGCATTAGAAATAATAAGATATATTTTGAAAATATATTCATTAAAGTATCTAAAATTTAAAAAATAGATATAATAAATCAATGAATGCAATTGACAATGATTTAAAATAGATATAATAAATCAATGAATGTAATTGATAATTATTTATATCTGTTGAAACTATATTAATTAGAGTATCTAAAATTAAAAAATTGATATAATAAACCAATGAATATAATTCACAACTATTTTTTCTAAAATTTGTGAGAGTATAAAAATATTTCTAAAATAATTGAAATACTTTAAAAACTGATTTTACATAGATATATTAGGAATAGTCAAAAGAATTTGTGAGAGTAGAAAGTATTTTGAAATATTTTTAAAGCATAATTGTCAATTTTCAATAGATATATTATTAGTAGTCAAAATTTTAATTTAATTTATTATTTTTATCTTATTAATAAAAAAAAGTAAGGACCACTATGACTAATAATAGTAATTATTACCAAGTAACTTGAAAAAAACCCTAAAATGCATGTGGAGGAAGCATTTGAGAAAATGGGTTTTACAATACAAATTGTTTTTAATCAATGAATTAAAAATAAATAAATTTTATAAATTAAACATAAAGAAAAATAAATTTAAAATATCTCTAGCTTATTTTGAAAATTAAAAAAATAAAGTATTATGATTGATGAAAAATAATTCTTTAATTGAACTCATTATGTAAAGGTCAATGTAATATACCCTTTGATTATACCACCATTATCTATGAAACATTATGTCATTTATTCAAATTTAATATGTAAATTTAAAGACTTGTAGGTTATGAACCAACAATATATATTACATTTTTAAAAATGTATTTTTTATTTTAATAAGCATACCAACTATAAAAAAGTTCATTACCCAATAATAATGATATATACCTCAACCATAAACAAGGCAATTTTTAAATGCTACTAAATTGAAGTTTTGTTGAAAAAAATGTCCAACTATTTCAAAATATTGTTATCTCAATACTTTACTTTTTAATAATTGGCACTAGATATAATGAATGATTTTTTTTTATCAAGCTAGGAAGTGATTTGTAATGTCAAAATTTGAAAATTATTTGTTAGTTTCTATTCTATTTGATTCAATTTTTTAGATAAAATCAATGTTCACTCTGCATGCAATGCATCTCTCAAATGACAATATTAGTCTTGAATATTCTTAGTTTTAAATATTTATAATTTGTTAAGTGTATATGGACTTGTTTATTGGTTGGGCTTGTATTCAACTAATGTAAATATGATCTCTATATTTTGTTTGGTTCAAAGAGTTTCCTTATTTGTGATGGGTTTGTGTACTTTAAATTGCATGTCCATTTATTTCACGATAAATAAGATTGTGTACTTTCCACCACAACCTTTAAGATGAGGAGGCTATGCAAAAAATTATAAGCACTCAAGTCACTACACTTGCACTAGTTCATTTTGAAGTTGTACTTTTAGGGAATGAAAATAAAATAGTATGTTTGGTATATAAAGAAGAGTTATTTATCATCCAAATTGTCCCACTCTCCATAAATCATAACAAAAATCACCTGGATATTGCTCCTCATTATACATATATTTTAATGGTGATTTCTAATAGAGCTAGTACCATGGCTACAATTGTTGGGGTGAACTTGATAGGCCAAATTCGTGAATCTACTGAACTTACCCATATGGATCTCTCAAATCCAAATAGCCCAACTAAGATATTTTACATTCCAACATTCCTTTGCATATGTAGTTGTTTGAAAAATAAGAGGACTCACTAAGAGAGGAGGGGTGAATTAGTTACCACTAAAATAATTCCATATCCCTCAGATGTCAATACAAACTTCCTTTTAACTCACAACTCGATTAGAACTAGATATTCATTGTAACTTTGTTAACAAAGCAACTTGATAAATTAATGTGCATTAAACTTTAGTGACTTAGTTGTAGAAAGATAAAACAATAAGAAAATAACATAAACACAAGACACACCAAGATTTAACTTGGAAACCCAATTCGGAAAAACCACCAATGTAACTAGTTACAACTTTTCACTCTTTTGAAGTGAGCCCTACTAGAAGCCAACCCTACTAAAGGTTACAAAACACATTGTTAGGTGTAACCCTATTAAAGGATTTGAATCACTCTATTAGAAGTGCCCTTGTTAGAGGTCTTCAAGATACTTAAATCTAGAAACACCACCTAGTTAGAGGATTTATGAAATGACTATTAAGTCAACTCTATTAAGAGATTTCTTCACTACTACAACTGTTAGAGAGTAACAATGATTGACCTAATTGATGAAACAACTAGTTTTGTAGATTTAAATCACTGTTTTGATTTATCCTCTAGATCCTTCCTAATTAGAATATTTTTTGTAGCTCCTTGGATGTTCTTCCCTTAATCAGAAATCCTTATTTATTCACATCTTATCTTCTTCCATACATCTTCTTGCTTTTTTTTCAATCCACAACTTGACCTTTTATATATATGAAACCTAATGTCAAGTGAGCTAAAATACCCTTTCAAATAAACAAATAACATCCACTAAGTTTGCTAGCATAAACAAACTAATAAAAAAAATTAATCTGTTGAACGTCAATTAACACTAAAGACTAGGTCATTCGATTACCACTGAGTTCCTTGGTAACTGACTTGACTTGATTTGCATTGAACTCCTTTTGGTAATCGACCTAACTCAGTTTACATAGGAATCCCTTTTATAACTAACCCAGCTCGATCTTCACTTGATCACTTAGCTTCTTCTAATCTTTTTCTCAATGTATAATTGAGTCTTCTAAACTCAATTCCAACTGGCAATGCTTGGTTAGAATATAACATTTTTGTAACATCCATGAAAATATACAGTTCAATAATTGTCATTAACAATCTCCCTTTTTGGAATTGATGGAAACACATCATATCATTTAGAAAAGAAAAATTAGGCTCAAATATCCTTAGTTTGATTCTAATTCTTCAACCATGAGAACTCTCTCTGAGATTCTCCCTCTATCATCTTATCTTCAGTCTCCATCAGATCAAGTTCTCTCTCTTGTAGATAACTACCTCTAATTCTTCTCTAAGTACATCAATCTCTCCCTCAGTGAATATATGACATGAAACTCTTCCTCTTTGACATCAAATGCCAAAGAATTGACATAGTGATTTTACAATGTACTTGATGTACTAATTCATATGCAATGAGCTCTGACTTCTTTGCATCAACCTGATAGATCTTCAAAGCATTTTGGTTGATGCATCACTAATTTTTACTCTAGTGAGAATTAGATAGGGGAATGAATTGTAGCTTTCCTTTGACATACAAATATGAATCCTTAGGTAATGGTTTGTTAAATATGTTAGCAACTAGCTCCTTTTTATTAATATATTCTAGTAATAACCTCTTTGTCTTGAACTAATTCTCTCACAAAATGATACTTGATTGCAATGTGTTTTATCTTGGTGTGAATTATGGGATTTTTGGATATATTGATTGCACTTGTGTTATCTCAATAGATAACCACTAGATCCTTGATTTCTTCCTAGATTCTTGCTAACAATTTCTTGATCAAAAAAATGTTGGAACAATTAATTGCTATGACAACAATTTTTTCTGTGATGTAGACTGAGTGATGCAATTTTTCTTCTTACTTGTCCAAGATACTAACCTCTTTCCAAGAAAGAATGTTCCTCCACTGGTGCTCTTCCTATCATCAATGCTTCCATCCCAATCAACATTAGTAAAACATTTGAACTTGAAGTTCTCTCCTTTCTTGTACCATAGACCATAGTCTTGAGTGCCTTTTACATATCTTATAATTCTTTTAATTGTCATCATGTGATTTTCTTTGGGATTTGCAAAGAATCTTCCAACTATACTAACTGCTAATGCAACATCAGGTCTTAGGAACAACATACTAAAGTTTCCCAATTGTAGATCTATAGGTAATCTAATTTACCTCTTTTGAATCATCATTCTTGGATATCTTATGTCTAGTAGACATAAATGTTCCAATTGGTTTGGAATATTCCATTCCAAAGGTCTTCGATATCTTCTTGATACATTTTGACTTAGTAATGTAAATGACATCCTTCATTTGATGAACTTGTAAACCAAAAAAGAATTTTATTTCTCCAAACATTGACATTTCAAATTCTTTCTTCATTTCTTCAAAGAATGACTTACATAAGTCATCATGACCTATAAATATTATATCATCCACAAATATTTATGTTAACAATATCTTATTTTGAGGTCCTTCTTTGATATACAGACTATTGTTATCATTGGTTCTTTGAAAACCAATCTTTACTAGATATACATGAAATCTCTCATACCATGCTTTAGGATCTTTCTTCAAACCATATAAAGCTTTGTGTAACTTACAGACCATGTCTCTTTTATTTGAATTAATGAAACCTTTAGGTTGATCAATGTAAACTTCCTCTTCTAGAATTCCATTCAAGAAAGATGATTTTACATCCATTTGGTACACTTTGAATCCTTTAAATGTAGCATATGCAAGCAGTGTTCTGACTCCTTCAAGTCTAGCAATAGGAGAAAATGTTTCTCCATAGTCTATGCCTTCTTCTTGAGTGTATCCTTTATGCATTAGCCTTTTCTTGTTTCTTGATATTTCACCATTTTCATCCAATTTGTTTCTGAATACCCACTTTGTACCTATTACATTTTTGTTCTAGGAACAAGAATCCAAGTATTGTTCCTTTCAATTTTTACAATCTCTCCATTCATTGCCTCAATATAACTTTTATTATTCAATGCATCTTTAATAGTTCTAGGTTAAATTTTAGTAAGAAAACATGTACCCTTTAGTTTGTTCCTTGTCATTGTGCCTTCTATCTGATCTCCAATTATTTTCCTAGGTACATGATTCTTTTTGACATATCTAGTGAGTATAGGTATCTTTCTTCTAGATTTGGGACTAGATTAACATGGTTCTCCATGCTCAAAGTTCTATGAGTTTCCAAACTTTGCACTATTTATGCTAACTGACACTCAATTCCCATAGATTATGACTCATGTTCCTCTATCTGGGCTCAGTTTGAACTATCTCTAGCTTAGGTTACTGGTGCAGGGTACCTCCTTAATTTTTATTTTTGTTGTGATTAGAGGTTACTTAAGTGTGTGAGTGTGTTTAATAAGTTCCAACTATGCTTGGAATGCAACTAATCTAGTTGTAAGAGCTAAGATGCTAATTATGTCTTAGTTGATCAAAAGTTGCTCATTGAGCCAAAAGTTGCTTAATATGTCAAATATGAGAAGGAATCAGGAACTAAGGTATTTTATGGTGTAAATAGGTCCTATGTGTCTAATCTAGAGTCCTAGAATGGTTCTAGGTGAACCCATTTAACAAAAAGAGCCAAAAAGAAAAAGTTGCTAAAACATTACAAAGTTGCTTGAGCAACTTTTGCAATTTTTGCAAGAAATTGCAATTATTAGTTTTGGAGGTTGTAACTACCCATTCTCAGGTATATGAGTGGGGTAGATCATATTTTGAGGGGTTGGAAGAATTACCATCACTTTTTACATGTGTGGGAGTACTATACAAACATTTCTAGAAAGCTTTCCATTATTTTATGTTGTTGTATGATAGTATATAGATTAGTATAGGAGATCAAGTTTATGTTTTTGGTAGATTAGAATTTCTTGGTTCTTTCTCAATTCACATTTGTGTTAGAGTTCTAGGGTTTTCAATTTATAGATTTTTCTTGCCGATTGGCCCAAGGAACATCTTCACAAGGCTATGGGGTGATAAGTTAGAATGTGTACATATTGTTTTTTCTTTGTTCTATATTTTAATGGTTAGTTTCCAAGCCAAGAAGTGATGCCCTAGGCTGACTGCTAGGAGTATGTGAGCTTGAACAAGTTTGTAAAACATGTTGCAGAGCACACCCATGATCATGCTGGGTCTAACAAATGGAGTTCCTAGAAGCCTTGGGATATCAATTTGACTATGCAAGTGGAATGGAGGTTTTATGTGAGGTTTGAAGAGCTTGGGAGATTTTTGATTGCTGACTAGACTAGAGGACTAAAACAAAGACTAGAAACTAGGGCTTAGTGCTAGATAAGATTATGTGTGTCTAAAAGCTCTAAAATTTTGGAACCTTGGTGTGCTAGGAGATAGCTACCAGATTCCTAAGTTTATTTTAGGGGTTTTTTGGAAGAAATTAGAGAATGGGAGCAAAATAGGGTTACTAGACCTAGAAGCTATTAGGCCTAATTAGCCCTATGTGAAACATTTAAGTTTTCCTTGGGTTTTATTGTGACCAAAAATGTTGAATGAGGTCAAGAAGGTTATGGAGAGTATCTACATTATTAGTAGACTCTAAGATAGTGGAAACAAAAGATCGTAAGTGAGGGTTAGGGTTCTAGGAGAAATAAGGACTAGTAGGACTAGTGCCTTAGAAGGGAGTTTAAGTCTACACCAGACTAGGAGGCAAGTTGGAGGAGAAGTTTTTGAGGCTTGGATTGGTGGTAAGACAAGAAAATATTGGATGATTCAAGGTTAAAACCTTATTAGGGGTGGTTATTAGATTTAACCCTAGGCCATTTGCATCAATTGCACTGGTTGCAACTTGGTTGACATTGGATGTAACTTGAGTTGTACCAGTTGTGACTTGGTTGATAATTTAGACTTGGGTGATTCAAGTGGAGAAATTTGTCAAATGTTGGGTAAAGTATTAGTCTCAAAATAGACAAAGTTTTTTTAATCTCTAGGTTCCTTGTTTCTTTGTTATTCATTCTTTTTATAAACTTGTCAATTTTTACATGCACACTCTCTATAATCTTGTGAGTAGCAAGAATCAAGCATTTTTATGTTTTTCTTTTGTTGGAGTATCCAAGAAAAATACATTCATCACTTTTCACATCAAACTTTCCTTTCCTTATCTCTTTCAAGATATAGCATTTTCTTCTAAATACTTTGAAGCAATAGACATTAGGTTTATAGCCATACCATAATTCATAAGGTGTTTGATCTCTACCTTTCTTTAGTTGAACTCTTTTCAAGGTATGAACTACTATGTTGATTGCTTCCTTCTAGTGTTTGGTTGCAACATTTTTCTCTATCATTAGTATTCTTTCATAGTCCATGATGGATCTATTTCTTCTTTCTACCATGTCATTCTGTTGAGGTGTGTTAGGTGCAGATACTTGTCTTTTGATTCCTCTTTCATTGAAAAATTCATTGAAGTCATTAGAGATGAATTCTCCTCATCTATCTAATCTTAGGCATTTTAATTTACATGTTTCTTTCTCAGCTCTAGCCAAATACCACTTAAATTTTTGGAAAGCTTTAGATTTATCCTTCAAGTACATTACTGTCATCATTCTAGAATAGTTATCTACAAAGAAAATGAAATATTTATCTCCACTATAGCTTTCAGTACCTATGGGTCCACAAAGATCTGTATGGAATAGTTCTAGGATTTCTTCAATATTAAAATCCTTAGTTTTGAAGCTATTTTTACCGATCTTTGAAATCTCACATTGAATTTGGAATACCTCTTATTCTTATATTCTTTCTTATAGTAACCAGATTATCAAAGTTTACATGACACATCATTTTATGCCATAACCAACTTTCCTCTACTTGTGCCAAAAAGCATGACCCTTTAGTGAGATCAAGATAGAATAGATTACCTTTTGTCTAATTGACATTTCTAACTAGGTTTCCTTTACCATCTAGAAGCATGGCCTTCCCATTCATGAATTCTACCTTGAATTCAATGTTGTTTAGTTATGCCACACTTAGAAGATTATGTCTTAGTCCTTCAACCAAATAAGAATTATCACATTTTATTCCACCATTTCATGCAATGTGACATTTCCCCTTCACATAACATAGTTTTTTATTTCCAAATTTGACATTTCCACCATCATAGTGCTCCAAGTGTTCAAACTTAGTTTTATCACTAGTCATGTGATGAGAGCAACTACTATCTCTTATCCAAGTGTCATTCTTTTTAACATGAGAAATACATGTCATCTTTTCATTTCCCTCATCATCTAATTCATCTTTAATAGTTATGTACACCATTTCATCTTCATCATCATTGTCAAAATCTTTAGCAATATAACCAAATTTCTTACCTTTGTCTTTGTAGCTCTTGAAATCTTTCTTGCCTTTGAACTTGTTGGATTTTTTGTCATCTCTGATTTCCTTGTTTGGACATCTTGCAGAAATGTGACCAACTTCTTCACAAGAGAAACAAATCAATGGAATTTTGCCTTTATATTTACCTTTTCCTTTTGGTAACCTTCTTGCAAGTAGGGTTTTAATGGCTTCAAGATCATCATTAGATTCTTCTTCCTCTTCACTATCAGACTATTTTCCTTTTGAGTTTCCTTCCTTTCTACCAAGATTTAGTTTGGCTTTGAATCTTGATTCTATATTGTGAGATCTAGGAACATAGCTATCAAAGTTATCTAACTCAAAAAATTTCAACCTTCCCACTAGTGAATCCAAATTTATATCATTTCTGGGACCATGTCTCATATCTTTAATAGTTGAAACTCTAATTATATAAATAGGAAAAGGAGTTATTAATATCTTATTGACCACAGTTGTATCTTCTATTTTTCCACATGAAGCTTTGATTGCACTTACACTTGCTTTGATTCTCCTAGTGTATTTTGTAATGTTTTCATCTTCTCTCATCTTCGTCTGATCAAATTGACCTCTTAAACTATCTACTTTGGATCTCCTCACATTGTCATCTCCTCCATAGATCTTTTAAACTTGTTCCTCATTTCATGAAAAATAGGATAATCTTTGACTTCATCAAATTCAACATAATTGAGAGTAGAAGCAATGTCAATCATCATTGTGTTATGATTTTTCTTTTGTGCCATTTGATCTAGTCAAAGGATCATGAGGTGACACATATTTTCTTACTAGGAATTTTAGGCTCGTGCCTCCAATAGTTTTGAAATGTAGATTCATGAGTTCTTTCTATGCTTTGAAATTGTCTCTGTTCAACTTGGGAATCTCTCTTCTCTAAGACATCTTGATCTTTAGCTTAGGTCCTTGAAACCTTTTCTGCAAGCACCAACAACTCTAATACCAATTGTTGGAATATAAGAGGAGTAACTAAGAGGGGAGGTGAATCAATTACCACCAAAATAGTTCCAGATCCCTTAGATGTCAATACAAACTTCCTTGTAACTCACAACTCGATTAGAACTAGCTATTCACTTTAACTCGGTTAACAAAGCAATATGATAAATTAATGTGCATTAACCTTTAGTGACTTAATTGAAGAAAGATAAACCAATAAGAAAATAACATGAACACAAGAGACACCAAGATTTAACTTGGAAACCCAATTTTGAAAAACCACCAATGCAACTAGTTACAACTGATTACTCTTCTGAAGTGAGCCCTATTAGGAGCTAACCCTATAAAAGGTTTAAAGACACACTATTAAAGAATTTGAATAACCCTTTTAGGAGTGGCCTTATTAGAGGTCTTCAAGACACTTCAATCTAGAAATGCCACCTAGTTAGAGGATTTACAAAATGGCTATTAAGCCAACTGTATTAAGAGATTTGTTCACTACTACAATTGTTAGAAAGTAACAATGATTGATCTGACTAAAAATAAAATGGTTTTGTAGATTCATATCATTGTTTTGATTTATCCTTTGGATCTTTCTTGATCAAAATATTCTTTGCATCTCCTTGGATGTTCTACCCTTAATAAAAAATCCTTCTTTATTCGTATCTTATATTCTTCCACACATCTTTTTTTTTCAATCCACAACTTGACCTTCATATATATGAAACCCTATATCAAGTCTGGTTGAATACCCTCTCAAATCAATAAATAACATCCACTAAGTTAGCTAGCATAAACCAACTAATAAACAAAACTAATCTGTTGAAGGCTAGCTGACATTGAAGACTAAGTCACTTGGTTACCACTGAGTTCCTTGGTAACAAACCTGACTCATTTTTCACTAAACTCCTTTTGGTAACCAAGCTAACTTGGTCTACACATGAATCCTTTGGTAACTAACCTAGCTTGGTCTTCACTTGATAACTTGGCTTCTTCTTATATTTTTCTGGATGATACTAGGGTCTTCTGAAATTGGTTCCAACTAGCAATGCTTGGTTAGAGTAAAACATTTGTGTAACATCAATGACAATATACAATTGAATAATTTTTATTAATAGTCATGTGGCCATATTCTTAGTATTTACAACAACGGAGAGTTTTATTATTAGTTCTCAACCATATTGTTTGTGTCAGGGATAGATGGGAGAATTTATTTATTAGTTCTCAACATGTTCTTAGTATTTGTAATGAATGATAGAATTTTTTATTAGTTCTCTATAAATTGGTAACATTTTTCTCTTCCTAATGATGGATCAATTGTCTAATTCAGTTAGTCTGATACCAAAGTTGATGCAAAAAGAATCTCACATTGTTAAAATTTAGGGAAAATTTTATTTATTATTAGTATAGATAATAAAAGTTCAATGTATCCAATGTGAATATTTATCTAATGGTGAAAAATTCATTTTTTTCACCATAGATTTTTTTATTACGTTTAAATTTAAAGAAGTAAAATAATATCATTGGCTCTATATCATGAATTTTTCCCATATTTTTGTATCAGTCATCAAATGAAAATAAACTCTAATACAATCTAAAATTGGAGGTTGCAAACCTAAAATAGGAGATCTTAAACATAATAAGACATTCTTAAATGTTTTAGAACTAAGAAAACTAAATTCTAAGGGGGCATAAATTATATTTTTGAGGGGATTGTGAAATTAGAACTTTATGTATAAAAACATAACAAATTCTAGTCTTGTATGTGTAGGAACAAATGCCTTTTACAAATGTCATTTCAATTTTAAAATTTATTTGTAAGCTCAAATATTCACGACCTTGTTAAGTGATTAATAATTGTCATTTTTGAAGATTTATAAGTTCTTTTCACATTAATTAATTTTCTTTCAAATTAATTTGTTTTCTTTAAGCATAATTTTTTTAAACAATACATTCTTTAAGTCTTCTTTGAATTATTTATGAAATTCTAATTTATTTATTCAGAAATAATTAAATAAAATAAAGAATATTTAATTAAAATATCAAGATTGTGATATAAAATAAATCCAGATCAATATTTTGTTTAAATCATTTCTTACACATTTAAAATGACAACTACATTAATAAAACTAAATAAAAACCTTAATACATATTTCTTATACATGTCTTGATTTTAAGAATTTAACTATGTCTTCCACACTCTTAAAAATTATGTGGCTGAGAATCAATGATACATAAATATGCCACACCATCCTTATCTAAAAATCTGTGTAGTTTTAAAAATATTCAAAATAGACACCAAATTTTTATATTTGCAAATAATCTCGTAGACACATGGAAAAAACAATCTGCGACTCCATTACCAGTCCGTCTAGCCCATCTTCAAAGCAGCAACCATTAATTTTCTGGACCCGAGAAACAAATCTATGCTTGAGAAGCAGTAGATTCATCTCCAAAGAGGCAGCGAATTACCACAAACTTCGTTGAGGAAAAGATAAACCCTACAGGAGGCAACAAACTTAGACAATATTTTTTTCAAAATACAACAAAAAATAACTATGCTTCTAACAACGAGTTCTACCCAGATTTAGCAGTGACTTTTCTTCATCTGGTAGAAAAATTATATAAGAAGTTGGATAGGCTTAAGTTAAAAATGAGAGATAAAGAGGATTTAGAGGCACAAGGAATAATCTAAGCAATTTTTGAGAATTTGGAGGTGCAGAAATAAAAAGTGGATTACAAAGAGTTGAAAATATGGTAAAAATACATTCAAGAGAACTCTCAGCATTTTTGAAGATAGAGTGAACATTTCTAGAGAACAAAATATGTTCTCTCTTTTTACAAATCCTTGCTTCATATTTAGGTGGGAGAAGATGTGAATGATGGATGGACTATGGTATAATATTGTAGGTCAAGAAATAGATAGAGAAGATCAAAATGGCATATTATAAATATTTTGTTCCTGCAAAACCTAAGTATGAAGAGAGGAAACAACAATCTTCAAACCCCTTTGACCCTCTTCGCGAGAAAACAAAGTGAGAAAGAACGGTTCCACAGAGCCACAATTGTCTAAAAATAAGGAGGATGCCCTATCTCAAGGATCTACGGATAATCTCATATGCCAAAAGGAAGTACTACAACATGACCGAAAGGCAATCCATTTATCAAGCCAACCGGTGGGAGATGTTAAGAGGAGATGTCAAGACCAAGGCCTTTTTTCTCACAGGACATGTGTAGGGATGGAGACAAAACATGTAGAAAACTGCCTAAAAAATGTTCTAAATAAGCATGTTAACTTACCACTAATGGAAAATGAAATTATTTATTTAACTTGCCATAAAATAGATCTTAAGGATGAACATTTTTATGGTAATATTTTATTTTTTAAAGGTTATCCTATTAAATTCCTAGCTTGGAGTCCCTTTTTTGGCCCCAAAAAATTGGCTAAATTTGAGGTAGAAAAAGCTATCTTATTACCAAATTTTCCAATTGATTTTTTGTATAAGGACATTCTCAGAACAATAGGATCTAGTTTTAGACCTTATGTAACTAGATTGCTATGAAAAATAAAGATTTATTAAGTCAAGTGACTCGCTCTCAGAGAGATTGGACTAAAACCCTAGAAAGAAAGGAAGTGAAAGTTGACATCTTGATAGAAGCCCTAAATAATATGGTAGTTGAAGATCTTATGGATCAGTTCATTGATGGGATTTTTTGAAGAGGAGGAACTCAAGTTGCAAAATTCTATTTTGATCTCTAAAATTTAGGAAGTAGAGCACATTAAAATGGAGACAAGACCAATTATCGTCAAAGGGTTAGCAAAGTTGGCTAATCATTTCATAGGTCCTTTAGGATTAGGGGTCATCCTCTAAAGTAGGAGAGGTCCTGATTGTGCAAATTATTAAGAAAGTGTTGGTAAATAATTTATCCCTCACCTTGAATTGGATTTATCTTGACTCCTTATGCCTAAGATTGCGAGAAACAAGCTATCCACAAAAAATTGGATTAGTGTAATCTGAGGTCACTAATCCCTAAATTGAAGGGTACATCTCCCCTATATGCAAGATGTGCAATGAATTATGTTTTAAGTGATCAAAGGGCAATGGTATGCTCTTGACCTGAGTTACTCATAACTATAAGTAACTCAAGTGGGTTTAGGATTTACAACTAACACTACTCCTACTCCTAAATGTGCATTAAACCTATTGAAGGAAAGGGGAATGTAATAGAAATTGAGAATTCATGGCCCTAAGTGGCTCTTAGACTAGTCAAAATTTCTCAGCAACAACCTTCCAACTCACTTCTATTAGCATGAATGTTGATGATACTACATTGATGGAGTATACTAAACATTGGAGAGTATTGACATGTTGCATTCATGATTATGTATGTCATTAATGTCAATGTAGCATGGTTTATGTAAAGATTGGGAGAACAACAGTCAAATATCTTACTGGTATAGACAATGATTTGATTTTCTGGTAATGTGCAGTTGAGGACATATTCCAAATGATGTCCTGATGATGTGATTAAGTGCATAGATTCTAAGTCTATGACGTATGAGTGTAGTACCTAATTTATTGAGAGCAATACAAAAATAGAGTATTGGAGAACAACATTTTGATATTTGATTTCTATCTTACATCGAGATGCAATGAAAAACTATACAGTCACACTATGATGGAGGACAATCATGTGGTGATGCCACTGAGTGCACAAGAACTGGTATCGCAAATGTGAAGTTTTGTATAAACTGTGAGCCAACAATGCTACTATAATTGTAATTGATTAATTATCTTGTTATAATTAATTGGAAAAGCCTCAACATCATCTCAAGGAATTATTATGAAGATATGGTATAAAGGAAAGTTATTTTCCTTGTTTGTAAGTGTTTCTATTGTTGTATATAGTGTGAGGTACGAAAAGGAGTAGAGTGCTTACTAAATCTGAGTAAGTGATCCAAGGGATTTGTGTTGCATAAAAATGTAACTAAGGAAATAACACTAAGCAACTAATGCACATTCCTACATTATCATGCAAAACTTCAAAATATGAAAGAAGACATGTAAATGAACAACAAAATAGCACTATGCAAACCTCATGAAACCATCAAGTGTAAATGATTTCATTGCTCATGGGATGTGGTTGCTCACAAATCCAGCAGCATAACAATGAGGTAGAAGGTGCTTTTTAGAAAATGAGGAGAGGGCTCTCCTTTTATAGGAAAAATGGATGCAATGGACGGCTAAGATCGAATGCAAGATGGATGGCTAGGATCTCTCAGGATCAATGAAGTGTCCATGAGGTGGAGGCCAAGTAGACTCCACATGGATTAGGGTTTTGACCATTCAAAGGGGGCAATATGCTCACACATGTGTGAGCAACCTTTGATGGTGACATGATCAATGAGGTGTGAGAAGCATGGCTTCTCACACATGTGTGAGACAACTTGATTCTCATGCAAGAGGACAAGTGTGCAAGGGGTGTGAGAAGGCATGGCTTCTCACACGTGTGAGACAACTTGACTCTCATGCAAGAGGACTGTGCAAGAGGCATGCAAGATATGAGGGATGAGGAAAGTGTGAACATCTCTCACACATGTGTGAGGATTCCTCACACATGTGTGAGAACACACTTAGGATTAAGAGGAGATTAGCTAAGATGATTAGGAAAAGAAAGTATGATTAGGAAGTGGGTAGGTTTAGCAAGGTGGGTTAGGTAGGCTAGTGAGGTTAGGTGAGGGTTAAATGTAGGAGCCATGTGCTCAAATAGGATTAAATGCAATATTTAATTCCTAGTGGGATTAGGAAGGAATTAATTAAGTAAATGAAGTACTTAATTAAAGTGAAAGGGGTTAGATGCAAGTGGGAATTGGTTAGGATTTAAATAAACCTTAGTTTATTTAAATCAAGGTAAGGCGAGTATAATTAAATAAATGTGAATTTATTTAATTAAACATAGGTTAATTAAATAGATAATAAATATCTATTTAATTGACTAGAAAATGGGTTTTGGACAAATTTAGGTGTCTACACTTTGCCCCTCTTTGATATAGCATTAGTAATGTTATATCAAAAAAGAATAAAATATAGTGGTTGAAAGGATAAGACTAGTAGCATGATGCCCTAGTCATGAAAGGATGAGGAAGGATGACGAGGATGGAAGGGTATGCCCCCTCGAGAGGACATGCGGGTTAGGAGAACACGGATGTTCTCTCAAAATGGATGAGAGAATGGAAGGGGGGTTATGCTGCAATGGTGTGAACAACCTAAGTTTGATATTGTACTTAACACTATGCACCAAGGTATGAGGAACCAAGATGACAATGTGTCAAGTACATGAAAAAGGGGTCAAATACAACCATATGCCTTATGAAACCATGATATGGAAGACCATGATTCCTGGGACAATAGGATGTAAAGACCATGATACATGCAAAAAATGCTAATGCATACAAGTAATCAAGCAACCATGACAAAAGACCAAAAGCAAACCACCATTTTGCCCCTAGTCAAGCTAAAAACCCTTTAATGGATTGATTGATGATGATTGATTAAGGATGGCAAAGCTAATGCTAAGCATAATGCACATCCAAGGATTGGGAAGGATTCATCCCATGATAATGATGTTTAAATATGGTTAATGGATTATCAACTGATCGGGTCAAATTGATGCATTGATTAAGGATTGATGTTCAAAATTGCAAGATTAGATTGATTGAATTAGTATTGATTGCATATTGATTGAGATTTGTTTTTTTATTTATTTTATTTTATGGTGGATAGAAGAATTAACATGGATGAGAGTGGAAAAATAATGTTGATAGGATGAAAAATGATGAGAGTAGAATAGAAATTGATTTGATGTGGAAGAACTGGAAGAAGGGAAAGTTAATTGAATTGGAGGAATAATGAATTTGAATGAAGTGATAGGAAGAATTAGATTTAATGTGATATGAATGAATGTGGAATAAAATGGATAGAATGGATTAGGACCAATGATAAGGGAGGGTCAAGGTATGGTAAATGGAGGAAAGGCAATGTGATGTTGGTGGATGCAAGGAATAGTGAAAGGATATGAGGGGCCAAATGATATGGTGTTGGAAATTGCAGAACCAAGGACCATGTTTCAAAGGAGTCCAAATGATGCCCCATACCAAGGATATGAAAATGGAAGAGGATATATGGGAAAGGATGCACGAAAATGGAAAGGTGGAACAAAGGCTAGCGTACAGAGGAAAAGAAGGCATGTGCTCTTCCAAAGCATGTATGAACGTTTATGGTATTGTGCCTCTAATAGTGATCATGAGCATGGGCATGAAAGTGAAATGAATAAGGAAAATGTGAGGGAGGGTATGAAAAAGGGATGGGTAATGATATGGAAAAAAAGTGTGATATGAAGTGGGTGAAATGAAGGGGATAACCAAGATCAAGAACATATGAAAGGGGGATGGAAGTATATAGGAGTATGGATGGAAAATGGATGAACATGAGAAGGACTATGGAATGAAATATATGGATAGCATGTCAAGATCAAATGCATGAAAGGATGATGGAAGCATGTAGGAAAATGTGTGGATAATGCACAAGGGATATGGAAAGTGCATAGATGGATGGAAGGAAAGTGAAAGTCAAGATCAAAGATAGAAAAGGATAATGAATGGTGGATGGAAGCATGGAAGGTATGTATGTAAGAGTGGTATGGCTAGAGCTTTCCCCTAGTGTAGAGTGCAAGTGGAAGAGGAAAAGTGAATGGAGGGATAAGTGGACTTGGAAGATGATGGATAGATGATAGGAGAATGAAGGGAGGACTCAAGCAGCTAGATATATGGATGGTATCCCTTGAATTTTCTTTTTATTTTTTTATTTTTTTTTATTTTCAAGGAATTTTGATTATTTTCTCATAGATGTTGATAGGGTAGTGAATGGAGGAAAATGGCTTATGAAAAAGGTTAGATTAAGGGGATGGAGTGGGTGGGAAAAAGACATGGTTTATGGATGCTAGGTTGGGAGACTTGTGAATGAATGGATGAAGGAGGTGAAAAGATCGTCATTGGCACACACCTTGAAGGGTGATGGAGAGGAGGAAATTGTGGAGGATACGTGGGAGAGAGTTTGGATTTTGGGATATAGGGACCCAAAATGGATGAAGGAGAAGATGGATTTAGGATGGTGGATTTGGGTATATAAGGACCCAAAATGGATGTGGAAGCCTTTGGATTAGCCAAATTGGATGTCATTGTGAATCTTTCTTTGAGATTCATTGCTACATTAAGTAGCTTTGGTATCCACAAAATTTTTGCATTTTTTATTTTCAGCCTTTGTGGCTTTTTTATTTTGCTTTGGATCAGATTTTTCTTTTCTTGAACATGTCGTTTAGAGGGGACATGTTGATCCTTAGACTTTTGTGGATTTTTGGCTTTATTTGTATTTTCTTTTGCATCCAATTTTCTTCCATTGGCTATGGTATGGGTGTATGAAGGTAAGTGAGATGGAGAGCGTATGGATGGTGAACGTGGTAAGGAATTCAAGGATGTGTGCCTTTGTTGATCTTTAGTAGGACTATGAGGGGATGAAGTGGAAAACATGGATATGGTGGATGGATTTACGTAAGGGCCCAAAATGGATGGAAGGGATGAAGGGTTTGAATGTGGAACATAAGGACCTAGAATGGATGGAAGATAAGGACCTAGAATGGACTTGGAAGATGAATGATGGGAAGTTGTAGGTTTGGATGAAGGAATTGTGGAAGGTGTACCAACATCTTGAGCCATTATTTCTTCAATGGGATACTTAGCATTTTCAACACAAGATGCGAGTCCAGGTATATGTGGTTCATGAGTGGATGGGATGGGTGTGATAGGATCATGTGGAGGATTAGGAGGGAGAATAGGATCATGAAATGGAGTGGAATCATGAAAGGAAAATGAAGGGGTGCTTTGATCTTGACTTAGAAGAGGATCATGGAGTGGAACGAGTGGATCATGAGATGGAATAGGATCACATAATGGAAGGGAGGGAATGAAACCATGAGATGGATTGATTTGATCTTGACATGGAGGAATATGAGTGGATGGAGTGGAAGGAACATCTGCATGAAGTGGAGGATCGATGGAGGCTAACTCGTCAGATGGAATGGAAGAAATAATGTGCACGGTACATGGAATGCCTTGATCTTGATTAGGAAGGGAATCATGAGATGGACGAGGAGGGGTAAATGGATCTTGAGGGATAGGGGAAGGATGAGATGGAGAAATGCTCGGATCTAGAGGAGAAGAGGAATCTATAATGTCATGCTTTGGATGAAGAACTTTGGGTGATTGGCTCACTTTATCTTGTTCTTTACATTTAGCCAAGAGTGATGTGAAAAACCCCTTCTGAGGTGGGGATGATGTGGATTTTGGAGGATGAGGATCATGTGATGGTTGAACTATGGGGAGGGGATTACATGGAGGGTTGGTGGTGGATGAGACATGAGGACTAGGATCTTCAAAATATGGAGGAAGAGGACACATGGCATGGAAGTTTGACTCTTTTTGTTTACTTTCTAGGAGATAATTCTTTAATTGTTGCATTTCCATGGCAAGGTCATTTGTGTTGGAGGAAGTGTGTGAGCTAGGAATGGAATCGTATGTAGTGGAAGGGTAAGGAGGTGGATTTCCCTTATCAAAGGTAGAGAAATAATGAACATGAGATGGATTAGAGTTGGATATGAAGTGTGAAGGATGGATTTGATATGTAGGTTGAACGGGAGGTATAACTCCATATTGTCAACCATGTGATTAAGCAAATTCAAATCCATAGATGTTAGAAGAAGAGTGATGAAAGATTTGATGATGGATGGAAGATGAACTTGGGACTAGGAGCGAATGTTGGACTTTGTGTTGATTTGATTTGAATTGGATGTGACTTGATATTGATTTGATTGAATTTGATTTAATTTGGATTTGGATTTGATTGGATATGATTTGATTTGATTGGATATTGATATTGAGATTGATTGGATAAGGGTTTGATTTGATTTGATAAAAAACCCTATCAGATTGCAAACAAGTGAATGCAAGATTTAAATTAAAGTCCAATGTTTATGAAAATGCTCCTATGACCAAAGTAGAATATTTGATGAAAAGTTGAATTAGAGAAAGACGAATGAAATTAGGAAGATTGATTGTGGAGGAATATGTAAATGGATTAAATTAGAAATTGATTAGAAGTGAATGAGTTTGACAAGGGATTGAATTAGAAGAATGATGATGTTGAGGATTGAATTAAGAATGCATTAAGAGATTGGCGGAGGAAATTGAAGCTGGATGATGATGAAGCATGACTAGAATGAAGATGAGGAATGAGATTGAATGATGTGGACAAATGGAGATGATGAAGATGTCAAGCAATGATGTGAATGATGAAGACAAGATGTATGAAGGTGATGACTTGGATGGAAAGAAGAAGTGACATGGAAGTGATGTGGATAGCTTGACTACGGGGATTTGAACCAAGACTTGTTTTTGTTGTTTTTGAAATCATTTTTTATTTTTTAGGATTTTATCTTTTATGATTTTTTTGGATTTTTAGGTTTTAAGATGCAAAATATATACAATGAAATATGTACAAGGAAAGTGTGTTTCAAACACTCAAGAACATGAAACACACTAACAATCATATAAGGTTTTGACTAGGATGTATAAGGATGAACTAAAGGGTGTCCTCGATATACGCAAGGTACGTGAGGCCCAAATCTGTAGATGAAAGAAAATACTGCCACACAGCCAGGGGGAGACGGTAACCCAAATCTCCTCCTTCACTTCCCAAAGGTATAAAGTTCTTTGGGGCTTAGCCAAGAGTGACAATATTATGCTTCCAAGAGAGGTGTCTTTCGATTCACCTCCCAATTTTTATACTCCGCTAGAACACTAGAGTTGAGGTCGTCCCAAGGGGTGATGAAATCCCCAAGCAGGCCTCCTAAAAAAAGAAAAAAAAGACCACTTATTTCTTGTGCACCCAAGATCACCCGAAGGCGCGAGGGGAGAGAATACGTAAGTGGCCTTGGGGTTCAAAAAAAGACATGCGTTCGTTTCCAATGAAACATTAGGTTTATGTAATCTACTTGAAGACACACGTGTTTAAAGCATACAATGTTCTTTCCAATTTGAAATAGTGCCAACGTAAATGAAAAGAACGGATTTGCCAACAAAAAAGTAAATCAAGTGTGTGCATAAGCAAAATTGTTGAAAATGAAATCAATTTTCCTTAAGGCATTCAAGATTGTGTGAGTTCATTTTAAGCACCAATTCGAAATGTTTGCTAACCTAAGCATACATGTCCATTCCCTTAAGGCATTCAAGATTGAATTTGATTGTTTTAGCGTTTAACCATGCATTCAAAGACAAGTGTTTAAGCATACATGTTCATTCTAAAACAAAATTAAGGAAAAATCTACAAGAAATATGATTAGTGATAAGATATCCCTGCAAAAACATAAGTTAGTGCATCAAAAAATGTAGAGCAAACGTGAAACAACCTTGCAATGAAAAGGTTAACACAAAGTTTGGACTTTGACAAAAAAATAGATATCTAAACTGCATCAAAATTTAATGAAACCAACATCAACATGACGGGCTCAGAATCAGCTTTTTGACGATATTTTCTTTTTCAAAAACGGAGCTCGTATGCTTAAGTTATGAGTAAAAATGTGAAGGTTGCTCCTTATGGTCTAAAAGTGTATGTGTACTGCTGATGCAATGCTGATGTCAGCAACCTACGAGCAATTTGACACTTAGGAGAAAGTCAAGCAAATTTTTTTTTATTTTTTGAACTTTTGAAAAAAATAAAATTGAAATCCCATTTTATTAAAAAGATAAAATTATGTTGTTGTTGATTGAAACTGTATGGGGCTAATTGAAATATGAAAATTTTAAAAACAAAAAATGAAAGATGAGGTCGGAGCGGAGGATTAGGGGTCAGCGGAGGTGACCGAAGGTGGCGGTGGCAAAGCGGGTTTGTGCCGAGGTGGCGAGTTGAGGAAAGGGGAGGAGGTGATGCCGAATGAGGGCATGGTGGCGAGGGTTTCGGATGCCGCGTGGGGCGCAAGGAGTGGCAGAGGGTTTTTGGGTGGCATCGGGGTAAGTCAAGTAGTGCAAATAGTGCGGGGTCTGAGCGGCTGAGCGAAGGCAAACTGCGGCTAAGCAAGGAGTGCGGCGGTTGAGCGGGTGGTGCAGGGGCCATGGCGGACGGGAGGCTAGGGTTACAGGCATCGACGGTGGGAAGGATGCAGCAGTGGGCCACGGATTAGGCAGTGCGGGGGGAGATGAGCGGCGCTTTGCAGGCGAGCGGCTGGGGTTACAGCGTCGGCGACGGGAAGGATGCAGCGGTGGGCAGACAGAGGGGTGCCGCCAGAGAGAAGAGGGAGCGGGGGCGGTTCGGCCGCAGTAGTAAGTGTAGGGGGGAGCAGGGGTCGCGGTGGCAGTTGCGCCGCTCCTAGGCAGTGACGGGAGAAGTAGAGGCTCGGGTGGCGATGCAGAGGGTAGGGGGGCCATCGAGAGACAGACGGCGGTGTCGGGGGAGCGGCCACGGGGGCGGCGCTCGCGGGTGCCGCTAACCTGCTTAAAAAACCAATAAAAATGATTTTTTTTAATATTTTTTGTTTATTATATATATATATATATATATATATTGTATTTTGATATTTGATTTTTGATTTTTTTTTTTTTGAATTTTTTGATTTTTTAAATTAAAGTAAACCCTTATATATATATATATATATTGAAAAACACTCTACATAAAAGTAACGTATTAATAAAATAAAGCAACCCCCCCTTTTTTTTTGCTTTTAACCTATTTATCTATGAACAAAGGAGTAAATTTTTTTTAAAATTTTTTTTTTTCCTAATAACAAATATTTAATGCCTATGTACCCTAGAGCTTGAAAATAAAGTCATAAGCAAAATATAAAGTGTTTTATGTCAAAAAACTTCCCTTAGGTCCTCCAAATGCAATGATGGGCTCCTTGACTTGATTAGAGGCTCCTCATGAAACTTGATCTCCAAATGCATGCTTTTGACCTACAAGCTTGAAAACTCACAAAACACTCAAAAACACATTAGATCGTTAGTTTGAACCCGTGAAGTGAGTCCCACCGGGCGTGCCAAAATGTGTTGCATAAAAATGTAACTAAGGAAATAACACTAAGCAACTAATCCACATTCCTACATTATCATGCAAAACCTCAAAATATGAAAGAAGACATGTAAATGAACAACAAAATAGCACTATGCAAACCTCATGAAACTATCAAGTGTAAATGATTTCATTGCTCATGGGATGTGGTTGCTCACAAATCCAGCAGCATAACAATGAGGTAGAAGGTGCTTCTTAGAAAATGAGGAGAGGGCTCTCCTTTTATAGGAAAAATGGATGCAATGGACGACTAAGATCGAATGCAAGATGGATGGCTAGGATCTCTCAAGATCAATGAAGTGTCCATGAGGTGGAGGCCAAGTAGACTCCACATGGATTAGGGTTTTGACCATTCAAAGGGGCAATATGCTCACACATGTGTGAGAAACCTTTGATGGTGACATGATCAATGAGGTGTGAGAAGCATGGCTTCTCACACATGTGTGAGACAACTTGATTCTCATGCAAGAGGAAAAGTATGCAAGGGGTGTGAGAAGGCATGGCTTCTCACACGTGTGAGACAACTTGACTCTCATGCAAGAGGATAAGTGTGCAAGATGTTGAGATAATGGGTGTTGCACACATTGCATAATATTTTTATTTTATTATTTTATTTTATTATGTAATGTTGTACCTAGATGGACGTGCAACATATAAAGATTCCCATGGAATATTCTTGATGAGTTGTATTGTAACATTGTGATAATATTTTATGTAATTATTTAATATTGGGGAAAAGAATTAAATGCCGAATATTAAATGTGGGGTCAGTGGGTTAGGTAGCACATGGTTTTATCACATGGTTTATGTAATACCACTTAGTGGTTTTGTGGGACTTGCTACTATATAAGCAGCCACAAGGGTAGTTGTTGTAGATAAAGAGAGAGAGTGACAAGGAGAAGACAAAAGGCAAGAGTCGAGCGGGACAAGGCTTGACAGGTTAGCCAAGGGAGAATTTGTGAAGGTTGAAAGCATGGCATGGGATGTGTGGATTCATGCTTGTTCACATAGTTTGCTCGGTTGTGGCTATGGCCATGAAGGCTTCCATGGTTGTATGGCAATGGTATTTTTTTGCTGAATAAAACATGGTGATGGATGCTTTTGGAGGCTGGGTTTTTCCCTCAATGAGGGTTTCCCAGGGTATATCTTGTGTCACAATTTTGTGGGTATGTTGTCTATTCTCTTGCATGTGGATTTTAATTCTATATTTATTTTAGATCTATTATGGGTTATGTGGAAACAGTTATATTTTTTCTTACCAAGTTTCCTTACACAAGAGGCATGCAAGATATGAGGGATGAGGAAAGTGTGAACATCTATCACACATGTGTGAGGATTCCTCACACATATGTGAGAACACACTTAGGATTAAGAGGAGATTAGCTAAGATGATTAGGAAAAGAAAGCATGATTAGGAAGTGGGTAGGTTTAGCAAGGTGGGTTAGGTAGGCTAGTGAGGTTAGGTGAGAGTTAAATGTAAGAGCCATGTGCTCAAATAGTATTAAATGCAATATTTAATTCTTAGTGGGATTAGGAGGGAATTAATTAAGTAAATGAAGTACTTAATTAAAGTGAAAGGGGTTAGATGCAAGTGGGAATTGGTTAGGATTTAAATAAACCTTAGTTTATTTAAATCAAGGTAAGGCAAGTATAATTTAATAAATGTGAATTTATTTAATTAAACATAGGGTAATTAAATAGATAATAAATATCTATTTAATTGACTAGGAAATGGGTTTTGGAAAAATTTAGGTGTCTACAAGATTATTGGATGTGAATTATGAGATCTGGTTACAAGATATGAAGGAGCAAAAGTCCAGTTGATAGGATAGAGATAGAGGAAGGAAGTGCATTTTATTTCTATTATTCTACAAGGAATAATATAGAGATCATTTGGACAATGAGTTCATTGGTCTTATCCTTGAAGCTATTTGGGGCATGGGTCTAGCTGTCTTCCACACCACCTAATATGGTTGAGATCTCCTACAAGGGATTCAAAGTATCTTATTAGGGACTCAAGTGTACTAAATATTGTAGCAAACTCCTAACAGGGTCTATCCTCTAACAAAGAATATTTATATTAGTACATCATCTTGTGGATACCATCCCCACTAGGGTTTTCCCTCTGATGAAGGGTTTCCTTAATTAACATATTTGGTGTTAATTGTGTATGAGTATCTTGTTGTGGTTTTAGTTTATATTAGTCACATGGTTAATTTTATTTAAGGTTGATAATTGTGATAATAGTTGGATAACTAATTCATCCCCACCCCCCTCTTAGTTATATCAGTGGACTATATATATTCTAACAATTGGTATCATAGCATCAGGTCCTTGAAGGATAAGCTTAACATGTTTGGGAGATCATGATGGGAAAGATCGGTCCTAAATCTAATAGAGGAAATTTTATCTCATAGAAGATAGAGCTTCTTGGTAAATTATCAAATATGTGTAAAGATCTGGACATTGAGTTTCTAGGTCTAGAATCTTTTTGTTGCATACAAAAGAATAAAAGAAAAGATACATCCATATGAGAAGAAGACAAGAAGATCAAGGAAGGTATTGATCTTCTTATGGAAAGGGAACTAGAAGGTATGGAAATTTTCATTTGTTAAACATGTAAAGAATTAGGTCATTTTTCATCGAAATATCCTAAGAGAGTAAGAAAGTCTAGAAAGAGTTCACATTCTGATCAGGATGAAGAATCTAAAGCAAGTATGGAAAGGTTCTTGAATGATTGTGATAATAAGAGTAAATTGGCTAAGAAAAGGAAGTATTAGAAGATACAACTTTGGTAACTATTATTGATGAAAAGTTTGGTACTAAAGAAAAGATGGTAGATTATAATTCAGATGAAGAAGCAGATAATTCTAGATTGTTAGACAAAATGCTGAAGTTTTCTTTAAGACTACTAATGAATTGTAGAATGATGTGATATCTATTGAGCATATAGGAGAGGAGAGGTTTGAACCTATAGATGAGATAAGAGTTGAGATGTCAACTCCTACCTCCAACAGAAACATGACAAAGAATCACCCTCCAGAGAAGATAATTGTAAGTAAAGATAAAGGTATGATGACAAGGAATAGGGTGAATGAGGAATTGTGTCTGATTTCTCAAGTGGAGCCTAAAAGTGTAGATGAAGCTTATAAGGATGATCAATGGATTCAAGCAATGAATGAAGAATTGAATTAGATTGAGAAGAATGAGACATGGGAGTTAGTTCCTAGACCTAAAGACAAGAATGTGATAGGAATAAAGTGGGTATTGTTGTCACTTAGATTGCACCCTTATGTTGAAGTTTAACTTATAGCAATCTAGTGAAACATGGGATAATCCTTGGCTTATGGGTATACCATGTTAAGGATCAACCTTCGGTACAAAGGGCCAGCTTCCCTTGAATCACCTCTTGAAACTAACTTTAACTAAGTAGGAAAAGGGGAGAGAGAGAAAGATAAAATAAACTTTAACTATAAATGAAGGTGATTCACCAAAACTATGGATTGATGCAACCTTGAATGAAACTCAAAACTTGAAATGACTACAACAGTTTGATCATAAAAAGGTCATATTAACATTAACTGCATGAAAATGTAACAAGATGCAGATATTCAGAATAAGTAAACCATGTTCTCAACTTCAAAATTTGATTACACACAAATTACACTAATTTCTCTCATAAAAATACTTCCCATATGCCTCAAAAACTCTAAACTTAAGACAAGGATTAATTTAATCACACTAACTTGAAGTTAAAAATTCTTAAAAGACAATGACAAACTCACAACAGGGCCAAAGAGGATCACTACTATATTATTTGAAAAGGAGAAAAAGATCAAAAATTGCATCACAATATAGGATTGAGCTAAAAAACACTAACTCTCCAAGGAGCCCTAACTAGAATAATGCCCAAGAATGGGGTATAAATAGGCTCAAAACCCACAATCTGCATTATCCCCAAAATTGGAAACTAATCAATGATTTCCATCAAATCAGCTAAAGAGTGCAAACTGTCATCCTCATGAATCATGATGCAAACTGAATTTGACATCTTCCAAAAAATCCACTAGTAGGTGTATGCAACTTTCCATTTTATGAAAATCCTCCTACTCTTAATTTTGGTAAAATTAAATCAAACCACCTCCTCCATTTCTTTTCATTTTAAAAACTATATTTAAATGTGATAATTTATAACAACATTACCCTTTCAAATATTTACATTTGTAATAAAATGCAAACATTAACTTAAAATCCCCTTATACACACCTTGGAATTTGATTTATTTAAAATATCCCCCTTGCACACATAAACATTCGCCTTTTCTAACACTTAAAAAAATAAAACATTTTCCACTATGCTTATTAAAATGTGACCCCCTTTTATGCATATATTAATGTATTTTCACACATTAATATTATAATAAAGTAAAATTAAGAGGAAAAAGATGCCCTGGCTTGAACTCAAACTTGGACTAAAACAAGGAGGAAAATTTTCCATTCCGACAGGAAGATGAACCAGTCTCTATAGCATCATTTTTAGAAACAATAGGTGTAGACACCTAAATCCTTTAGAAAATAAAGTATTTTTATTTTCTCAAAAAAATCCTGATGACATCATCATTTATTAATTAATTAATTTATTTATTTATTTTTATGCCATTAAATCCCTTTATCTTAATTAAAAATATTTAATTAAGGAATCCCTCCCAAAAATGTTTAAATCTTATTTAAACATTATTTCCTTATTTATTAATTATTTAATTAATAAATTGACAAAAAAACTCAAAATAAATAAAAAATTTATTTTTTGCCTAAAACTTGGCCAATTTCTTTAAGACCACTAACCTCTTCCAAAATCTTCTAATCCTTCTTTAATTTTGATTAAAGGCTAATCCCATCATTTCCTACCCCTAAACCCAACTCAAAATATTTAATTAAGATTAAATATTAATCTTCATGTTTATTAAAAAAGTTTTAATAAATATCTCCTCAACCCAAACCCTTGAAATAAATAAAACTTTATTTATTTCCTAAAAATCTAATTTATCCTCATCCTAAGAAGTTCTAGACTCTTCTAGAAAGTCTTCATCCTCATCCTAGGAAGTTCTAGACTATTCTAGAAAGTCTTTATCCTCATCCAAAGTCTAGAATCTTCTAGAAGATGTCTTTAAACCTAAACCTAATCCCCTTCTAACCTTGTCACATTCCCTAAACATGGGTTAAGACTTACTAACCCAAGCCAAAGTTAACAAATATCTCCTCCTTCACCCACCCTCATTAAATGCCATCCACTTGCCTATCCCTAAGCTCATCCTAAACCATCCTAATCCATCCTCTAATCATTTGCACAATTCTAAGTAAGCTTTAAACCTTCCTAATCAATCCCAAGTCGAAATTCCTCTCATCTCTTTCAAAATATCCCAACCATAAAACTTTATGAAGCCCACTAGGCCATAAATGACTCTTCCAAAGCCCTTTCATTGCTCTTACAAGCCATTATGAGGGTCTTTATGAAGATTTTATCCCTTGAACCTCCTTTGTTGATTCATCCTTCCCCTTTCCTCCATCCTCTCACCTTGTGACATGTGTCACTCCCTGATTGGCTGTAAAGAAGCACAATCCATGTGCTCTCCTCTCATGCAATCTGAGCCCTCCATGAGCTTTTCCCCATCCTTGCATCTTATCCCTCAATCCATCAAGCCTCTTGCCTATAAATTGGATCCTTCCCCTTTGCAAAACAACACAATCCACGAAGTAAAGTCATAATTCCATTTTAAGAAGCCATTTTACATCAAAACCATACACTCATACCCAAATTCCAACTCCATTTAAAGCCCTTTTTGAAGCATAAGCTTGAGCATACATCCTATCTATTTAGACAAAGCCACTCAACAAGAGAGCTTCTTATTGAGAGAACCTATTAATGGCTCATATTCTCAATTGAGAGCTCATCTTAGTCTATCTTGAAGTTTATGAATTTTTATTAGTTTGTAGAAGCTTTATTTAAATTTGGTTTCTATTAGCATACTAACATTGCTCATATACATTTTGGCACGCCCGGTGGGACCCTACATGGGTCATCTTCATTAGCTTTTTTAGTCAAGTTTTGTATGTCATTTGCTAATTTTGGCTAATTTTGCTTGTTTTTGTGATTGGTAGGATTGTATAAATTGGTTTTGTAGGTTCACATGAGCATGAAGAAGACAAAGGAACTCATAGTCTATCTCATAGTGTTTGCAGATTTTTCAAGCTTATAGGTGAACAAAGCACTTGGAATTCTTCTTCCTCTTCTTGTCTATATTCTTGTTATTCCATCTACTTCTTCTTCTTGTTCTTGTGGGAGATCTTGGCCATTTATTTTTTAAGGAAGCAAAATCATACACACTTCTTTTTAGTACTTAAAATGAACCCCCAAATCATACTTAAATCCATTAAAAACTAAAAATTTGCAAAAAAAAATCTTTTAACAAGTGAAACTAAACCAATCCAATCATTTGCATCCTTGCAACATCAAGGTTTTATATGCATTCATGCAAAGTTAGGAACACTTCATTTTTGAAAATTTAAAAAGAACTTCAAGTTTCCATTTCAAAAGGTTCAAAATCAACACTAAGTGCACACTAAAATCTAAATCAAACTCAAAACATCAATCAAGGATAAAATGAACCTCATTTGCAAATATTTTAAAGTTCTTTTAAAAATCTCATGAAAACTAAGAGTCCTAAATGGTTGCCAAAATTGTCCTAAAAGCTTTGTTATTTGTTCCAAACAAATGTCTTGTTGCAAAATCTTGAATGTTTCTTAGGTTTTTCATGCATCAAAACAATCTAGGAATATCATTTTTGGGCTTAAAACATGCAAACTAGAACAGAAAATCTTGAATGAAAACCAAAGTCCAAAGAGTCATTTTCACTTGAGTCCAAAACAATCTTGAATGATCTAAGGTTAAAAAAAAGCACTTCAAAGTTCTTAAAACAACACACAAAATCTCTATCTTGAATGCTCAAAGGAAAAAACTTGAATGTTTAAACACTTGTCTTTGAACACATGTTGCTAAAATGAAGTTGAATGTTTAAACATTTTTTCTTTGAATGAATTTTTCTCAAACATAATCTTGAATGCCATGGATTAAAATCAATCTTTCTTGGGATGCATTCTTAAAACAAACAAACTCAATCTTGAATGCAAAAGATCAACTAACCATTGCAATATCTCACACTTCAATTTTTGGGGCATAAAAAGAATGTACATTCTAAGAACTTCCTAAATTATAAAATCAAAATAAAGATGCTTTAAGTGAGTTTGTAGTTGGACTCACCCTCTTTAATCACCCATCAATTTAACCATTGGTTGCAATCTCAGCACCATCTATGGGGATGGGTCCACCTAAGAGGGTGTTAAGTGCTTCACAAAGATCAAACTTCACTTATTTGTGTTTTTATTAGTTTTTTTAACTTAGAAAATTCCTTGAATGCACATTAGGCTCGCTAACACTTCATTTGGACATTAAAATTGAACAACTCTTGACGTGGAGGGCCTTCGAGCGCGTGCTTGAAACTGAGTTTTACACATCTTTCTTTTTGGGCTTAAAATAAACTCACACTCAATCTTGAATGCCTTAAAGGAAATTAATCGATACTTGACGTGGAAGGCCTCCGGGCGTGCGGGTTTACTTTCTTGTTGACCCTAACTCTTCTTCTTGTTTGCATTCTTCAATCAATTTTACTTTTGTTAACACTTCAAGTTGGAATTGAACATTTGCATCCTAAACATGTGTGTTTGCAAGGTCTAGATCAAAAAACTTATGCGTCAGTTGGAAAAGAACTTTGTCTTTTAGCCCAAGGTCATCCAAATTTTCTCTCCCCTTGTCATCTTTTGAGGCTATCTTGGGTGCATAAGACTAGGATCCAAAACTTTGTTTCTCTTTTTAGGAGGCTTGCTTGGAGATTTCATCACCCCTTGGATGACCTCAACTCCAGCGTTTCAGCAGAGTATAAAGATCGGGAGGTGAATCCAAAGACACCTCTCTTGGAATCAAGATTTTGTCACTCGAGCTAAGCTTCAAGGAACTTTATACCATTGAGAAGTGAAAGAGGAGAAGTGGGTTACCACTCCTCTCAGCTGTGTGACATCTTTTGGTTTTCATCTATGGATTTGGGCCTCATGTACCTTGGGTATATCGAGGACTCCCTAGCTAAACCAACTGTCAGCCTTGTAGACAACCATCTAGGGTATTAATGTGTTTGAAGTGACTGATCAAAATATTTGTAAAACATACACACTCCTTGGCGCAAGTATCACATTCTGAGAATCAAAAAACTTCTATTTGGTTGTTCCTATCTATTGCTTGATTTTTTATTTGTTAAATGAATGTTTGCCAAACTTGGTCAATCCTAGCTTAGGGCATACTTAGCGTAGTCACTGCCTATTCCAGAAGTTGAATGAGTTGAAGCAAAATAACCAAAATCTCTCTAAGCCAAGCAGATTCAAGAATTCATGTCAGAACAACCCAAACCCAAACAGAAGATTCACAAAGCCAAACTCAAGGCATCTCAAGCATACCAAGAACTTTCAGCCAAGAGAAAGGAAATAACACCAAGCCCTCGAATTTCCAAACTCCATAAAGTGGAGGACAAAGCTGTCAACGAAGCCCTTCAAGATGCCTAGTTATATCGCACTATCCAACTTAACCAACATCCAGGAGTTAACCCTGCTTATGCATTACCAACTAGGCATGATTTCTATGATTAGACCCCCTTGTTTCTCCACATCTTCTTGCATAATATTCACTTTAGAGTCATCCTTGTAGATAAGCTAGCCATATTTAGTCCTCCCCTTAAGCATTTTAGCTCATCCATCTCATTTAGAACCAAACCATCTAGCCAGCAATCCAAAATCTTCACATCCAAGCCTTCAAAATTGTTATCACTTTGCCAAAAGTTTGCCATTCCTAACATCTTCCAAATCCACCAATCTCACCTAGGTTATCCCTTTGACAAATCTTTGTCTAGGGTAATCTAGATTTTTCACTTGTTATCCCTCATCACCTTGAGCTCAAGGTTGGGATCCACAAGTGGTCAATCTTGTGTTCTTTCTAAAGGATCATCAGTCTATCCTTAAGTTGAAACAATCACCACCAAGCTTGCACATAGGAAAGCAGACCTTTCATAATTTGGCAACATATATTTGAAGTTAGAATCCCCAACCCAATCCTCCTTAGGTTTTGTCATATAGCTTTACCTCAACCTAGGAAATCATTTTCATAGAAAAGCCTTCTTCTTTTGCATCCATCAACATTGTTGCATCTCATCCCTAGGAAACATTTTGCATTTTCATGCCACCCGTCACTCGCTTAGGCAAGAAGAAGAAGTAGAAAATGGAGCCCTATCATTTGGATCAAACAGCTTCACTCCCCTTGAGCACCCAACCATCCTTCAGCCTAGAGAACACTATACCATCACCTACTAACATTGAAGCTTTCATGAACCAACCAGGAAATGTAGTATTGGTGAATGCCATTATAGACAAGAACAAAGAAACAATCATGGCTAACTTTTGAAAGGAGAATATAGGAGCCTTCGACTTTGGAAGACCTTCTCCCTTATCAAATCCATCTCACCCATTGTTTGGACAACTCCCACCACCCATAGGCTCTTATGATTCAAATTATCCTCAATATGTGCCAAAAGAAGAGCCTCACACCACCCCATATGATCCAACAGACCCAAACATACCAGCCTCCACTCAAGTTGAAATCTCCCTTCCGCAAACCAGTCTAGCCACCACCACTCCACCATTGGTCCATAACACTCCATCCCAAACCCCCTTCACCCAAAACACCTCATCATTCACTCCCTTCACTATTGCTGCTATTGTTCTCCAACCAAACCTTCCAAATCCACCCATCTCCCAAATTAGTGCTAGTATCTTTGGCCAACCTCAACAATATACAATAGGGATGCCACCCATGGGGCCAAGTAATCAACCCTTCATCACCCCCAACTTGTTTACCTCAGCTCAGAACACAATTCCATCATTTCCACTAGGTCCTTGGAGCTCAGTGCCATCAACCACAAATCCACAAGCTACCACCCTCACTTTCACAAAGCTATCAAACCCCACAAGCTACTACCAATGTTCTGCCAAGCTCTCAAGTGACCCAAGCTCCTTCCACCACTCTACCAAGCTTTCAAATCTAGCCACCAAGCTATCAAACCCCATCAGTTCCATTCCCAAGCTTTCAATTCCCACCACCTCCATGACCAACTAATCCATTACCTCCTATCACCAACTATTTTTCTATGCCGCTTCTAGGAGGAAATCCACCACCACCAACCACCAATTACTTGGCCTCTTTTGCCATGTAGATACCTTCCCAAATGGGGGCACAACCCAGATATATTGGTCAAACTCCTCAAATCCAAAGTCAAGTTCCACAAGCTCCCCGATCCGTCCCCCAAGCTTCACAACCATCTTATACCTTACCTCCACAAAGAAATCCATTTATCCCACAGCCAACTTATGTTCCTCAATCCCAACCTCAAATCCAATATTAACCTCACAACACATGCAACAATATGTGTCACCTCCACCATAGCAACCCATCATCCACCATTCAGTTGCCCAGGCCATGTACAATCCCTACTAGCCCATACCTCAAAGCCATCCATATTCCATTGCCCCATCTAGCACATACCTACCTCAGGGCACTCCTACATTGGGGGCCCCAGCCATCACCCATTAATTCAGAATGGGAAGCCATGAAGATAGATTTGAAGAACATCCAAGAGGGAAATGATCCAAAAACCTTCAAATTTGAGAATGTGTGTCCTTACCCATTTGACAGAGCCATTACTATGTCTCCATTTCCCAAGCATTTTGAGACACCCAAGTTTGACAAATTCAGAGGAAAAAGAGACCTTGTCACACATATCAAAGAATTTTACATGCACTACCAAGAAGTTGCATACGATGACGTCTTCCTCTTGTATCTCTTTCCCAAAATCTTGGCCAGACCAGCTCTTGAATGGTTTTAGAGAATACCATATGGCACAATTAAAAACTTTGCTCAATTTTTTGAGGCATTTGTAGCCCAATATGCCCATCTTGTTGAAACAGAGCTATCAGTAGTGGATCTTGTCCACACTAAACAAAAAGGTGGAGAAATCCTTCCTGAATATTTGCAAAGATGGCAAACCCTTACCACCCGCATATCTTGCACCTTGCTAGAGTGCCATTTGGTGAAAATGTTTATTGATAATGCCCATCCTAGCTTGGCTCACCACATGATCATGAACTGTTTGCAGACCTACAAAGATATCAAAGAGAAAGGAATGATCCTTGAGCAAGGATTCATTAAAGATGGTGTGGTCAAGATTTACAAAGAAGCCAACCAAAATCAAACACATTCAAATGACAAGTCTAGGTATTGGAACAAAAACAAGCATGTTGCAACAGATGGGGTTACTGATATGAGACATGTGAATATTTTTGGTCCTTCCCAAAATCAATCCAACTCACCTTATCAACAAAACAATCAACAAGCTATCAACTACCAACAGCAGAATCACCAAAGCTATCAAAGCCACAATCCAGGACCCAACTTTCAAACGTCTAACAATCAAGCTAATGCCATCAATGTAGCTACTGGGAAAAAGCCCAGATTCCAACCTGCATCTAGAAACTATACAACCCTCGGTGAGCCATTGGATGTCATTTTTGAGAAATTGACTAAGGAAAACCTCATCAAATTTTCTCCTACCCAGCAAATTGACCCAAGCCAATCCAAAGCTGCATGGTACAAATATAATGAGTACTGCAAATTTCATAGGGTAAAAGGTCACACTACCCTCAGATGCATGTAACTGAAAGATTATGTGCAGGACCTCATTGATAAAAAAAGAAATCACTATTGGTGCCCAAACCTCTCCCAATGCAGGCTTATAGATCTATCAAAATGCTTTTCCTCCTCACAACAACCAAAATCCTGGAAAAGCACCTATCCAAACCAACAACAACAACACCAACAACTGCCAGCCAAACCAACAGCATGGGAAGAACAATGACCACACTTCATTCTATATAGACTATGGTAGCCTCATAGGTTGTATATTCGAGAAAGAGCCTTCTGTCAATGTTATCAATATCCAAGGACCAAACAATGAATGTGCAGTCACCACTCGAAGAGCACAATTTAACATTGTAGGCCCACTCATTTCACCAGCACCATCAGCTCCATCAAAAAGCTAGTACAATATCTTGGAACACCTTGGGAACATGCCAGCCCAAATCTCCATTTTAGACCTTCTTCGCACTAGTCTTGTGTACAAAAACATCCTTGACAATGCTCTCATAGAATCCTGTGTCCCTTTAGATATCAACACTACTGATTTTTGTAATCTCATTGGACACCTATCCTCCTCATGTGCCCTATCTTTCAAACCCACTGACATACCCGTGGTCAAGCCAGATCACACCCTTCCGCTTCGCATAGCCATTATGGTATCTAATTTTGCCGTAAAAAGAGTAATGATAGATAATGGATCAGTCTTGAATATTTGCACCCTAAAATTCATAAAACAAGCTGGGTATACTAAGGCAGATATCATTACTGAGGTTATCACCATCAAAACTTATGAAAATTTGGAAAGAACCACAGAAGGAACTATTTTGTTGCCAATCAAGGTTGGGCCAATCATCAAAGAAATACTCTACCATGTTATTGATCTAAACCTACCATTTAACATCCTCCTTGGTCGCCCATGGATTCATGCCATGAAAGCTGTTCCATCCACTTACCATCAGTGCGTCAAATTTCTGCATCAGGGCACTGAGGTAACCATCCATGTCGATCCAAAACCCTTTTCTTACTGCAATGCAGTTGAAACTTCATATGCAAACCATTGCCCTAGAATTGATATCGGCACAACCATTGCCAACTCATCCCACACTTGTAATGACTCAAAACCCATCCTCGCCTCCACCCTATCTACCGTGAATATCAATAACAAAGGTTGTGGAGAGTATAGTTTGTCAGATGCATTTGTTGTCAGGGCACTCTCACTTGATCCACATGCTCATGGGCAAATGACATATCACAAAGCTAAGGAGATTCAACCTCCTCGTTACAAAAAATTTGGCCCAACAACCTTTGTATCCTCAAAAATCCCTCTTCATGAGGAGCTCACTCTAGATATCAACAATTGGTTACATAAGGATGCACCTCCAAGAAATCAAGCATGCCTTGATCACTTCAGCTAAAAGTATCCCCAAGAACATAAGCTCATCATTGACAAATGGAACTATCAAGGTGGTGGTCTAGGACTAGAAGAAAGAGGCATGTAGTGCCCCATCAAAGCACACCTGTGGGAAATGAAGTCAGGTCTTGGCTTTGGCATACCCACAACTGGGGGCACCAATGAAAACGATCATGCTTTTTTGAACATTCACCGTGACCTTGTTGAAATCAAAGACATTCCTAAGGAAGTTGAAAAGATAGCCTACGATGATATCCTAGACCAAATCTCCCTCAGAGACTCTGTTCTCCAAGAACTATCCATCCATTTCATTGACCTACCACTCACCCATCCACAACTCATAGATTGGGACCAACCAAGCGTCATACACATTGATGAGTTCACATCAGAGGAAGCGCTTCTGAGATTCATGGGAGGTAAAACACCTCACAAGCAAACAAATCCAAACTCAGCATATATCTATAAGCTAGATCCCAAGGGGTATTTTGGAGAAAATCCCCAACCTAGTTCTAATACACCCAAAATTGGAAGTAGGGTGAAACTAAGACTAGTTAAGGCAGTGAAGAGAACCCCTCAGCAAGAAAATCTAGAGTCACAGGTAGAACATGAGGATTTAGCATTGCCTCCTCAAGATAATCGACCAGAGATATCTTCTATTCTAATTGAGGATACTAGAGAAGTCAACATCAGTTCTTCAAAGATCCCCAAACTTGTTCACATTGCTGCATCCCTATCACAAGACCAAGCTAATCTCCTCTTTGAGATCTTAAGAGAGAACATTGGCCAATTTTCATGGTCATATCAGGACATGCCAGGACTTGATCCAAAGCTTGTAGTTCATCATCTTACAGTCGATCTAAAGATCAGGCTCGTCAGACAAAAGCTTAGAAAAATGCACCCCAAGGTGGCATTACTAGTCAAAGCTAAATTAGAAAGAATGTTAGCTGCTAAGGTTATCTGACCTATCGACTACTTAGAGTGGATCTCCAACATGGTCCCTGTCACTAAGCCTTCTGGTGACATCAAAATCTGCACTGATTTCAGAGATCTTAACAAAGCTTGTCCAAAAGATGATTTTCCCTTACCCAACATAGATATGATTGTAGACCTTACAGCTAGACATGAAATTTTGTCCCTCATGGATGGATTTTTTGGGTATAATCAAATTAAGATTGTAGAAGAGGATCAACATAAGATAGCATTCACTACCCCTTGGGGAACCTTTTTCTACAACATGATGCCTTTTGGCCTAAAGAATGTTGGGGCTACCTATCAAAGAGCTATGATAGCCATTTTTCATGATCTCATCCATAGCATTTTGGAGGATTATGTGGATGATATCTTGGTCAAATCTCATACCTTCATGGATCATCTTGTTGACCTAGAGAAAGTCTTTGATAGGTTAGCCAAATATAATCTCATGCTGAATCCCAAGAAGTGTGTCTTTGGGGTCACATCTGGCAAGCTTCTAGGCTTTATAGTTTCTAGACGAGGTATAGAGATCGACCCCAACAAGGTCAAGGCTATCTTAGACATGCCTCCTCCCCAAACACTATGAAAAATTTGCTCTCTTCAGGGAAAGCTTCAATCTATCTGGTGCTTCATCTTCGAGCTTGCAGATAAGTGTACACCATTTGCACATTTACTGAAGAAGGATGAGAACTTCAAGTAGGATCCTTTATGTCAGTGCAACTTTGATCAACTCAAACATTATCTCACCAATCCCCCTATATTGGTTCCACCAGTTCCTGGTCGTCCCTTGATTTTGTACTTATCAGCAACACCTGCTGCTATAGGGGCACTTCTAGCATAGCTTGATGACTACGGAAGAGAAAGAGCCATCTACTACATCAGTAGAACCCTAGTTGGTTATGAACTCAATTATACTCCTATGGAAAAAGCTTGTTTGGCAGTTATTTTCTCAACTCAAAAGCTTCACCACTACATGCTAGGTCATACCATCCAACTAGTCTCCAAGATCGACCCTCTCAAGTATATGCTCTCTAGAACAACACTTATAGGCCGTTTGGCCAAATGGGTTATGCTCCTTAGCGAATTTGGCATCCAGTATGTGGACAGAAAGGCAATCAAAGGGCAAGCTATAGCAGATCACCTCGTTGATGCACCTCTAATAGATGCATATCCTTTGATCACAGAATTTCCAGATGAGCATATCTATCTAATTGAAGAACAACCCCCATGGAAACTTTATTTTGATTTTTCATACACATCTCATGGATTAGGGGTAGGAATATTGTTGGTCACACCTCAAGGAGATTACATTTTAAAAGCCTTCAAGCTACAATTCCCTAGCACCAATAATATAGCTGAATATGAGGCTCTCATAGTAGGATTAAAGATAGCTGTAGAATGGAACATCACTGAGTTACAAATATTTGGCGATTCTCAGCTCATCAACAAGCAAGCCCTAAATGAATATCAAACCAAAGATGAAAAGCTATTACCCTACAAAGAGCTAGTTGATCAACTAACCCAGCATTTTACAAAGCTTCAGTTTACACAAGTGCCTCGAATACAAAACAAAGCAGTAGATGTTATGGCTACTATAGGCTCACTCTTGGAAATTCCCCAAGCAGCTACACAGTATGAGTTTTTAGTCGAGCAGCTCCTCACACCTACCTATGCGAATGAGGATTCAAACTTTGTTTGTATCTTGGTTGGTCCCCAATCCCCTTGGTACCATGAGATTCATGCTTACCTTAACGATGGTATCATATCCCCTCAGCTCACATCTACCCAACGCTAGAACCTCATCCAAAAATCATCTTGCTATGTTATCATAGCCAATACCCTATATCGTCGAGGTTATCACGATACTCTCTCTCAATGTTTAGATGAAAATGAGGCCGCAATGGCATTAAAAGAAGTACATTCTAAACTTTGTGGTGCCACACGAGTGGTATTGTCCTAGCACAAAAAATCCTTAGAGCAGGCTACTATTGGCCTACCATTGAAGAAGACTCCTATGACTTTTCCAAAAAGTATCTCCCATGTTAGCAGCACGCAAATCTCGTGCACGCTCCAGCACAGGATCTACAGCCTATTGCACCACCTTGGCCTTTCGTTTGTTGGAGCCTCGATCTAGTTGGAACTATCACAACACCTCTCATCTGATGGACATAAATGGATAATAACAGCTACAAACTATTTCACTAAGTGGGTGGACGCAGTCCCCCTAGTCTCAGCTACAGGAGTTCAGGTCTCCAAGTTCATCTTGTACCACATTGTTTGCCGCTTCGGCATCCCATCCACCATCTTCACCAACCACAGAGGTAACTTTGAAAATCTCAACATGGAAGAATTATGCACTTCCCTCCACATCCATCACCACTTTTCTAGCCCATATTTCCCACAAGGTAACGTCCAGGCAGAGGCAACTAACAAAACCCTCCTCAAAATCCTAAAGAAAGTTGTTAATGATTCTGACCGCGATTGGCACCTACAAATAAATCTAGCCCTATGGGCCTATTTAACTTCCTTCTATACATCCACACACACAACTCCATACTCCTTAGTCTATGATGCCGAAGCGGTACTACCCATAGAGGTTGAACTTCCCTCCTTGCGCATATCTTTGCAAGGGCAAATATCAGATGAAGAATACAGAGTAGCCAGACTCACCCAGCTAGATCTCTTAGACGAGAAGTGACAACAAGCCTATGATCATCTCATAGTCTATCAAACTCTTCTCAAAAGGTATTTCAACAAGAAGGTGCTCCCACAACACTTTCAGCTAGGTGACATGGTCCTCAAAGAGAATATGAACATCCAAGCCGATTGAGAAAAGAAAGGCAAGTTTGAACCTACATGGCTTGGTCCTTATGTTGTCACTGCATCCTTTGGCTTTGGAGCCTATCATCCATCTACACCAGAAGGAGAACTCTTGAATGATCCTACTAACATAATTCATCTCAAGAAGTTCTATGCTTGAAGATCCTTGGTATACCCAGCTTTTGAAAAATACCAAAAAATAGTAAAGAGAAATAAGCGTCCAATGGTGAAAACTTGGCAATTCAAGTGCCTTAGATAGGTACCTTGGTGAAAACCTGGTAATTCAGGTGCCTTGTGTACTAAGACTAATCCATCATCTATCACTATCCTATCCCTCATCCATCCACCCACCATCCCATCAAACATCTGCTTGTTCCCTTGGTGTTCCAACCAAATATCCAAAATCCAATGAAGCTTATAAATACCTCCTTGTACAGCTTGTAAATCTTGTACCTCAACTTGTAAATCTGGTATCAGAGCTTGTATTATACCTTGTAAATCTTGTATCATCCCTTGTATCATAGCCTGTATATCCACATCTTGTCCAAAGCTTGTACCATATTCCAGCTTGTAAATAATCTTGTATCCTAGCTTGTATCCTATCACATGCACACAAAGAACCCCATTTTTACTTAAGCTTTTCGCAAACCATCTACCTATTTTCCTATCAACTATTACAGATATCTCACCCTTCACTAGCATTTCCATCTCACAAAACCAAAACATGAAAAACCTTGTACATTTGTAACATATCTTGGTCTGTCAGCTTGTACATCCTCTTTAGCTTAGTACCATTGTATCTATCCAGCTTTCGTGTCAGTTCCTCCTTGATTAGCATCTTGCACACATCGCACAACCCTTGGTTAGCTATTCCAATGCATCCTTTAGCTAGATATCCTATCACCAAAGTGTTATTCTTCTTAGTTCAGCTTGCTAGATGCATCACTCATCTAAAATCCATCAGCATAGGTGCTCTCCGATAGATCCTTGCAGGATATAGCTTTCCTCATGTCTGATCTTGGTCTATTAGTACCTCGTCCTATCCATCTCATTGGCAAACAGTTCTCTTTTTGATTTTTTCTTTCTTTTGATTTGGAATCTTCCCTTTGGGTCTTGAGTTATCTTTTCCAAGCAATCTTTTTGTTCCCTCCTCAAGGTTGCCACGATCTTCCATATCATGGTATACTGCGAATGGGGCAATCTAAGCATAAGGTTTTGATCAGGTCTTTTGTTTTTTTTTGTTTTCTGCTTGTGGATTACCCAGTGTTGGTTCCATGCTACTTCCTCCAGGAATCATGTGTGATGCTGGGGCAATCCTTGCATGTTTGTTTTGAGTCAGTCTGTCAGTCCTCTGGATAGTTGGTGAAAAGTCCTTGATATTCTTGGTAACCTTGGCAATTAACCAATAGTCCTATAGCAAATCTAATGCTCAACTACATGGTGGTACTTCTCTTTGAAGTATTTGCCTGCTCCAAAAAGCTTCAATAGTTTCCCTTCATCTCCATTATTCGCCATCCATATTCAACATCTGTCTCTCCTACCCCAACTTATGCATCAGTATCTCTTTGAATCAATTTGCACTTTTAGCTTTAGGGATCCACAATCTTAGTCTTAGGGATCCACCAATCCAATAAATCCACCAAGCCTCATCTTTCGAGCTCCACAATCCTAGTGCTAGGGATCTTCAAAACCCATCTTTCGCCAATTTGACTCTTTAAAATCTTGTTGCATCAGCTTTATCATCCCATCATCCATCTCCCTATCCTAGATTCCTTTTTATAGTGCTCCGCTCCTTCATCCTCTGCAATCCCTGAGATCTTAAGGTTGCTTTCTCTTGTGCCTCTGATTCTCCCTTTATCATTCTCTCGTAGTGAGAGTTTGAGCTAACTAAACCTCATCTCTTAAGCCAATCTGAGTCTCCTTGCTCATCTCAGATTCTTGTACTTTTTACGTCAAGCCTCGCTTTCTCTCCCCATTGCCTTCTTGAGGTGGCATCTCGCAGTCCATTCTCTCCTCTTCTGCTCTAGCCTTCAGCATCTTATTTTCTTACCTTTGATGCCATGCCACTTGCGGCATCACATCAAAGAGGGGCAAAATGTAGACACCTAAATCTTTTATAAAATAAAGTATTTTTATTTTCTCAAAAAATTCCTGATGACATCATCATTTATTAATTATTTATTTATTTAATTTATTTATTTATTTTTATGCCATTAAATCCCTTTATCTTAATTAAAAATATTTAATTAAGGAATCCCTCCCAAAAATGTTTAAATCTTATTTAAACATTATTTCCTTATTTATTAATTATTTAATTAATAAATTGACAAAAAAACTCAAAATAAATAAAAAATTTATTTTTTGCCTAAAACTTGGCCAATTTCTTTAAGACCACTAACCTCTTCCAAAATCTTCTAATCCTTCTTTAATTTTGATTAAAGGCTAATCCCATCATTTCCTACCCCTAATCCCAACTCAAAATATTTAATTAAGATTAAATATTAATCTTCATGTTTATTAAAAAAGTTTTAATAAATATCTCCTCAACCCAAACCCTTGAAATAAATAAAACTTTATTTATTTCCTAAAAATCTAATTTATCCTCATCCTAAGAAGTTCTAGACTCTTCTAGAAAGTCTTCCTCCTCATCCTAGGAAGTTCTAGACTATTCTAGAAAGTCTTTATCCTCATCCAAAGTCTAGAATCTTCTAGAAGATGTCTTTAAACCTAAACCTAATCCCCTCCTAACCTTGTCACATTCCCTAAACATGGGTTAAGACTTACTAACCCAAGCCAAAGTTAACAAATATCTCCTCCTTCACCCACCCTCATTAAATGCCATCCACTTGCCTATCCCTAAGCTCATCCTAAACCATCCTAATCCATCCTCTAATCATTTGCACAATTCTAAGTAAGCTTTAAACCTTCCTAATCAATCCCAAGTCGAAATTCCTCTCATCTCTTTCAAAATATACCAACCATAAAACTTTATGAAGCCCACTAGGCCATAAATGACTCTTCCAAAGCCCTTTCATTGCTCTTACAAGCCATTATGAGGGTCTTTATGAAGATTTTATCCCTTGAGCCTCCTTTGTTGACTCATCCTTCCCCTTTCCTCCATCCTCTCACCCTGTGACATGTGTCACTCCCTGATTGGTTGTAAGGAAGCACAATCCATGTGCTCTCCTCTCATGCAATTTGAGCCCTCCATGAGCTTTTCCCCATCCTTGCATCTTAGCCCTCAATCCATCAAGCCTCTTGCCTATAAATTGGATCCTTCCCCTTTGCAAAACAACACAATCCATGAAGTAAAGTCATAATGCCATTTTAGGAAACCATTTTACATCAAAACCATACACTTACACCCAAATTCCAACTCCATTTGAAGCCCTTTTTGAAGAATAAGCTTGAGCATACATCCTATCTATTTAGACAAAGCCACTCAACAAGAGAGCTTCTTATTGAGAGAGCCTATTAATGGCTCATATTCTCAATTGAGAGCTCATCTTAGTCTATCTTGGAGTTTATGAATTTTGTTTAGTTTGTAGAAGCTTTATTTAAATTTGGTTTATATTAGCATACTAACATTGCTCATATACAATAGGAACTTGAAGGCACAAAGATAGGAACTCAACTTTGCTTCTTCCATTTAGTCAATTTGCTGAAAAAATACAAGGATTTCATGGCTGGGCTTGATCTACAATTTTTTACTATTCATCTCCTTCATTTTCATGCATGTTCTTCATTATTTTCTTGTTTATTTTTCTATTTTAAAATGAGATAAATGTAGAAGTTGTGGGATTCAACTCTCATACTGATTTTTTACCTTATTTTCATATGCCCAACCACTACACTTTGATATGGGTCACGACCTACAAGTTGGGCTTTTTTGCATGAGTTTATTCCATTGTATCTATTGCATGCTATAGGAAAAATATGTTTGATTATTTCTTCTTGTCTATCTACAAATGTGATGAGGGTTTGAATATCAATTGTTACATGATAAGGCTAGGGCATTGTTTTCCATATAATGTTTATATCCCCATGTGAATGCATGTCATGGCTGCATATTGATTTCTATACTTTCATCTTGATATTTCCTTTTGAATGTGTATGCAAATATATTTTCCTTTCTAGAAAGGGTGTTGTGGGCATGAATTTTAATCTCATGTTGTAGCTGGTTATATTTCTTCCATACTTCAGTGATGCATTTAAACCATGCATGTCAAATGGAATGATATTTTTTAATTTTTTCCCATATTCTCCTTTTTTTGCTACCTCCTATAGCATGTTGCATTCTATGTTCTTTTTTTGCTACAGGAACTATTTCTTATTTAGTTTTCAAAAAATGAATAAAATGACCCCTTAGAGCTCCTTAAAAATTTTACTAGAAAGAACAATGTTCGTTCATCGCATCAATATCTGGTTCCTCACCATTTTGCAGGGTCCCAGGAGTTTTTATATAGTTGTACAAATTTTTAAAAGTTGCTATAATAGTAAAACTGTACACTTCCTATCACTAATAACATGCCTGAATTCCACTTTCTTCTTTTTTCTACAGGAATGATGCCTAGTTCCTATCACATATGCAATTTTTTCTTGCATGCTACATATGATATTTCCAATTTTTTTAACTTGGTGTACCTACACATGGAACAAATACATTAGATAAAACATAGGCTCCTCTCCTTTTGTATAATCTTTTTGAGCCTTATGTGCATGTTTTAAGAGTAGCCAGATGAGTACTTTTTTATTTTGCATGCATGATATTTGCAAGATATCAAACATTTATTAGATCTTTCTAGATCTTGTTCCCTTCACTCTATTGTAACCCTTGTAGGTATTGGAGCTAATGATCAATCATCTTCATATACGACTGAAGAAATGTATGGTACCCCTGTATTTTTCTTTCATTTTTGATGCATACAATTTCTTTCAATATACTCTAAATCTTGGGTATGCTCATAGCCTATGTGAGCCTATATATTTTACTAATCTTTACCACATTCACATGTCCTTGTACTTTCAATTTAGCTCCTTTATTTTAGTTGATTGTGTACTTGATTTTTCTCTTAATTTGTAAATGAACAAAAATCTAATGAATATCATAGAATAATTACAACCTAGGTTATTGTGAGAAAATTCACCTAATAATTAGGCTATTAAGTGTCACCAATTTGAAAGACAAAAATTGGTAACAAGTATTTAGAAATAAGATGGATGAATAAGGAGAAGTTGTGAGAAATAAGGCCAAACTTGTTTGTAAAGGTTACTCATAGCAAGAAGGTATAGATTATGAGGAAACATATGCACCTGTAGCTAGAATGGAAGCAATAAGAATGTTCTTGGCTTATGTAGTGAGTAAGAAGTTCAAGGTATATCAGATAGATGTCAAGTCAGCTTTTCTGAATGGAAGACCTGAAGAAGAAGTCTACATTGAGTAGCTTGATGGATTCCCCCTAACAGAAGAAAAAGAGATGTTATGCAGACTAAAGAAATAATTGTATGGCCTGAAGCAAGCACCTAGAACCTAGTATGCAAGGTTGGATAAGTATTTGGTAAAGCTTGGATTTGTTAAAGGTACAACATATGGTAATTTGTATTTGAGAAAAGTTGATAATAGTTTATTTATCATTTTAATATTTTTTGCTAACATAATATTTGGAAGAAATGATGATAAGTTTGTTGAAGAGATGAAAATTGAGTTTGAAATGAGCATGATAGGAGAGATGAATTTTTTCATAGGATTGTAGACTGTGTAGAACAGTGATGGTATTTTTATTTCACAAGCTAAGTACTTGAAAGACTTGTTGAAGAGATTTGGATTAGAGAGTTACAAACCTATTGGTACACCTATGATAACTGGTCATAAGTTATCTAGCAAAGATGAGACACCTACAATTGAGTAGAAGAATTATAGATCCATGATTAGAGGATTGATATATCTGACTCACACCAGGCTAGATATAGAAAATTCAATTGGAATTGTAGCTAGATTTCAAGTTGATCCTAAAGAGTACCATTATATAGTAGTAAAGAGAATATTTAAAAAATTGAAAGGAACATCTGATTATGGTATTTGGTATGACAAATGAAGTGATTTCACTTTGTGTGCATATATTGATGTGGATTGGGTAGGCCGTATGGATGAAAGAAAGAGCACTAGTGGAGGATCATTCTTTCTTGGAGGAAGACTAGTTTCTTGGCTGAGAAAGAAACAAGATTGTATTTCATAGAGTACATCTAAGGAAGAGTTTTTTGTAGCAACAAATAACTGTAATAAAGTTATGTGGATCAAGAAAATGTTGAAAGATATTAGAATTGAGTTTACAGAACCTGTTATCATTTACTGTGATAACACAAGTACAATGATTATGTCTAAGAATCTTGTATTGCATTATAAGACAAAGCATATATCTACCAAGTATCATGTTTTGAGAGAGAAGGTAGCAAAAATGGAGATTAGATTAGAGTATCTAAGTACTAAAGATAAAATTGCAAATATCTTTATGAAGCCTTTAGCTAAAGATACTTTTGAATACATAAGAGGTATGCTTGGGTTATGCCCCTACCTACTTATGAGTAGATGATGTAGAGATTGCATCAGTCCAGTAGTACAAAGCAATATTTTTGGACTGGACTGAATGTTGATGCTTCCTGTATGGGGGAGTATCTAGTGTGTACTAAGTCATTGAGGACTCTTAGAATTTGGTATTTGGTATTTGGTATTTGGTATTGAATAGTGTCTTTGGACACTTGAGCTAACTGAAGAGTTGAATAAATACATCATATAACAATTGGTATTTTGTACTTCTTTGAGGCTTTTGATATTAATGTCAATGGGGGAAAATTTGCATGAAATACATCTTGTAAAAAATAGGGGAGAAGGACTCATAAGTATGTTTAAGGGAGAGACATCTCTTTAGGGAGATTTAGAAAGATTCATGTAAAGAAGTAGGAATATGCACTTAATGTGTTAGCATGTGAACAACTGATGCTAGTTCTAGAATCTATAGGATTCTAGATTGATGAAGAGGATTTGAGTGACAACAAAAACAATAGAGTATAGTTTATATTTTTGGAACTTAAATGTTTTTCACCTGTGTTGCCATCAATGCCAAAGAGGGAGATTGTTAACATGACTACTGATGATACTATATTTGGGGAGAGTATTAACATGTTGCATTCATGATAGTGTTTTTCATTGATGTCAACATAGCATGGTTTCTATAAAGATAGGGAGAACAGTAGTAAGAGATCTTACTGGTATGAACAATGGTTTGATATTTTGATGATGCACAATTGAGGACATGTTCTAGACTATGTCTTGATGATGTAGCTAAGTGCACAGAGTCTAATTCAATGATGTATGATATTTGTACCTAATTTATTGAGAGTAGTATGGAAATAGACTATTGGAGAACAACATTTTGATGTTTGATTGCTATCTTACATTTGAGATGCAATGAAGAAGTGCATAGTCACACTATGATAGAGGATAGTTATGTGGTGATGTTAGTGAGTACACAAGCCTTGGTACCACACATGTAAATTTTTGTATAAACTATGAGCCGACAGTGCTATTTTAATTTTAATTAATTAATTTTATCTTATTATGATTAATTAGGAAAGCCTCAAGGCCAACTCAATGAATTATTATGAAGATATGGTATAAAGGAAAGTTATTTTCCTTGTTTGTAAGTGTATTTATTGTACCAAGTGTATCTATTTTTATATGAAGTGCAAAGTGCAAAAAGGAGCATAGTGCTTACTAAATGTGAGTAAGCGATACAAGTGATTATTGGATGCAAATTAAAAGATTTGGTTACAATATTTGAAGGAGCAGAAGTCTGGTTGATGGGATAGAGATAGAGGAAGGAATTACATTTTAGTTCTATTATTCTATAAGGAATAATATAGAGATCATTTGGACAATGGGTTCATTGGTCTTAACCCTAAATTTGTTTGCATAATGGGTTCAACTATCTTACATAACTCCTAATAGGGTTGGAATCTCCTAACATGGATTCAAAGTCTCCTAATAGGGACTCATATGTACTTAATGTTGTAATAAACTCCTAGTAGGGTCTATCCTCTAATAAGGAATATTTATATTAGTACATTATCTTGTAGGTACTGATGGGCTCCTAAATTAGCCATCTTTCTCACCACTTTTTATCCTCTTTCTAAGACATTTGATTGCACATAGATATACATTTATGGTTTTAAGCATATGAACTTATGGTTTCTGTGTATATGATTATGTATATGTGTGTGAAAATAAGATGGAATATGGATACCTCTAAAGACATAATATCTACTTAATTTCATGGACAAGAATGGTGAATATAATAGTTATACATGTTAATGAATGTTTTATCTCCCAAGATATGTTTTGGGTAGTTACCTCCTGTAGTCGTAGGTTTGTGAGAGTGATAATTAAGACTAACACCTTTTCCTAATATTGATGATGTGGATATATATGTATATGATTGGATGTGTGTGCATTATTTATCTTACAGGAGTTGAACGTGGATATTCAAGGACCAGCATACTAGCGCAAGAGTCATCAAAGCCAATCATGATTGTAGAATCTTTGCAAAGCAAGTCAATGCTTCCTATTGCATGCAATGCGCAAATTTAGTGTACGCTATATTTTGGGAGTGTTCATGGTCAATAATGTTTTTGTTATGAAACTTTATGAGTTGTAGCCAATCCTCATTATGAAGTGATCATAGGTTTAGGAGTTAGTGGTAGTTTCCTTTTAAATAATTGACTATTGTGACTCTTTTGTAGTTATTTAAACAAATTAGTTTTTAATATAGAACTCTTGCATACCATTTCAAAGAATGTAATCATTTTTATGGATGAATAAAATGTTCAATTCAAGTTTTCAACTTTCATCTTGATTCTACTTTCCATTCACCCATTCAAGGGGGGCCACTTGATGAGTCAATTGCTTTGTTAATGTAGAGTTTATTTCCTATTTATTTATATGTTTTAGAACTCTGATGTTCCTATAGCTACTAATACCAAAATTAGTGGCCTATTCCTGTAGCACAGTCAGTTGGAGTAGTCCCTAACTATAATTTCCTGCTTTGATTAGAATACATTTGCTTACTAGTTTTAGTTTATTTTTCTCAAAGCATAAGCATTTGAATTCCTTCAATAGGTCTAGAAGAGAAGGTTTGAAGCATATACTTTGTAGATGCCATTCTAAGTTTACATCCTTGGTTGATAATTAAATGAGACTAAATATTGCATTAGGAATCATTTGGGTTGTCAAACCTTGAATTAAGCAATCCATTGCTTTGGGTTTCTAATACCATTGTTTGGCCAAGCATTTTTGGTATAGTTACTGGGGATGGTGTTAATTGAAACTAATCCTTGTAGTTGTAGTCTTAGTTTTAATTTAGTGCTTCAGTAAGCATTTTTATGCATAGAAGAAGAGATCACCTCAAGAGATTTCATCCCCATAACTATCAAGGGCAACCATTTGATTTATTTAATCCTCAAATTGAAGAACCACAAAGTCAGAACAAAGAAGAAGAACCCCTTGAAAATCCATTTGTTGATGCTCAAGAATGCATATCCTCTTCATCATCTGAAGAATCATTGCATTTGAATGACCTATTTGTTGAACCTGAATATCAAGATAATTTGCTTGCTCTTGTTGTATATCAGCCACCACCACAAGGTTCTCCTCCTAGAATGGTTACTCAAGCTCCCTTTCCTTTTCCTATACCTCAACAACAAGGCAACCAAAATCTAAAAAATATACCTACTACTGTACTTCCCAAATTTTATGGCCTCCTAACAAAAGACCTTGAGACCTTTCTCTTTGAATTTGATATTCTTTGCTAGAGTTATGATTATACCATTGATGCCCAGAACTTGAAGTTGTTTCCATCAACTCTAAAAGAAGTTTCTTTGAGATGGTTCATGGGGTTGGGTGCTAATGTTGTAGTAGATTGGGATGCCATGTGTATAATGTTTCTTACAAAGTACAAAGAGTACTATAGAGGTCAAGATTTGAAAGGTGATGACATTTTAAAATGTCTTAGAAGGAGGATGAAACAATGGAGGATTATGTATCTAGATTTATGTTTAACCTGCAATGTAATACTCAACACCAGCTAAATGAGGTATCTTAGAAGCACATTTTCTTAAAAGGTGGGAATGATGTAAGTATTGAGGTTCTAAACTTGATGGCAGGAGGTGAAATCACACAAAAATCATGGGTTGACATAAAGAATATATGTGAAAATTACTCAAGGGCCACTTTTAAGAAGGGTACACAACTTAGAGCCCTACCACATAAGTACAATGGTGGTTCTTGAGTATCTAAAATGGAGCTATCTAATCTCCTATTTGATTTCAAGTAGGACATCATTAATGATGTCGCCACTTAATTGGATAGTATGCAAGCAAGGAGGAAGAAGGAAGAGTTAGATGTTGTGCTTGCTGAGTTATGTTCTCATTGTAGAGAGAGGAAAAGCAATTGTAAATGTAAGATGGTTGCATCTATGAACATTAACTCAATGCCCACTGAGTTCAAAGCTATAGAAGAGAGAAATGGAGAAGTCTTCTATGTTGCTCAAAGGCATCCATGGGCTTAGAGACAAGGTATTCCTCTAGACCCAATGAATATTTTTGGTTATAATAATAATAATAACTATTGGCCAAATCAAAACCCCCAAAATTTTACTCCTTAAGGTCAGAATTAGAATCATAATTGGTTCAATCAACAACCATACTATAACCAAGCCTATCTGCAAAAACTACCATTTAACCCATGCCAACAACAATATAACTCCTATCAGCAGCCATAATAGAATAACCAATGGCCATCTCATGGTAACTCGCAACCACAACCTTAGTGGGGACCTAATCAACCTAATTAACAACCACCATTAATGTCTCCACCTTAGCAACAAGCTATTATGCCACTACCTCCTATAACAAATAGTACTCCTCAAAATCCAACTCAACTTCTAGCTCAATCGATTACATATCCTAATAATAAGTAGTAGGTCTATTCCTTCAATATAAATGACATCCATCTTAGATCAGGAACTACATTGCCTACACCCAAAGAGCCAATAATAACTGAAGTTGTTGATGTTGAGGATATACCCATGAGCCATCCTATTAATGTTCCACCTATTTCTTAAACTACACTAGTGCCTAAGAATTCTCCTTATCCATAGAGATTGTCTCAGGTTGTTCCTCTAAAAGAAAATCATGTAGCCACTAATTTGATTGATCAACTCAAACAAATGATAGTGTAGATTCCCTTGTTGGATGTGCTTAAAGAAATTCTATTCTATACCAAAGAAATTAAAGAAGCTTGTATCAAATAGCCTGGAAGAAAAGAGAAAAACCATGATACTATCCATACTATCTAAGTAAAGTTGTCATGCCTAAGTATTCAAACCTAGGAAGTCCAGTTATAGCCATCTTCATTAATGGTACCCAAATTTAGAATATTTTAATTGACTTGGGAGCATCAATTAATGTTATGAATAGAGAAATTCTATTGAAGCTTAGTATCATTAGTTTGCAAGACATATCAACAATATTGCAGTTAGCTAATAATTCTACAGTCAAGCTTGATGGTATGGTTGAGGATATTATTGTTATTTTGAATTCTTTAGAGTACCCTTTAGATTTTATAGTCTTGTCACCCAAAGCCATTGTTGGAGGTTACTCATTAATCCTTGAAAGGCCTTGGTCAGCCATGACTGATGCTTGCATTGCATACTATTAAGGAAAGATGGCCATATCAGATGGAATAAATACTAACAAGTTAACTCTGTATTCTCTAGCAAAACCCCAAAGTGAACTTGATGGAGTTGTCTGGCCAAACTTAGGAGATGTTGTTCTTGAAGTAAGCTCTATGCAAAAATTCATGGTCATTGAGAAAAATTCATTCATGGTATCCCAAGAAGAAGATGACATTCTTGCAGCAATCCTTACCAACCAATATGGTTCTAAGGAGTCATCTTGTGATGATACAAATTGTTCCCTTCAAACAATACTTCCGAAGAAAAGCACATCTTAGTTTCTTGTAGCACCTAATTACCTTCACACTTTTCTACCTCATGAAATAAAGTCTCCATCCATAATAGAAGTGTTGATGTTAGAAAAGGTTGAGAGAGTTAAAATTGCTTTAGGAAAGGACCTAAATATTAATAAAAACCCCACTAAGTCTCAAATGTCTAGTCTTCTCAAGCTTTTACAAGATAGCCATCAAGCCTTTGCATGGGATTACACTGACATGACAGGCCTCAATCCTAAACTTTGTACTCACAAGATATATATAAGCCCAGAATACAAGCCAATAAGGCAAGCTCAAAGAAGAATAAACCCTACTTTGAGAGACATACTCAAGACTGAGTTGCAAAAGCTTCTTAGTGCAAGTTTTATTTATCCTATCTCTGATGCTCAATGGGTTTCTCCTCTTATCATTGTTCCAAGGAAAGGAGGAAAGTGGAGGGTTTGTGTTGACTATAGAGAACTTAAAAAAGCCACTAAGAAGGATCACTTTCCACTACCTTTCATTGACCAAGTACTTGATAATCTGGCGGGTAAAATGTACTTCTCATTTTTAGATGGCTTCAGTGGGTATAATCAGATATAAATATCACTAGAAGATCAAGACAAAACAATGTTTACCTATCCTTGGAGAATCTTTTCTTATTTAGTCTTTCCATTTGGATTATATAATGCCCCTACTACTCTCTAGAGAGCAGTGTTGGGTATTTTCTCTAAAATTGCTACTGATTGTGTTGAAATCTACATGGATGACTTTGCAACTCATGGAGAAACATTTGAAGAAGCACAAGATAACTTGGAAAAGGTTCTTAAGAGATGTGAAGATTATAATCTCTCTCTCTCTCTCTCAACAGTGAAAAGTACTTCATGATGATGGAGGAAAGAGTAGTCTTGGGATGTTATCTTTCATCTTTTGGAATTTAGGTTGATCCTACAAAAATTGCAGTTATAAACACACTTCCCACACTAGCTAAGTAGAAGGATTTTAGAAGTTTCCTCGACTATGTTGGTTACTATGGAAGGTTCATAAAAGATTTAAGCCAACTTGCAGCACCGTTGTATAATTTGTTGAAGAAAGAAGCTGAATTTGCATGGACAAAAGAATGTGAAGCATCCTTATAGAAGTTGAAGGATGTTCTGACAACACCTATTCTCAGAAGACCTAATTGGAAGCTTCCATTCCATATCCACATAGATGCATCTAATTATGTTATTGGAGTAGTTTTGGGACAAAAGAAAGATATTATTGAACATGCAATTTAGTATATTAGTAAAAATTTGCAAGGAGTAGAATTGAATTATATTGTTATTCAAAAAGAGTTGTTAGTAATTGTTTATGCACTAAAAAAATTTAGGCACTACATTACAAGCTATGAAGTATTTTTTTATACTAATCATTCAACTATCAAATACTTAATGAATAAACTTGCCATTAGTGGTAGACTAGCATGCTAGTTACTCCTATGCAGGAGTTTGATGTAGGAAAGGCTAATGTAGTGGTCAATTTCTTGTCACAATTGTATGTACCAAATGATCTTGCAGCAATTGATGATAGTTTTCCTAATGAGCACTTGTTTTTTATTGATTCTTTGAACCCATGTTATCCAAACTTGGAAAACTACCTTGCTACAAGGAGAATGCCACCTCACTTTTTTGCTAAATAACATCGTCTATTAGTTGAGAAGAGTTTTAACTTCTCTTGGATCTTAGGCTTTATGTTTTATAAAATACCAAACTAGGTCACAAGGAGATGTATTCAAGATGATGAAACTTATGACATCCTTTAGGCATGTCATGATGACCATGTGGAGGACACATTTCCATAAAGAGGATAGCCTATAAAATCTTGACAATTAGGTACTACTGGCTTACTTTGCATAAGGATGCAACAAAACATAATCAGCACTGTGATAGGTGTCAACATATGGGACATCCAACAAAGGATGATGAAATGCCTCTACAGCCATAGATAGTTGTCACACCCTTTGAAAAGTAGGGTATTGACTTTGTTGGACCTATTGACCCCTCTTCTCATGAAAATTCTTACATCTTAGTATGTATAGATTATGCAACAAAATGGGTTGAAGCCAAAGCTATGAGACATGCCAGAGATCACAAAGTTGTAGAGTTTCTTTATGAATGCATATTTACCAGATTTGGAGTACCAAGGGAGATTGTCACAAATCAAAGGGCATGATTCACATCTAACCTCATCACTAAGTTGATGCAAGAGTACATGGTGCATCATGGAAAGTCTTTACCCTATCACCCTTAGGCCAATGGCTAGGCTGAAATCACAAACTGAGAGATAGAATCTATTCTCACTAAAATAGTAGTTATGCATAAAAAGGATTGGGCTACTTACCTTCCTAAAGCCATATGGGATTACCATACCACATGGAAATCCACCATAGGGTTTACTCCTTTTGAGTTGGTATATGGAAAATCTACCTCTATGCCGATTAAGTCCCAACACAAAACACCTCACATTTCTTTAGATCTGGATATAGATATCACCAATGCACAACAATGCTGGTTATTGCAATTAAATGGATTAGATGAATATAGGAAGGTTGCTCTACACAATACAGAGTTGATACAAAAACAATAGAAAAAGTAGTATGATAAGTTCATATATGATAAGAAATTTTTTGTTGGAGCACTATTATATGATTCACAATACTAACATACACCAGGGAAATTTCATACCAGATGGCTTTGGGCTTATGAGATTATACCAGTATTTGACAATGGAGCTATACAACTTTCAACAATAGATCCTATTTAATTAAATTTACTCACCAATAGGCATCATCTAAAACTTTACCACAAATCTATAAGCCTTGATGAGTTCCTCAATTAGTTCTAGAGCACAGTTGAAGCAATAGTTCCTGTAGCTAAAGAATCTAGGTCTTCCACCCATAATTCTACTGATTCTTGATTCCATTCAAGACCACCATAATAAATATCTCACATTTTTTTGTAATACTTGCACTATAATAATTTTTCATCTCACCTTCTCTCTTTTCCACCCATCCATCCCATTCCATCACTTCACATTTGTAGGTGTAGTTGTTTTTTGGATAACTCTTCCTGCAGCACCTCTAGGTTAGTGCCACATATACTCGTACATATATTATTTTTATTCATTAATTTTTAAGATTTTGTGTCATTTTAATTTTTCACTCTTGCTTAACCTCGCTTGGTGGGATCCATGCCATTACTTAGTTGGGGTTGGAACTATTCTATTTTCAAATTTTAAAATTGGCATGTAAAATTTAAGTTTGTTTCTTGAAATATATCTATGACATGATGTGATGATCTATCCTTTTTTGATTGCATCATCACAATAAAAATGAATTAAAGATATTAATAAATGATCTTGATTTTTAATGATGTGCTATGACGTGTTCAGGGCAGTAGCCTTGGCACACGTGAGCTTTTATGAGATGTTATGTAAAACTCATATGATTAGATTTCGTGTAAACAAATCTTTAATTTTATGAATCAAGTTATAGTTTGTACACCATATTTCTTCTACAACATTCTAAGCCATAATGAATTGAGGTCTGTGACTTTCCATCACTAAATTTTATGAGAATTGTGTTCTACAAATTCGAAATGTGTCTGAGAGAAGCAATGGGAGGTGACCTCCAAAGGCATGAACCAGTCGACCACACAATTTTTTTACATGATGCGCCCACGTATGAAATGTTTAGAAGGAGAGGGTGGCTAGATTATTGTTTAAAACTTAAGGGGTTATTGAGGAATTTTCTTTACAATTTATGTCCACCTTGAAAGATGGGGTTGCAGAAGCTAAACATTTGAAAATTGAGTTCATAGAAGATACAGTTGTTGAGCTGACACTTTTTCCTCAAAAAGGTAAACAATGGGTGAAAGATTTTGATCTATGACCAGAAAGGGCATAGTTCACTTTGCATGGTGATCCTCAATTGGATATCAGCAAGAAGCAAGGAACCTACCAATTATCTTTGCCCCTAGAGTTCAATCAGCTAGCCGCATTTGTTATGCAGTACTTCACCTACAAGGGATGCTACAAATACCTACATGGTTTGCACTTCAAAATCCTCAGTCATCTTTTCCATGATAATCGACCGATAAATCTTCTCAACTTCTTATTTAACATTGTGAAAAAGTAGTCTTTTTTAGTCCAGTTAGGAAGCAACCAGTCTATTTCACACCATTTCTTAATAAAATTAATAGTGGAAAGAGAATTAAATAGATAAAGGTTGGGACATGGGAAGAATTTTTATAGATGAATGAGGTTAAACGTAGAATAGTCGGCCCTAGAGGTCATGGTGTTGGTAGGAGAGAACAAACATCTTATGGGGTTTGTAAAATTGTTCAAAGAGTTGAGAATGATCGAGAAGCCTCTCCTTCTATTTCTAGGTCACTTAGAAAAAGAATGTTCAATTTTGGAGCCTCTACTTCTCAAAAGGATGAAAAAAAAGGTGCAAAAGCTCCTAATATTCCAGAATCTTCACCTTCCATAAGGAAAAAGTTTGCATCTAGGAGGGGTAAGGGTAAGATAATGGAACTAGAAGAGGAAACATTAGAGCCTTAGCCTGGTGACAATGCTAATAATATGGAAGAAACCCTACATTCCCCTAGGGAAGAGAATCCTAAATTTTCTCCTGAAGAGAATTTTGAGAACCCTAGGGAAGAGAATGTTGAAAAACCTCTGAAGCAATGGAAAAGGAGGTGGTCATTAAGAAGAAGAAGAAATGGAAGATTCCTTTGAGCTCATCCACAACCCTTATGAGGAGAAGCAAAAGACTTTTTTAGAAAGATGTTGAAGCATCTATTCCTATTGTTAACATTGATTCTTTTGAATCTATAGAAAATGAACCTTTGAACAATTCCTCTTCTAAGGAATTGAATAATCACCTTGCAACTAGTGACACAATAATGAGAGGGAAGAGTCCAAAAATAGAGGTTAGCCCTGGGGTAAACTATGTACTGATAGATAGTGATCAAGACATAGAGGAATATATAGTTAATTCTACCCAACCAAATGTTAATATAAACTCAGAGGAAATGCTTGACTTTGGGACTAAAATCATTGAAGAAGTACCCTAGTAGGGTAGTCAAGAAAAGTTAGAAACACTAGCTAAGGTGGTAGCTAATGTTAGTGAAGAAACCAATTTGATCAAGACAATTATTGTGTGGAAGTGTATGCAAGAAAACCTAATATGATGGGAGCACGTGTAAACAAGCACACGTTAGTTGCACATATATATCAAATATTCTAGAGAAAGTATAACACAACTAAAACTATGCTTGAGTTTAACAACTTGTGCAACCACAAATTAAAAGTCCTCATGCAACCTCAAAGAAACTCAACAAGGGCAACCATAACAGGCCTTTTTGGTGTGCTTTATATTGGAGGGATGTGGATGTGCTCTCCCCAAACACAACTATTGAATCCCTTGTTTGATAAATGAATATGCAAAATGTGATGAGTCTGTATTAAGATGAGTGGAGAATACTTCAAGGAATGGAAATGGAAGAAACCATAATTGAAAGCACTCAAAGGATATGGATATGGATGTAAGAAACCAAACTAAGTTAACAATGCAAATGCAAATAAACTAGCAACTACCAAAGGTTAGTAATAATGTGTAAAATCTTTAAAAGCTCTTGCACTATACTAGCATGATAACAATACATATGAAGGAGGTGAAAATTTCTTGAGACAAGGGCTCTATTTATAGATTTGAGGGAGGCCTTGGGGAGTTGTCATCCACATAGGCTCCACAGGGGAGATACATGGATTAAAGGACAAAGCCATGCAAAAGTCAAAAATTGAGAGGCTCAAGGTTTGCTCACACATGTGTGAGGAACCTTGGCGGGAGTGGGGAACAAAGGTGTAAGAGGTGTAAATGAAGTGGAAGGTTTATTGGATCATGAGCTTCTCACACATGTGTGAGCAAACACTTAGGAGCTAAAAGGTGCTTAGAAAAGTGTTTAGGATAATAAAGTTGGATTAATTAGTGGGTAAGCTTAGAAGGACGAGAGTGATGGGTGTAGACTATTTTTTAGGATAGGATTAGGATTAAATTAAATAAGATTTAACTTAATCATGGGATTATAGAATTTAATAAAGTAGAGGGGATTAAATAAATTGGAATTTATTTTTAAAAGGGATTTATGGAGCACTATGTATTAAATGAATTTAATACATTAGAGGGGGAGTATTCAAATTAGATTTAAATACCTTAGGGAAATGAACCTATTTAATTAAATAAGTAGAAGAATATGAAAAATATAATTAATTAATAATTAATTAATTATAATGTCAAAGGAAATATTAAATGAATTAATATAGTGTTTGGGACGATTTTAAGTGTCTACATTTTGCCCCTCTTTGATGTGATGTCGGGACGACATTATATCCAAAAAAAAAATATAGGTTGCCCCAGATAAGAGAGGAGTACTAGGAGCTATGTCATAGCAACAATAGGAGAGGAAGGTGCCCCCTCATGAAAATGTAGTAAAAAATAAATTTTGGACAATTTTTGCAAAAAGGATTTGAGAAGAAAAGGAGTAAGAAAGAGGCATAGATGGACACTTTGCATGATTGGGGGATAAACAGGGGTCAACATGGTCAAGGAAAAAGCACAGGCTCAAAAGAGGACCTCAAAGGGACTATATAAGCCTCCGAGGGGCTCAAGGAAGGGTCATTTGGCCACCTAGAGAGCAAAAAACAAGAGCAAAAGATGGATCTAATTGATAGACTACAGCTTGGAGAGCGCATTTGGGAGCACCAGAGGTCAGCCAACATGGGACCACCAATAAGTCGACTACCCCTACTTGTCAATTTTTTTGATTACACACTTAAAATAGTCATTTATTGTGCATTAAATGAGGGCAAAACTCGGTTGGGGTGGAGATGATAGTTCTCCACTCTATCATCTTTGCAAACAACAAATTAGGGTTTAGGGCTATGCGAAGATGATAGGATGCATCATGTCATCTTCACAGACGGTAAAGGATAGAAATGGGAGGTAGAGGTAGTGTTAGAGATGATGATATCTATGTTGTCATCTTTGAGGATGACATTCCAGTTAGCCGTTGGCAAGAAGTTGGCATCTGCGTAGACACTGGAAATGCCAGATCAGTGTCTCCATAGTTTTTCATCTCCGTGGATCCACATCTATGTGGATCGGCGTTTGCATAGATTAATGTCTCTATGAATTGTTTTCTTCATTGATTAGGACAAATTGGCAGAGTCAAGTGACAGGAATGACTAGGGGTGAACAAAGTAGGATGCCCCCTACTGAGATGAGAATAAAGAGCACAAGATAGATGATATACTAACTATTTCATGTCTATGTTGTAGATGGATATGGTGATGTTTCGTTCATGGGAGCACTATCTAGTGACTATGGTGTTAGTAGATACACTAACGGAGGCAAAGTGAGGGCACATGAGACTATGCAGTTTAGAGCATGCTTATGTTTGGCTAGATCCTAAGGCACACTTATCATAGCTGTCTACACTCATAAAGCAGTGGCATACATCGACTCTAAGCTTCCATCTACTTACGAGAGAGGTAACAATGACTCTACTCAATGTGTGGTAGATTCTTTGAGTGCCAATACATAGGAGATACCCAAAGTATGTTCTAGAGGGGGCAAATCCCTATTTACAAGAGTACTTTGGGTGCCATTGATAGAGGCTATTGATACAGAGATCATGGCTTACCTAGAGGGAGACATTGGAGTAGAGGTTTCCATGGCTTTCTCTTTACCTTGCCTCACTCATATGGAGAATGGTGCTACACTATGTTGGACATGGTTTCCTGATTGGCTAAACAGGAGTGCTAAGAACTCTATTACAAGATGATGCTGCAATTTTCTGTTGGGGTCAAACAATTTTGGTTGACTTGTACCACAATCTACACATGTGCACCTACAAGACATAACAGACTATAGGTCTAGGATTGACACTACTGATGGTGTGGTCATGGGAGCACATAGGTGTCACATGCCCTATCACTAGGCAAGAGACTCAATAGCTTGGGGAGCCATTTGTATGTTGATACAAGCCACTAATCTAGTACACCTCGACTGAGTCAGTTAAATTTTGGAGATGTTTGGATGAGATCATCATGTTTCACTAGACACCATATGATGGCATTGAGCGATGGGGGTGACATTATCAACTAGTGGAGAGGATGATAGGGAGGACCAACTCTACCTCTAATTTCCTTAGATAAACTATTAGTTGATCAATTGGACCATGCATGTTCTGATGAGATATATGCCCTCTAGGGTATAGTGGTAGTTCAGGTAGATTCAAGATGTTGTACTGGATAGATTCCTATATCTAGTGGTATCTTGAGAGTATGGGAGTCTATGGGGACACAAGACCATTTTGAGATTAGCCAAGATGTCATGGCGGGGATGCAACCAGTGCCTTGGGTCCATGGACAATATCAAGGAGATGCAAGGATGACACCTACATAGGCACAATGGTGGGCGTCTCATCAACTAGTGTGACTCATAGTTCTAGGAGTGTTACCAATAGTAGAGTAGGCATAGGGTGAGGGGGATGGAGTAGGGGATGGGGGACAAGCAGCTATGGTTCTACCACTAGGGCAAGGGGCACAGTAGGATCCTCGAGGGTGCAGAGTCTGTTAGAGGAGAGTACCACCACCAGCAGGGCCACCACAGGGGCCACAGTTATAGGGGCCAGAGGGACCACCTTAGCAAGATGATGTAGATACAGTTAGGGCTAAGAAGGATAGCCTCTAGATAGAGGTTTCCCATCTACAGGGCGAGGCATAGGTGGAGCACACGGTGGAAGATAGTGCCCAATAGGCCTTGGCAGCACTACAGGCTGAGGTACAAGCACAGCGAGCAAGGGAAGACAATGTCTAGGAGGCCTTGGCAACACTTCAAGCTAGGATAGATGTAGGGGAATTCAGTGATTATGGCATGTAGGCCAAGATGGAAAAGTTGGCAAAGATAGGCACTCTATGGCAGGAGGTAACCACCCTATAGGTAGAGAGAGATGCAGTAGAGATAGGTGGATGAGTATCACAACCAGCACAATCTCACCTGATAGATGGTAGAGCTTGGAGCGATGATGGCTGTGATGCAGTAGGTCATGACAGCACACCGACATGATGCATAGGCTATGTGAGAGGTGGCCTACTATAGGTCTTTATATCATGATTTCATGCTTGCAAACCATTGACAACCAAATTTTCAAGATGCATGCAGCTCATGGACCACAAGTGGCTGCTAGAGATCAGAGGCATCAATTAGACAAGGTAGGCCTCCACAAAGAGAGGGTAGAGGAAGGGCTAGGCCCTCATAGCTAGCTCCATGATTTCTATAGTGAGCAGTTTTAACACGGTGATGTAGATGCAGTGAGTTTTTGATGATGCATTATGCACGATATACTACATGATTCTTTTGTATACAGATTGTACACAGACACTTATTCTTTTGAAATACATGACATGATTCGATGAGCTTAGATGTGTATGGACAATTTTTGCCTATGCATGTGATGTTTATGATGTTGTTACTAACATTGTGATGCAGGATGTGTGTGATGTTATGTTTCTTATGATGTATATATGATGACTAATGTGTGGATAATGCAGGTCCTATGGCGATATATGAGATGTATGCATTTTTGTTATGTGACATGTATGGATTTATGATATATGTTTGTGAGATGTATCATGATGTATATGTCACTAAATGTAATGGCTATAATGTATGTACTTAATGGATTAATGTAATGAATCGATATGATAGTGAATATATGAAAATGTCAGTAATAGAAAAAGACACTAACGAATGCAAAGTGAAATGATGCAACTTAAAGTGTAAATATAAAAATGAATATCAATGAACCTAATGAATGGACATGTGTCAAACTTTTCACCCGTAGGAATCAAGTAGCATAGAATAGGAAAGGGGAAATAAATAGAACCTTTGTCTCAAGTAGGGTGCGATGAAAACCTATACTACATGATACTGAGGGATTCAGTTGTATTTATATGGGAGAGCACACCCTAATTTGATTTTGCAAAAGGATTTATGCACCATATGCTATAGAAGCATAGATAACAAAGTTCCTTTCTGTGGACTAGACTCTCAACAAAATAGATACTTTAGGATGATAGATGTAGTTTGCATAGTCATGATGGAACAAATTTCATATACGCCTTGGAGAGGACTAGGCACACCCAAAGTCTTTTTAGGGATCTTTGGTGGAACATGTGCTAACCCATTACCCCTAGTGAGTAATGCATAACCATAACTCAAAACTAACATATATGCACTAAAGTATCAAAATCAAATCATACCACAAATGACACCTATAGTCAGTTGGAGCCATTCAGGTGAAACCAAAATATGGAAGATCAAAGCACATTGTAAAAGGCTACTACTAACACACAAATGAAATCACCCAAAAGGGATTGCATGACCAAGTAGTCATTTAGTCCATAGTTCCTGCCTAGAACATTATGTCTCAAAAGTGAAGGCTTGTTGTATAATGTGTAAGAAGGATTCATCCTATGTGTTTGTCTTATGTTTATTGGAAATGTTTGTTGGCAAGGACTATGAAAAGAATAATTTTCTTGAATCATTAAGTCTAAATGATGATTTTTTTAAGGTTCTATTGTAGTCATTGCTATGGGAAGAAGCTCGGTGTAATGGGATTAGGACAAACAATCAACAGGAAAAATGCCTTCTGCACTAGAGGTCTTTTGAAAAATGGGTGTGAAGTGATGCCTCGCAAATGAGAGGTCTTTTATTGGACTCATGAAAAGTGCAAATCAGATAGGACATTTGCACAAAGATGGGATGAAATGGGGGAATGGAGTGAAGTGAGATGATCCTTATAGATAATGGACCAATATACTTTTTTCAGGAACTTTTTTTCTTTTTAGTCTTTTCTTCAGGACATTTTACAAATGTTTTTGGAGTTTTCTTATTTTTTGATTTTTTTGTATTTTTGTGGAACTTATAACAACATTGTACAAGAACTGCAGGTTTGGAGCATAGAACTGCTTGAGATGTTGGATATTTATAGGCTTAGGGAGCAAATCTCCCTCTAAAGTGGCAATCTAATATGCCCCAGAGCCATATTTGGTTGTAATGACGAATGGACCAAGCCAATTAGGTTCAAATTCTCCTTTATTTTCATGGTTTTTGAGGTTCCTCATGTTATGCTACAAAACTAAATCACCCACCTCAAATTTTTGAGTTTTGACTTTTTTGTTAAACTGAAGCTGAAGGCAATTTTGATCCACGTGGAGGTGGTTTAGGGCATTGACACATCTCTCATCAAGGAGTTGTAGCTCTTGCAAGTATGCAACTTAGTATTCTTCTTTAGACATCATATTCTTGAGAGAGATTTTGAGGGAAGGGAGCTCAATTTTGATGGGTAGGATAGCTTCAAAACCATAAACAAGGGAAAATGGAGTGGCTCCTTTGGGGGTGTGGATGGAGGTGCAGTAGGCCCAAAGGGTGGGAGCAATTTGGAGGTGCCAGTCATGACTAGCTACATGAATGGTTTTCTTTATGATTATCAAAATGGTTTTATTGGTTGCTTTAGCTTGGCCATTGCCTTGGGGGTAGTATTTAGTGGAAAAATGCTAGGTAATTTTGAATTTCCTACACAATGTGGCAACTTCCTAATTTTTGGAAGGAGTTCCATTATCAATCATGATATCTTGAGATATACCAAAATGATAGATAATGTAGTTCAAGATGAACTTCAAAACCTATTTTCTGGTGGTGCAAGTTAATGTAATAGCCTTGACCCACTTTGTGAAGTGCTCAGTGGTGGCAATAATATACTTGTGGCCATTTTTAGAATTTGGATATATTTGACGACCAAGATAGAATCCCCAGTAGGAAAAGGGCCATGGTATGATGGTGGGTTAAAGGTCTTGGGTGGGGGTGTGTATCAAATCACCATGTTGTGAACAAGGAACACATCTTTTCATAAAATGATAGGCATCCACTTCCATAGTAGGCCAATGGTAACCCATTCTGAGCAGCTTTTTTACTAATGTAAGGCCACTAGAATGGGCACCACAAATTCCATGGTGAACCTCTTCTAACATTGTCTGGGCTTCATCTGAACTAAGACATTGGAGGAGGGTTCCATCAAAGTGTTTTCAAAAGGTGTATCACCTAGGATAGTGTATTGCGCAATGCAACATATGAAGGTTTTGCTTTGATTTGTGGAAAGGGCTATGGGGATTGTTTTGTGATGGAGGTAGGCAAAAATGTTAGAGTACCATGGAGACTCAAGACCAACAATCTCACACACCAGCTCTGATTTAGGTGGCTCATAAGTAGGAAGAAAAATATTCTCAACAAGAAACTCACACTTAGGACTTTACTCAGGCATGGTGATCATGGAGGCAATGGTGGCCATGGCATCTACAACTTTGTTATTAGCCCTTGGTATCTATTAAAAAACTATCTCAGTGAAGTGTTGTTTAGGATCTTCAATTATCTAGCGATATGGTAACAACTTTTCATCTTTAGTTTAGTATTCATTTATGACTTTTTTAATGACCAATTAAGAGTCTCCAAAGACAAGAAGGCTCTTAATGTTCTATCTGATAGCTTGATGAAGCCCTGTTACCAATCCTTCATACTCAACTATGTTGTTTGTGCAAGGGAATGAAATTTTATAAGACTTAGGAATGAGGTCTCCTTACAGTGTAACAAAAAAATTTCCTACCCCCAATCCCTTTTGTGTGAAGGAACCATCAAAAAATATCTTCCATTGTGTACTAGGGGTAACAATCATAATTGTGTCATATAGAAAATATGCTATAATAGGATGGTCTCCTTGAAGAGGAGCTTTAGCAAGCTATTCTATAATTACTTGTCCCTTAATGGCCTTGTGATCCTTATAGACAATGTTGAATTCACTTAAAATCAAGACCCATTTTGTAGCTCGATCAGTGAGGGAGGCTTTTGATAGCAAATATTTGAGCGGATCTATCTTGGCGATGAGATGTGTAGTGTGATTAAGCATATAATGGTGTAGTTTTTGCATGCAAAAGACTACTGCCAAATAAGCTTGCTCAATAGTAGTGTAGTTCAACTCATAGCCAACTAATTTTTGACTAAGATAATATATGGCTTTCTCATTACCCTTGTCATCTATTTGTGCCAAAGAGCACATAAGGCAACTAAAGTGGCAGAAATGTATAGAATCAATGGTCATCCTATAATTGGAGGGACTAGAACTAGTGTATTAACCAAGTATACCTTAACTTGTTCAAATGCTTTTTGACATAGGAAATCTCATTGAAACTTAGTGTCTTTTCAAAGAAAATGTTGAAGTGGATGGACCTTATCTACTAACTAGAACACAAATCATCTGATGGACTATAACCTTCCTTGAAAACTGTGGAGTTATTTCAATGTAGTAGGTGGAGGCACCATGATGGCTTTCACTTTGGTGGGATCTACCTCAATGCCTCTTCTTGACATTATGTAGCCTAACAACTTGTCTGATTTGACCCCAAAGACACGCTTCTTCGAATTTAGGTACACTTTATATTTCTCCAACCTTTTAGAAGTGGTGGTGAGCACATCAATGTGGGAATCATGTGTCTTAGATTTTCCTATAAGGTCATCAACATAGTCCTCCATTATGACATGTAGAAAATCATGAAAAATTGTGGTCATTGTGTATTGATAGGTGGCACTAGTATTTTTAAAGCCAAAAGGCATGACTTGGTAACAAGAGGTGCTACATGGGGTAGTAAATGTCATTTTATGTTGATCTTCTTCTATAGTTTTGATCTGATTGTAACTAGATAAACCATCCATTGAAGACAACACTTCATGTCTGACAGTCAAATCCACTATGATGTCTATGTTAGAAAGTGGAAAATCATCCTTAGGACATGTGAGATTTAAATCTCAAAAATCTAAACAAATGTGGATACCCCAGATGCTTTCCCTATAGGAATAATGTTGGAAACCCACTTAGGGTAATCAATAGGTCAGATGAATTTTGCCTCTAGCATTTTCTATAATTTTGCTTTGACCAAAAGTGCTACCTTAGGATGCATCTTGCACAACTTTTATTTCATAGGTTTAACCTTTGGATCTACTACTAAGTGATTTACAACCAAATCTATGTCTAAACTAGGCATGTCTTTGTATGTCCATGCAAAATTGATTGTGCCTTTTTGTAGGAACTTAGTCATCACTTTTTGTTCTTTTGGACTTAAGGTGGCAGCAATGTAGGTGATTTTTGGATTATCTATCATGCCCAAATTAACTGGAATTGTGTCCTCATTCAATATAGATAACTTTTTTGGTGGTAAAGATTTGAATGACAAGTCAACCTCTCCCTCTTTTGGCACCTCTAGAAGGTTTTCACCAGAAGATGCATCCTTTATTTTATCCTTTTCTTCATCCAAAAGCACTCCAAAAGAGTTTTCACTAGAGTATGTTTCTTCTATTTTTTATTTTATTTTCTTTTTCACTTTTGCGACTAAGAGAGTTGACTTGGCATCCAAAGTAGGCCTCCTCATTGTATTGGATCTCATGTTCATAATCATGGAGATTCTTTAGGCCAAAGAGTGCCATCACTACTTTGTCAGAGTTACAAATGTCAAGAGTTGATGGTGTGTCCTAAAGGTCCCAATCTATCATGTAAGGGTTAGTGTGAGGTAGGTTAGTGGATGAAAGGTCAACTATGGTAATGGCACGAACACAGTTATGTAGGTCATCTTCAATGTATTGGAAGGGTATGTTTGAAGAATTCCTCCTCTCCAATCTTAGAATCAGGTTCAACCATACAATAGTTGTTGGAAAAGGACACCTTGGTTTTAATGGAGCCCAAACCACATCCTTTAGGATAGCTATTAGCCTTAAAGGGTTGTCTAATTCCATCTTCTTTAGGTCCAAGGTGGGTACCATGATATCCCATGTTTTTAATGATGGGAGGAGCCTTAACATACTTATCTTTAGGGAATTCCATAGGTTCATCTTTTCCATCAAAATATAGCCAATCTAAGATATTAGATTCCATGTGCTATTCACTAAGTGAACCCCAATGTTCAAAGGTTGTTTTACTAACATGCATAATATCCTTATTTGTAGAAGGTGCTATTTGGGAAGGTTTTCCAAAGGATTGTGGGGAGAGTGGTGTATATGCGAAAATGTGACCTCGGATCTTCACATACACTTCAACATGGTCCTTACTCACAAGATCATCCTAGAATGAGCATTGAATTGTCCATCCAAGAGGTCCAATAGAGTGACCTACTGCCTTCTAAATAGAGGTATTTTGCCTATTCACTCTCAGACCGAGAAGCAAGCAACCAGACTCTTTAATACAAAGGATTCCATGCAATAATATGAAAGTGTATTTAGGCTAGATGACGTATAGTTTAATCTACTAACAAGTAAAAGAGAATTAAACTAGATGGATGCATTTCTAATCTAATATGACATTAATGCTAAATTTTTCAAAAAGCTATGACAAGATTGAGTAATTGAGTATGCAATTTGACATTATTTTGATGCAATTCAAATTCCAACCTCCTAAATGAGGAATTAGAAGCCTCTTAAATAGAATCCCTGAATCAATTAATGGTTGAGATCAACTCAAATCATTGGTTAGAATTGAAGTAGAGATTAAGTCAAGATGGAAGATTCCCAGTGTAGGTGAGGTTAACTAACTCAGATCCTGAGTCTAATGAAAAGTTAACTGGAATTCACCCAAGTGTGAGAATAAGTGGATTAAGCCAATTCCAATTTGAGAGGTAGATCACTTGGAATTCCCATTCCTGAACTGGAGAGATGAAATTGGAAGGTTATTTAATTTAATAAAAATGAGATATGACCTCATAAATGCATATTCTCATTCATTGAATAATTACGATCAATAATTAAAATAAGAACATTATTAAATTAAATAAATTTAATTCCTTAGTACATCAGCCTTAGGAGATAATTTATTTAATTAATGTATAAACACTTCAAATTAAATCATCTTAATAAATAGGTTTAATGTAGCTAATCCAAGTCAATACTTTTAGGAATTAAATAAATAGCATGATTAATGTAGAGTAGGGTTTTCTACATTCGATAATTAAGTCAAGTAGCAAAAATTAGAATGAGAATTGCTTAATGAAATAAGACTTTAGGGTTGACCAAAATAGACTAGAATTGGTTGAGATGACAATGAGCCAATTTTGGGTTATTAAATTTTTCCCCTCTTTGACTTAATGTGTGAGCAACACATTCAATTCAAAGAAAATTAGAAAGCATAATGCATAGATCAAGAAATGAGATTGATTCTACAATTTGATGATGTAGAAACCAATTAATAAGCTTTTAAAGATTATCTCCAAAATGGAGCTTAGCCTTAAGGGATCTAGATAGAACACCTAGATACCAAAATTGATTAAGCTTTTAAAGATTGTCTCTAGAATAGAGCTTAATCTTAAGGAATCCAGATAGAACACCTAGATACCTAAGTTGACAAGCTTTTAAAGATTATCTCCAGAATGAAGCTTAACCTTAAGGAATCTAGATAGAACACCTAGATACCTAAGTTGACAAGCTTTTAAAGATTATCTCCAGAACTAAGTTTAACCTTAAGGAATCCAGATAGAACACCTAGATACCTAAGTTGACAAGCTTTTAAAGATTATATTTAGAACAAAGTTTAACCTTAAAGAATCCATATAGAACACCTAGATACCTAATTTGACAGGGTTTTAAAGATTATCTTAGAATGGAGCTTAACCTTAAGGAATATAGATAAAACACCTAGATACCTAAGCATAAAAGACAACAAGACCCGATCATGAGTCGTATAATCATCCCTAGAATGAGGCTTGATCCTCAAGATTCGTAGTTTAGACTATGTCAATACATATCCTTTGAACTCTAATAAAGATTGTTATAAGATGTAAGCAACTGATGAAAAGATGAAATAGATGAAAAATGATGCTAGGTAGAGGGGAACAAGATGACCTGAGTGATGAGATGCCCCTAGTGATGAGGACATAAGATGGGAACAAGATGCCCCTATTGGATACAATTGTCTAATTGTGTGTTATCTTTGATGTTACACAAATGTCATATCATTTGTTAGTTAGTGCTTATCGAGCTCACTTGGTTAGCAAGACAATTTTCCTTGTCTACCGAGCATTCATGGAGATTACTTTGCGAAGACATTGTCTATCGAGCTCACTCGAGTGTCAAAGGAAATTATGGCAGAAAGTAGTGTTAACTGAGTTCTCTTGGTAAATGAAGAAAAGTTAGTTAGAGTCAATGTTAACTGAGTTCACTTGGTTGCCAAAATATTTTGCAAGTTTTTAGTGTTAACCAAGCTTCTGTTGGTTAACATACGAAATCATGTCGGGATCAATGTTTACCTAGCAGGGTTAGCCAATGAAGGATTTTGTTGATTTGGTTTATGAAGCTTAATTATTTCAAGTATTGATTCTAGCTGACTATGGTAATATTTATTGGTCATTTTAGTTTGTACTTGAGCTGACTTGATAATATAGATGGTATAAATGAAAGGCCAAGTTGAGATTCTAATGGGAGAATGAGTATGCAAGTGTGTTGATTGATTAAGAAAAAAAGTGTGTGAGCAAACTTGAGAGATGGTCAGATATCTTTGTGGAGCAGCAAAGCAATATTCAATTAGGAAGGATCTAGTATGAAGCACAATAGAGATCTATAATAAGCAATTTAGTTGCATTTTAATTGGGTCATTTCATTGTTACTTTCTTACCATTGTAGTAGTGATTCCAAAATCTCTTAACAGAATTGGTTTAACAACTAGTTGTAAATCCTCTAACAAGGTCACACCTAATAGTGTGTTTTGTAACCTTTAACCAGGTTGGCTCCTAACAAGGCTCACTTTAGAAGAGTGAAAAATAGTAACTAGTTACATTGGTAGTTTTTCTCATATTGGGTTTTCATGTTAAATCTTGGTGTCTCATGTGTTTATGTTATTTATTTGATGCTTGCAAGTTAATCACTATGAATGTTTAAGTTTAGATAAAAGTAAATCACACTCTACTTTTACCAAGTTACAACATTTTCTGTGTGTTTATTAAATAACAGTAGCAATCAGATTTATTGTTAACATCCAAGGGATCTGAAGTATTTTTGTGGTAACTAATTTGCACCCCCTGCCCCCCCCCCCCCCCCCCCCCCCAACCCCCGCTCAGTTACTCCATCTATATTTCCAATAATTGATATCAGAGCTTTTGGTGCTTATAGGAAAGGTTTCAAGGACCTAATCAAAAGATTTAGATGTCTTATAAGAGAGAAATTCCAAAGCTTAACAGAGATAACTTTTTAGTATGGCAGAGACTCATGAGACTTCATCTAGCTTCTATTGGTGATTTAGGATTGAAATACCTTGATGAAGAATACACAACTCCTACTGGTACATTATCTATTGGAGATATTGTTGAGAAAAGAACCATAACACCATGATGATAGATATTGCATCTGCTCTTAGCTATGAGGAATTTGATGATATCAAGGACTACAAAACCACTTTTGAAATGTGGAACAAGCTAAAGGATATCTATGGTGGTGATGACAATGTGAGGAGAGCCAAAGCAGAAAGCCTTAGAGGACAATTTGATCAAAAGAGTTTGAGAGAAGATGAAAATATTTCCAAAACTGTTGAAAGAATCAAAGCAAGTGTCAATGCAATTAAAGCTTCTGGAGGAGACATCAAGGAAGAAACTATTTTAAGTAAAGTTCTTAGAACATGCTTCCTATCTATGCAATTAGAGTATCTACTATTCAAGAAAGGAGATGTGAGACAAATCATAAGATAAATTTGGATACCTTAGTAGGAAGATTGATAGCTTTTGAGCTAGATAACTTTTACAATTATGCTCCAGCTTCCAAGAATATTGAATCTACATTTAAGGCTAAACTTTCACTTAAGGAGAAAGGCAAGAAAATAAAGGACATTTAGTCAGAAAGTGAAGAAGAATTAGAGGAAATTTGTAATAGTGACCTTGAATTTGTTGAAGCTTTACTTGCAAGGAAATATTCTAGAGGTAGAGGAAAATACAAAGGTAAAGTTCCCCTAATCTATTTTTTATGTGAAGAAATTGGTCATATTGCTACCAAGTGCCCACACAAAGAAAGCAAGGATGAGAAGAAAAGTCACAAGTGTAATGGCAAGAAGGATTTCAAAAATCACAAATAATTCAAGGACAAAGATAAGAAGACTTGTTTTATGGCTAAAGATTTTGATAATAGTGAAGATGAAATAGTATACATTGCTGTGAAAGATGAATCTGATGATGAAGAAGATAAGATGGCACTTATCTCTCATGTGAGCAAAAATGATACATGGATCATAGATAGTGGATGTTCACATCATATGACTGGTGAAGAAACAAAGTTTGAACACTTTGAAGACTATGATGGTGGTAGTGTAAGGTTTGGAAACAATGAACCTTGTTGCATAAAAGGGAGAGGTCGAATCTCATTAACCAAAGAACTTGTACGTGACAATGTCTATTGGGTTGAAGGACTAAAACATAATCTTCTGAGTGTGGCATATATTCAAGGTAGAATTCATGCATGGTAAGGCAAGACTACTTGATGACAAGGGAAAATTGATTGGATCGAGCAAACAAACAAAAGGTAACCTATTTTATCTTGATCTTGGTGATTGCTCATGTTTTATTGCTCAAGTTGAAGAAAGTTGGTTATGGCACAGAAGGTTATGTCATGTAAATTTTGATAACATGGTGAAAATAAGAAAATTTAGGAAAGTAAGCAGCATTCCTAGTTTGAAGAAACTAGATATTGGTTTATGCAAGAATTGGCAAATTGGTAAAATGGGAAAGACTAGTTTTAAAAGAAAAAACTATCAATCTAAAGATATCTTGGAAATTGTGCACACTAATTTATGTGGACCTATAGGAATAGAAAGCTATAGTGGAGAAAAATTCTTTATTATTTTTGTTGATGACTATTCAAGAATGATGACTATTATGTATCTAAGAGAAAAGTCAGAAGCATTTGAGAAATTCAAATGGTATCTAGCAAGAGTAGAGAAAGAAATAGGGAAAAGACTAAAATGCTTAAGATTAGATAGAGGTGGTGAATTCATCTCCAATGAATTCAACAACTATTTCATTGAAAAAGGAATCAAAAGATAGGTATCAACCCCTGGAACTCCCAAGCAGAATGTAATAGCTAAAAGGAGAAATAGATCTATCAAGGATTGTGCAAGGACTCTAATGATTGAAAAGAACATTGCTATCAAATATTGGAAGGAAGCTATTAGCATTGCAGTTCATACCTTAAATTGAGTATAGTTGAAGAAGGACTCATATAAAACTCCCTATGAGTTATGGTATGGCTATAAACCCAATGTAAGTTACTTGAAAGTATTTGGAAGTAAATGTTATATCTTAAAATAATATAGAAAAGGAAAATTTGATGTGAAAGGTGATGAAGGTATATTCTAAGGATATTCTTACAGAAGTAAGGCATATAGGTGTTTGAATTTTTCCACTCATAAAATCATAGAAAGTGCACATGTGAGAATTGATGAGTTTGCAGAAAGGACTAAAGAAGAAAGAAAAAAGGAACCAGAAGACTATAGGAGATTTGTTTACATCGAGCCTAATACATTACCAAACACATTTGTCAACAAGGATATTTTTACTTCTGAGTCTTCCTTAGTTATGGAAGTACAAGAAGTTCAAAGTGAGTCACAAGGACCTGAGTCACATTCTGAAGCTACCAAGCCAATGGCTACTGAGTCTAAGAAAACAGAGCCAAAAGTTGAAGTTCAAGAGGATGACAATGCAATTCATTCAAAAGGCAAAGAACTTGTATTGGCCAAGTAAGTATGTCAGAAGGCATCATATACCAAATCAAATTATTGGAGATAAATTAGAAGGTACTATGACAAGAAGTAAGCTAAAAGGTACATGTTTACTTGCTGATTTTGAAATTAGAAATGTTAAAGATGCATTGGAAAATGAAAGTTGGATTAAGGCCATAAATGAAGAAATTGAACAAATAGAGAAGAACAAAACCTAGACTCTTGTACCTAGGCCTAAAGATGAAAATGTGATTGGAACAAAATGTGTATTCAAGAATAAGTTGAATGAAGATGGTAAGGTATCAAGAATCAAAGCTAGATTGGTATGTAAAGGCTACTCTCAAGAAGAAGGCATTGATTATGGTGAAACTTTTGCTTTTGTTGCAAGACTAAAAGGTGTCAGAACCTTACTTGCATATGCAACACATAAAGGATTTAAGGTATATCAAATGGATATAAAATCTTCACTTCTCAATGGTATTCTTGATGAAGAAGTCTACATTGAACAACCAAAAGGTTTTGTTGATATAGACAAAAGGGACATGGTCTGCAAATCACATAAAGTATTGTATGGTTTGAAACAAGCTCCTAGAGCATGGTATGAAAGGTTGCACAACTACCTTATAAAAATTGGTTTCTAGAGAACTAATGATAACAATAGTTTGTACATCAAGGAAGGACAAAATAACAAGATTGTATTGGAAAAAATATTTGTGGATGATACTTTATTTATAGGGAATGATGACCTATGCAAAGAATTTTTAGAGTAAATGAATGAAGGGTTTGAAATGTCTATGTTTGGTGAGATTAAGTTCTTTGTTGGACTTTAGATACAGTAGAAAAAGAATGGTATCTACATCACTCAGTCTAAGTATATCAATGAGATACTCAAGAAGTTTGGTATGGAAGATTCAAAACTAGTTGGAACCCCCATGTGTACTGGATTAAAGCTTACTAAAGATGATGATTAAAAAGAGGTAAATCAAATCTTATATAGATCAATGATTGGAAAAGTATAGTATGTAGTTCATACAAGGCTTGATATTTCTCTTGTAGTTGGTATAGTGGCAAGATTCTCAGCAAAACCTAGAGAAAATCATATGATGGCAATCAAAAGAATCTTGAGATATTTGAAAGGCACTAAGGACTATGGTTTATGATATAAACTTGGAGAAAATCTAGACCCAAAAGTGTTTACTGATGCTGATTGGGCTGAAAATCTTGATGATAGAAAGAGTACAAGTGGTGGAGCATTCTTTCTTGGTAAAAGGTTAGTATCTTGGACAAGAAAAAAACAAAATTGCACATTCTAATCCATAGCAGAAGCAAAATATGTTGTAGCAGTAGTGAATTGTTCTAATATTGTTTGGTTTAAATAGTTGTTGGAAGGCATGAAAGTTGAGATCAAAGAACTAGTTGTCATGTTTTGTGATAATACAAGTGCAATTAATATATCAAAGAATCCAATGATGCATTCCAAAACCAAGCATATTTCTATAAAATATCATTTTGTCAAAGAATTGGTGCAGGACAAAGAAATTAGATTGGAATATGTCCATACAAAAGAACAAATTATAGACATATTTACCAAGCCATTACCTAAAGATGCATTCTTGTATCTAAGAGGTAACCTAGGAGTCATTCCCCTATTTGAAGCCCACTAAATAAAGTTTTAGTGATGCATCAATAGGAACCTAGTTGAAGATCTATTAGTTGATGTAGCATAGTCAAGAGAACATTGCATATGAATTAGTACTCAAGGTACATTAATACTCATTTGGTATGTGTTGTCTTTGGCATGTTTTTTCAAAGAGGGAGAGTTTGCTATCATATCTTTCTAAAAAAAAAATTAAGAAGAATCTATGTAATTCCTTCATAGAGAGAGATTACTACATTAGAGAAGTTTGTGGTATAAAATCAAGGAGGGAGAAACTTTCTATCAAAGAAAGTCTTATTTTCAAATTTCATTGTGCTATGACATGTTGTGTTGCCATCAATGCCAAAGAGGGAGATTGTTGGATACAACTATCTAATTATGTGTTGTCTTTGATATTACACAAGTGTCATATCAATTTTTAGTTAGTGCTTACCAAGCTCACTTGGTTAGCAAGACAATTTTTCTTGTCTACCGAGAATTCCTGGAGATTACTCTATGAAGAAAGTGTCTACCGAGCTCACTCAGGTGTCGAAGGAAATTATGGCAGAAAGTAATGTTAACCAAGTTCTCATGGTTAACAAAGGAAAGTTGGTCAGAGTTAGTGTTCACCAAGTTCACTTGATTGCCAAAAGATTTTACAAGTTTATAGTGTTAACCAAGCTTTTGTTGGTTAACATAGAAAATCATGTCAAGATCAATGTTTACCAAGCAGGGTCGGCCAATGAAGGATTTTGTTGATTTGGGTTATGAAGTTTAATTATTTCAAGTATTGATTCTAGCCGACTATGGTAATGTTTATTGGTCATTGTAATTTGTAATTGAGCAAACTTGATAATCTAGATGGTATAAAAGAAAGGTCAAGCTGAGATTCTAATGGGAGAATGAGTATGCAGGTGTATTGATTGATTATGAAAAAACGTGTGTGAGAAAACTTGAAGAATGGTCAAATATCCTTGTGGAGTAGCAAAGCAATATTCAACCAGGAAGGATCTAGTATGAAGCAGAATAGAGATCTGTAATCATCAATTTAGTTGCATCTCAATCGGATTATTTCATTGTTACTTACCATCGTAGCAATGATTCCAAAATCTCTTAACAAAGTTGGTTTAATAGCCAGTTGTAAATCCTCTAACAAGGTGACAGTTCCATTGAATTGTTTTAAGACCTCTTGCAAGGCCACTCCTAATAGGGTGATTAAATCCTCTAACAAGGTCACACCTAATAGTGTGTTTTGTAATATTTAACCAGGTTGGCTCATAATAGGGCTCACTTCAGAAGAGTGAAAAACTGTAACTAGTTACATTAGTGGTCTTTCTCATATTGGGTTTCCATGTTAAATCCTGGTGTCTCTTGTGTTCATGTTATTTCTTTTATGCTTGCAAATTAATCACTATGAATGTTTAAATTCAGTTAAAAGTAAATCACACTATGCTTTTACTAAGTTACAACATTTTTTGTGTGTTTACTAAATAATAATAGCAATCAAATTTCTTGTTAACATCCAAGGGATTTGAAATATTTTTGTGATAACTGATTCACCCCCCCTCAATTACTTCATCTATATTTCCAATAGCCCCAAGCAATGATAATTTAGATTGATTTGAAATTCAAGTCCAATGATGTAATCATCCTACCCCCTCAAGAGCAAAATTGAAAGATGACACACTAGAAATATGATGTAAAGAAATATATTAAGAGATATGGAAGAAATCTACAACTAAAAAGGTTATAGAAGAGATCAGAACAACTACAAAAATATATAGAGTCAATTGAGCATGATTTTGAGGTTTAGAAGGCCAAGTTTGACCTAAAGTTGACTAAATTTTACCATAGTTGACTTGAGTTGACTTTTTAAAAAAATTTAGTAAATTTTGAAGAAATTTTGAGTTGAAAAGATTCCAAGATCTACAAAGTATCAAAAAAATTTAGACTCCACAAGCATTCGATCGCGTTAGTCCCAAAAAATTTAAATGTGATTTTGAACTGCTTAAGTGTGTCAGATTTCAAATTTAATCCCAAAAATGGATTCAGAGTAGTCAAATTAGCCAGGGAGATAATGTTTGCACAAATTGGAGCACTTTGAAAAATTCGGTCAAAACCTATATAAGGGCCCAAAAGGGCATTTTCAAATCATTTGTGCTTTTTGTCTTTAGTGAAGAATAGAGCTCTAAGGCAAGAATGGCAATTCCCATGCATATGCATCAATTCGAGTGCTCCTAATGACACAGTCGAATGGTGAACTATGGACCTCTAGTGAGTAGTCAGGAATCCCACTTCGCATTAAATTTTTTACACTTTTTTAGGCATTTTTTGTATTTTTAATGTTTGGTCTATCAGTTCTCATGCGAGAATTTCATTCCTCATGCAGACTTAGTCTTTCTTCACGCGAAGATACACTAGACTAGAGTTTGTTCATGTGCGTTGGTGAGGAATCTTGCCCCAGAAATGCTCACCTCTCACATGAGATGTGTGGGATATTGGGTGCATTTCACTCATTGTTCCATCATTTCTCACATGAGAAAATGTTTTCTCACATGAACATGTGAAATCTCACAGGAGAAAGTGTTTTCTTGCACAAAAAATTAGTGTTATGTTCAGCATTTTAAGTTCAAATTTTGTCGTTTCGTCAAATTTTTTGAGCGGGAAGTGACCATTTTCTTGTTGTCATTGGTTGTGTGTGCAAGTTTTCTTTGATGACATTGGATTTAGTTCCCACTACCCACCCTCCAGAGCTTTGTTATGAAGGCTCGATGATGCTGACATGGTTAATATAGACCATCTCAGATTATCCTATTTATGTTGGATCCTAGTAGTGCTAGTGAATCATGGCTTGTTGACTACATTGGTGGTGCATTTCCATTTGGAGACAAACACCTTCCACCTACCACAAGGAGAGATGATTGTCACCCCTAAGGACATCTATAGGATTCTATTTATACCCTTCTATGGGTCGAGGGTAGTGTACAATACAATACCAGGAGCAGGTATAGAGGTACTGCAAACCATCTTCGGATGAGAGTTGGCTATAGGGCGAGCCATCACATGGAATGAGCTTGTCCATGCATATGGCCCTATACACAGATTAGCTTTAGTCTTGGCCATCTTTACCAGTTTTTTCCTTGTGTTGGATAGTGGGCAGCATGGATTAGAGTGTGGTTGGGGACAGATGTTGCAGGGGATGCTAGATGCTCCTAAGAGATTTGGGTGGGGACAATGCATGCTCACGCACATGTTCCACGAGATGCACAAGATCGTATACCACGAGCAGAGGAGTATGGCCACTAGAGTCTATGTTTTGCAGATCTAGGCATGGGAGCACTTGCTAATTATGAGGCTCATTTTTTATGATGCACAAGAGCCCACAAAATCATGCATTTGTAGGTATAGGGACCAGTTGACCCAGACAAGTCTGGGGAAGACTAAGTAGTAGAGGGCCCATCTCGATGACCTAGTATCTATTATGTGGTAGCCCTAGAAAGAGATCAAGGACTAGGATGATGCTCCTTAGGAGCTAAGCTAGATGTTTGCATCATCGCCACTAATAAGCTAGGCTACATAGATCATTGAGAGATTCCCCATCACCCGTGTATGGTGGCAGTATGGGTGGCCATAGGACATTTCTTAGGAGTATTACTCGTATGCTTGGTTGGCTAGAGATCTAGAGCAGAGGTGGTTGGCAAGGCTAGACCCAAGGAGGTTTATGATTGATGTGCACAACCTAGTTGTGACACAATGGCACTATCTACTAGCTATAGTAGATGTTGGGATGACGCTTGCCTATCAAGCATATTTTGTCAGCCATCACTTCCCATGGTTTATAGATCCATTAGGGATGGCAGCTCTAGGACCACAGATGCCTTAGTAGGTACCACCACAAGGACCACCATAGTAGCCTCCATAGCAGCCACCATAGGGACCACCATAGCAATTGAGACATTGGATGAGACAAGTACATATTCCCACTCCATAGATGGGGTTAGATCTAGGTGCTGGTGGTAGTGGGATAGAGTAGGGTCAGCAACAAAGATCATGTACTAAGGAGCAAGTGCCAGCCAAGCAGCTAGATGAGGAGATGTAGGACCAGCCTATTGTTGAGCTATAGGATGCATTGAGGCAAGACAGAGAGTGGATACAATAGGCCTCTCGGTAGCTAGGGGAGCTACAGATTTAGGTGGCTATGAGAGACACTTGGATAGCAGAGCGGGATCACAAGATCCTTAGACTGTGAGAGCAATTACAAGTAGCTAAGTAGAGGGTAGAGTAGCTGCAAGATGAGGCCCGATTACAAGTGGCCCAAATGTCCTATTACTTTGTAGCTTATTCCACAGTTGTGCTTGATGAGGCTTAGCAGGTGCCCCAATTCTCATAGTATGCTTAGGATTCAAGCAACCACCAGCCAACCTAGATATGCCTTCGTTGTCTCCTCCTCCTCCTCCAGGAGGTGAGGTAGCCTAACAGAGCTAGACTTGATTTTTTTGTCTCTGAGTTTTTGATCTGGCTCTGTATCAATTGGTGTGCCAGCACCATTTTGTATATTTTTTATCGATAGTGCTCGAGTAGCGCTCATTTTTGTACTGACATATTCTTTGATACAAATATATATATATATATATATGTATATATATATGAGATTTTGAGTTGAGTACCCTATGTACATGTCATTTTCATTGTTGTCTTTTAATTTGATGTACATGAGATGTTTATGCTGTGATTATGAGATGCAATCATTGATGCGATGTATGGATGCATAGTTGATTTGATTTAGAGATGTTGTATAGATGAGATAGCTGATGAAACTATGTATTGAATGCAAATGTGAATGGTCAAACACCTCATGTAGTGTTTCATGCTTTTGCTCGACAGTGACAGGTATCCCTTTGAGGAGTGATAGGATGAACCAAAGAACCAAACACTTGTACAGCCATGAAGAAACATGATACTTTGAAGAGACTACCAATCCCTCATCAAAAGATGTAAGTCTATTAACCATTGAACCATGCATTTTGCAATGTAGCCCTATGCTAGTTGCAACCTTAAACTAGATGCAACCCTAGGTCTAGTTACCAAGCTTCAACAATTATCATCACTAAGCATCTAGAGAAACCCTATATGTCATACAATTCCCATTGACATTGCAATCATGGGAATATGAATAAGACATATATTCTAGTTTTGTCAGGATGAAATGTAAGCATTCATGGCACAAGAAGCCAGAATGACCAGAACATTTATCCCTTTTAATGTAGCAAGTTAACATAAGCATCAAAGCATAAACACTAGACTGACCAGAATGTTGCTTGTGTATAGACACACTAGATACATGAGAGATCCTTCTTATGCTAAGTAATCAGTAAGTATTCTGTCTGCAATGACCCTTGCATTTGTAACCTAGGACAGAAGTGTGCTAGATATACTTGCAATGACCCATACGTTCACTTAGCAGGATGAGTATCATTATTTAGTATAGTATGAAGAGTTCGCTCCAACAAGCAAGGAGAAGAACCAACATTATTGATGTATCCATATAAAAGGATTCAAGGTACACATGGCCATCCAATACAAGATGGAGGCTCTTATAGTGGACACTCCTCTTATATGGATGCTTCAAATTATTGGAACTAAACCGCAGACAAAAAACAAAGAAAAGATCATGCCCTCAATCATTGCTTCTCTAGTAAAAAATGACATCATCGAGTTGCTCAAGGAAACATGATGAAGTGAAAGCAAAATAAATAAATAAAATGCTCAACATATCCAAACAAGTATATCATTTTGAATTTTGTGTTATAGGATTAATGTCAAGTGCCAATGTTTTGAACATGAAATAAATCTCTTCAGTAGGGTTATGATAGCAAACAAACATAGTTAGAACAATTGGTGACTAAAGTCAAAGAGAAATCTTCATGAAGAAGAACCTTAGTTGGAACTGAGTGATAGTAGATAGACACAGTCAGGACAATTGGTGACTGATGCAAGAGAGATCTTCCATAAAGGAGAATCTTGGAAGTGACATGAACGATAGTAGGTAGATGTAGTGAGAACTACTGATGACTATTGTGGGAGAGACTCCATGAGAAGAATCTTGGAAAGTGACATGAACAACAGTAGGCAAATGTAGTGAGAACCACTGGTGACTATCACAAGAGAGACTCCATGAGAAGAATCTCAAAAAGTGACATGAACAATAGTAGGTAGACATAGTGAGAACCACTAGTGACTGTCGCGAAAGAGACTCCATGAGAGGAATCTCAAAAAGTGACATGAATGATAGTAGGCAAACATAGTGAGAACCACTGGTGACTGTCATGAAAGAGACTCCATGAGAGGAATCTCAAAAAGTGACACGAACGATAGTAGATCGATGCAGTAAGAACCACTAGTGACTATCACGAAAGAGACTCCATGACACTGTAGGGTCTGGACCCCAAGTTGTGACAAGATTCAATCCATGGATACATGAGCGAAAAGAAAGAAACTAAAGTAGGAAGTGAAAGAAGGAAAGCAACTGTACAAGAAGCAAGAAGATGTGCTACAAGATGGAGCATTCTTAATAAGAGGTGCCTATTTACAAGGTTTTCACCTTCTTGGTAGAGATTCTATTTTTTTTCCTACCACAATGCCTGTTTCCAAGTTTTCACCAATGGCATTTTTTCTTGTTTTTCAATTTTTTTTGTATTTTTCTCTTCTTCTTTTTTTTTGAATTTTTGAATTTTTCAAATGTTTTTGATATTACCAAGGTATCTATTCCTAGGTTTTCACCAAGGTAATGAAATTTTCAAGATATTTTGCAATTTTTAGAAATATTTTTAAGACATTTAAGAATATATAGAGAGCCTCATCAAATCAATTGTAGAACCACTTCAGGTGGAGAGTTTTGATGAGCTCCTTGAGAACCTCTCCCTTGGCTGTAGAAAGTTGGTAAGCACCAGATTTGTACACTGCAATGATTATGTAAGGACCAAGCTAGTTAGGTTTGAACTTCCCTTTTTGGACCCTTTGTTGTTGGTTCTTTGGATTTTCTCTAAGAACAAGATCACCCAACTGGAAGTCACGTGGTTTAACTTTCTTATTGTAGCTTCTAGACATACATTGTTGGTAAGCTCGAAGATGATTGTACACCACTTGCCAATGTTCATCTAGTAATACTAGCTCTTGAAGCTGAGATATTCTATAATCTTGATCAGTAATGAGGCCCTTCATGGAGATTCTTAGAGTAGGAATCTTGACCTCAATTAGAAGCACAACATCTACTCCATAGACCAAAGCAAAGGGCATTGTGCCCATAGTAGTTCTAATACTTGTTCTATATGCCCACAAAGTTGGATTAATCTAGAGGTGCTAGTCCCTCCTAGATTTGTTGACTGTGTGATGCAAGATCTTGAGTATTTCCTTGTTGGATGCCTCTGCTTGACCATTACCCTAGGGGTAATACATAGAAGACCAGTGTTGTGTTATTATGAACTTTTTGTGTAACTCCTTGAGGTCTTTATTTTTAAACTATCCTCCATTGTCAATAATAATGGAGGATGGTACACCATACCTACATATGATGTAGTTTGTGATAAAAAAGAGTTACAGTTTTTCCATTTTCTATTGTGAGAGGTACTACCTCTACCCACTTCATGAAGTAGTCTGTAGCCATAATAATGAACTTATGTCCATTAGAAGAAGATGGGTGAATTTGATGCACAAGATCAAAGGCCCATTGTTGAAATGGCCACAATGTGGTAGATGAAATCAACTCCCTAGCTGGAGCATGAATTAGATTCCCATGGAGTTGGCACTATATGTAGGACTTGGCATACTCGATTGCCTCTTGCTCCATATTCGGCCAGTAGTAACCAACTCTAATAAGTTTACAAGCTAGTGTCAAGCCATTTGAGTGAGATTTGCAAATTCCCTTGTGAATGCCAATTAATATGCATTGGAATCTTTGGGTTCTAGATGCCTAAGGAGTGTTCTACTGAGACCTCTCCTAAACAAGTCATCAGCAATAATGACATACTATGAAGCATTACAGATAAGGTGACATTTTTCATTTTGGGTTAGAGTGACCAAAATAGTTTGGTCATAGAGATAGGAGTAAATGTGGTGGTAGTGAGATGAGTCTTATCTTACAATAGAATAGATCATCCTAGAATCAGGAGTATCATAGGCATGGTAGAACAATGTTTCCACCAGGAACTCATGTCAAAGATCATTTTTTGACATTTGTAGCAAGGAAGCCAGAGTAGCCATGGCCTTAGTCGCTTTGTTGTCTGCTTGAGGGATGTGCTAAAAAGTGATATGAGCAAAGTATTTCTTCATATCATCAACCATGCATTTGTAAGGGATCAATTTCTCATCCTTTGTTTGATACACATCATTAACTTGGTTGATTATGAGTTGAGAGTCCCCAAAGATGTTTAATTGATCCACTCTCCATTCAACTACAATCTTCATGCCATTAATTAGAGCCTCATACTTTGCAATGTTGTTTGTACAAGGAAATAGAATCTTATACACCTTGGGGAGCAAATACCTTTTTGGTGTTATGAGGAGTATCCCAACACCAAATCCCTATTGTGTGAAGGACCTATCGAAGAACATCACCCACATTTGGTGTGTGAGTGTCAAAATTGACTCATCAAAAAAATTGATGTTCATCAGGAGAAGACTCTGTATAGATGCATTTGCTAGCTAATCCACAATCATTTATCCCTTGATAGCTTTTCATTCAACATATTGAATGTCAAACTCAGGTAGTATCATGACCCACTTAGCTAATCTCCTTGTTAGATTTGCCTTACTGAGTAAGTACTTTAGTGGATCAATTTTAGCCACTAATCTTGTAGTGTGGGTGAGCATATAGTGCCTCAACTTTTGGGAAGAAAAGACAACCACCAAGAAAGCTTTCTCAATAATACTATAATTCATCTCATAAGAGATCAATATATGACTCAGATGATAAATAGCCCTTTCCTTGTTATCATTGTCTTCTTGAGCAAGATACCCAAAGAAGTTTATGTGGTACAGATGTACAAAATTAGTGGCTTCCCATAAATAGGAGGCATCAAGATTGGTAGATTAGCAAGATATTATTTTATTTGTGTCAAGCTTTGCTCACAATCCTAACTCCAATTATATTTCACACCTTTATGGAGAGTCTTGTTGAAAGGTTGTGATTTATCTGCTAGCTATGAGATGAATTTGTGAATAGATTAAGTCTTCCTTGTAAGGCTCTCATCTGACTAATATTATAGGGTGGAGGCATATTCATAATTGCTTTAACTTTCTCCAAATCCACCTTGATTCCTTTCGCAGATACTATGTATCCTAGTAGTTTCCCTGATGTGATGCCAAATGTGCATTTCTTAGGATTGAGCCTAAGACTAAACTTTTCCATGCGATCTAGGATAGGTCCCAAATCTTGTAGATGAGTATTGCATTTTGTGCTCCATACCAAGGTATCATCCACGTAGTCCTCCATGGTCTTATGCATCATATCATGGAAAATTGTAGTACTTCTCTTTGATATGAAGCAGCAGCATTTTTCAAGCCAAATGGAATTACGTTCCAATAGAAGGTTCCCCATACACATGTAAAAATAGTCTTTTCTTGATCTTCTAGTGCAATTTTAATTTGATTATAACCAAAAAATCTATCCATGAGTGAGTACATCTCATATCATGCTATCATGTCCACTATCATATCAATGTTGGGAAGTGGAAAATCATCCTTAGGACATGCTAAGTTGAGATCACGAAAGTCAGTACAAAGTTTGATAGATTTTTTGTGCTTGGAGATTGGGACAATGTTGGATATCCATTCATCATAATCAATAGCATGGATAAAACCAACTTTTAGAAGCTTCTCCAACTCAGCTTTGACTAGTAATGCAACATGAGGATGCATTTTTTGAAGTTTTTGTTTAATGGGTTTAATGCCTGGTGTGATGGACAAATGATACATAATAGATCATGATCTAGTCTTGGCATGTCAGAATATGTCCATGCAAAGTTTATCTTCTTCTCTCAGAAGAAGACAATAAATTCCTCTTTTTCTTCCTTAAGATAGTGATTGTGCTAGATGTATCATGTAAGGATGCTCTTCTATGCCCAAGTTGATTGGTTGTGTTGGCTCTATCAACACTGATGATCTCTCCTAAAAATGAGTAGGAAGTGCATCAAATATCTCATCCACAGGCACCTCAGAGAATTTTTCACCCTTGGATACATCTTTTATTTTTACTTTTTTAGGTTCTGACACTGCCATAATGTGGTTTTCACCATCGGACCTTCTATGTTTTTCTTTTTGATTGTATGACTGAGATATTTGATGTCAACTTTATTCATGTTGATGCTTTGTATGTTGGTGGAAGATGTTACTAGTTTTGCAGCATTTAAGTAGCAGGCAAGAGCATAGTCATTCTAGAATGTGGGGACTTCACTAGATGTATTAGAATTCCAGTCTATAAGCTCAGGATATGTGAGTGAAAGAGTAGTGGTGGGTTCGATTGTGTTTATAGTATAATTATTAAATGTTTGGACCAGCAATTCAAGACCTAGAGCGGCTTCATCCACAAGTGTGTTTGAATGCCTTTGAGCACTAACATCATCAATCAAAGACTCAAGGACACAAGTTGGATCAGACCTATTTGACCTAGCCCTAGATGCTTCACCTACTTCGAGTTGGTTTTCATAGACATGAACTTGGTTGATGTGTTTAGCTATAGTTGCTTCTAAAAGGGAGTCAAATTCATATTCCTTAGAGTCAGTGCTACATGGCGACAGGCTATAGAATTCCCCAACAGTGATAGGGACATACTCTCCTTCATCATCTAGATTTTTATATAGGTACTCAATGTGTAATGCCTGACTAGACTCTCCCTATTCTGAATGGGCATGGTGTGGATCAGTATTGTCATCATAAGAATCACTAGTACAATCCATAGTGCTAACACATGGCACACAGTCATCAGGTTCAGAAAAGAATTTAGCAAGATCATAAGGAATAGGATAAGGATAAGGATCCTCATCATCAGAATTATCTTCTTAAGTATTAGACTCAGCTTATGACTCATTTTCAGATGAGCTCTCAGGCTCTGGTATGAATTTTTTAATCCCTAAATGGAAGGGAACCTTCTTAAAGCCTATACTAGATGTATCTTTGTTTCTTCAAGCTATTGCTTTGACAAGATCAACTAGATTGTTGTTATTGTATCCAATAGGACCAGTTCCCTTATAGCCAAAGTGCTTCATAATTCTAAGACCAGGGCCATATTTCTTAGGAGTGATCTCATGAGCTTTTTCTGTGATCTCAACCAGAGTCTCCTCTTTGTAAAGCCATGTAGCAATGGTTTTTTTTTCACTTTCATCCTCTAAGGGGATTGTAGCCTTGAAAAAGGTACCATTATACTTGGTTTGAGGTGTCAACACAAATGGTTTCTTTGCCTTAGATGGTCTCCCATAATGATAGGCAGACTCAGGAAGAGATGTTAATGGCAGCACTGCTTTGATGTGGTATTCACCCATGCCAGTTTCTTTTAGCTTGAATGACTATTCAATTTGCTTCAGCTTGTTATCATGATAATTAGTAGATTCCCTATTAGTTGGTACAAAATTCTTAGCATATTGTAGGTATAGCTAGTACTTGCAGGGGTAGTGACTTCAGAGCCATGAAATGGGATTGTTATGCATTGATGGTATGTAGATGGCACAGCACAAATCTTGTAGAATATTGTAAGTGAAGGGAATGTCGAGGACCTAACAAGTGACATCCCTTTCTACAAGACCGATGCAGAGGGGCAACACCACAAGACCTAGGGAATTTTTCTCAACTTTTTCATATGCTTTGATAGTGATCTTGCAATGAGGATCAATATATTCCTTAGAATAATCTAATTGTCTATGTAGAGTAGTGGAGACAATGTTCAGCCCAACTCTATTATCAATGAGTACCCGATGAACACATGCCTAATGTATCATGACCTCAATGTCTAGAAGTTGATTATGTGGGTGACTCAATGAATTATCATCCTCCTTGGAGAAGGACATATAGTAAGGCGAGGTCATATGACCTACCATAGAATGAAATCGCTCAAGATTAAGATCTTGAGGAACATTTTCCTTAGTGAGGGCTTTGTCAAGAATCTACCTATGGGTAGGCAAGATTTTAAGTAGCTCAAAGATTATGATTTGAGCATTAGTTCATTTTAATTGATAGAGAACACTATAGCTAGTGGCTACTAAATTTGTTGCAAGTTTTACACCTCTACCAGATGGACTAGTAAGGCTTTTATCTTTGTGTTGTTCAAGATTAGGAGTAGAAGGCGTAGGGCCTTTGAGTACCAACTTGGCACGAGAACATGTAATAGTGTTGGCATAGTATTGCAAAGATTTATTATCAATTGTGTGGGAAGTAGGGATCCTCAAGAAAAATGGTGTATTGGGTTTATTGTTATCTTGCTTGCCCTTGATGGTAATAACATCAAAATACTCAAAATCCATAGGTTCAACCATGTTGATCACATTGTTGTCATTAGAGTATGTATAGTTGACCTTGTTAGATTTTGGTTTTGATCTCTCTCCTTTTTCATAAGATGGGAAGGGCTCCTTGAAAGCCTTGTGATCCGAGTTCTTATTATATTTGTCTACCACAATGTCACCATCATTGATCATGTCTTGGACTTTGTGACACAAGTTTATGTAGTTGCTAGTTTTGTGTCCCTTATTTTGGTGGTACTCGCAGAATGTAGTTTAGTTCCACCATGGTGGGCATGGCTAGGGGTCATAAGGGTGAGAGTTGTCCAATGGTGAAATGAGCTTGTTTTATAGCAAGGTCTTGTACACCACATCTAAAGGTTCACCCAGAGGTGTATGCTCTTATTTAGGGCATGTACCCTTGAGTTTCTTAGTTTATTTCTAGATGTCTTGTTGTTAGGAGGAGGTTTCTCAAAATTCTTGGTTGCATTGAGACTATGTGTGAAATTAAAGGCTGCCTTAGCAAGTTTAGGAGTGACATTGTCAACAACCCCATGATGTACAATTTCTTGGTTCTTGTTGACATACTTAGGTTTGTCCTTGTTAGAGGTGGATCTTTTTTTTATGTCCTTCTAAAGGGTAAGTTTTCCCTTCTTGAACATGAATTCCTCTATGTGGATAGCTTGTGTGACCATGTCCTTGAAGGTGTGTGGACCTTGAAGTTGGACTCTATACCCAAAATTGGGTAGGAGATTATCAGTGAAGATGTCAAGCTTTTCCATTTCAAGAATCTTGTGTGAATATTTAGTATAAAGTTGTCTCCACCTCTGAAGGAATGTGAGGAAAGGTTCGCCAACCTTCTACTTAAGATTCCACAAATCTCGGATGTGAACAGGGTGTTGAATGTTATGAGAATAATATTGGACAAATAAGTTGGCAATTTCATCAAACATTTTGATACTAGGAGGCAAGTGTGAAAACCACTCCATAGCTTGACCACCTAGACTTCTTGGGAATAAACACATGAGATATGTTTGATTATGCATAAATTCCATAGACAAGGCATTGAATTCCTACAAATGATCTTAAGGATTGGTAGTTCCAAAGTATTTATCAAACTTAGGTAACTCTACTCCTCTTGGACAAGGAGGCATCTTTATGCTCTTGTCAAATGGAAATCGACAAAGAGCATCTAAGGTGTATGTTTTTGTGGGTTTGTCTTTATCACGCATCATCTGAGCTAGTTGGTCTTGCATGATTTTCAATTGTTTTTGGAATTTTGAAGTTTCAATTTCCTCCTCAAGTGTGATGATAGTTTCCACATTGAAATGATGGGGTAGCTTAGCTCCCTCTTGGGCAAGTTTGCGAAAGTATTTTTCTTTCTCTTTGTTGAGTAGGATTTCCATGTCCTTTTGAAAAATTTTGTCTTTACGACACTTTGCTATGTGTTCAAGATGTATTTCCACCTCTTCCTACTCCTCATCAATGGAATGGTCTTTTTCTTTGTCATTCCTAGGCTGGTCTTGGTTTCTATTGTGTTCACTATGTTCAGGTTCACAATCAGCCATTGTAGGAATCTGAATGGCTTTAGTATGTTTCAATTGGAAAGGTCCTCTAAATAAGAATTCAACTTTGTTGTTTGAAGATATGGGACCTTTTCTAGTTTCAAGATCCTCTTGATACAAGGGATTCCTGGTTTGTTGTAAGTTTATAGAGAATGTTCTCTGGATGCAAGGTGATCTAACAAGTGATGGAGATTGTGAAGACTCGCCACTAGATGAATTGGACATAGATCATGTAAAAATTGGAATGTGACCTATGCCCTGATTATGAACCCTAGCTTTACCTCTTATAAGTCTAAGGGGATAAAACATGTTTCCACTTCTTTTTGCCATAGTCATAGACAAGGACAAGAAGCAAAAAACCTAGACAAGGACCACACTATAACATAGTCTCAAAAAAAAGTGAGATAAGAGTGTAGTACACTAAGGTACAAGTAAATTGAGTAAGGGCTAGAACAGCCAAAGATTATGACTATCATGACACAAAGCACAACCAACAGTAAAGGACAAGAACAAGATAACTAAGAGACAAGACTAGTTGGAATGTAGATCACAAGTCATCAGCTAAGTAGGATGTTGCTGTTGTAGACTGTTTGTAACAGAAAAGAGGTAAAATATTGTAGGGAATAGACTAGGCTAAGGGTGTAGGTAGTTTGAATAAAAAAATTTGATAGTTTGGGTGTAAGATCCCACACAAAGATTCTTAGATACATGTGCAAGAAAGTACATAGGCACAAGAAAAGACTCAAAACAACAATCTAATTTCACACGAGGATGTGCACTAGACAGTATGAAGAAGTGCTAAGAGTTGACAAGTGAGATCAAATGCTAACTACAAGATCTCATGCGGAGATTCACACAAACTCGTGCAAGGACCTAGATAGAGCCACATGAAGAAATGACAAGACAAAAGGTACTCGCACAAAATTTTGTAAACTGTGCTTGAAAATGGAAACCAAACTATTAATTAAAACTGGACTTTGAAGAGACTTTGAAGATTTTAGATTGTTCTAGATAGATTGTTGGTTTTTTTGATAGGTTTCAGATAGATTGCAAGGTTGGCTTTCAAATTATTAAATAGCATTTGGTTTCAAACAAGACAAAGTGTTTTGAACAAGACACGAGAAGCAAGCAGTAGTCGAATACAATCCAACTGAGGACAAAGCAACTCAGAGGGACAAGGGAGTCTTGACCTTCAATTTGCTTAGACAGGTTTGGACATGTTTAAGAACTTATCATGAACATGCTTTATCCCTAAAACCAAAAATGGTAGAGAAGGCAAAACCTTTGTCCCTCAACTTATGTGCATGCTGCACCTCACATAGTTGTGTCACCCCCTAGGGGGCACCTATGTTTTGGTGTATTCAAAGGGTTCAATAACATATGAACTGAATGAACACCCTTATGGTAGGGGTCAAGCGTGTATACCACCTTCCAACACCCAGTAGCATGCCTATGGTGAGTTCTATAGGAGAGATTCGTCCCCCTCCTTGCACAAAGATTATGCCCCCTTTTAGAGGTGAACTAGGTAGCCTCTAACTAAAGGTTTTTACTTGGCTTCCATTTGTGTTAATCCTTGGTGACTCCACAAGTGGAGTTGAGACCAGCAGCCCACACTAGCATCTGAAAGTGCACACACTTGCTTAGCAAGACTAGGGCCAATACTGGCCAGTGCAACAGACAAAGCCTCCCCTTGATATACAATATCAAGAATGAAAGAGAGGAAATTAATACGGTTTTGGAGTCTTTTTCTCTACAAAGCTTCTTTATTATAGTGAGTTGGAATCTCTGGCGAAAGGAGTATGCTCACTTGGGTTGTTCCTGGAGGTTGGATCACTTCAGTAGGCCCTCTAAGGGTTGACTCAGACTCGTGGTTTGGATCTAAGTGTTTGATTTTTTTATTTCCCTCAAGGGGAAAGAGCATACTCCTCTATCTTATTACCTCACCCAAACACGTAAAACACGTTAATCACCAACTTAGCTTAATTGATCTAGACTTATCCTTTCTAAATATTCTAATTCCCTAAATGGAAATCATCATCCCATCATAGAAGAGGATCTACACTAGAGAACCACTAAGTTGCTTTCCTCCCTTGGATGTCATCTTTTAAAGGCTTCTAGGTTTTTGGTTCACCCTTGGTCATGACCTCTAAGTGGTGAAGAACACACTCCCCTATTCCCCTATCTTTCACCCTACGAAATTCACAAGCCCTAATTAGACTATGTTTGGAAAGCAAGAAAAAGAAACAATGTTTTATGTGGGTTTTAAAATTGATCTTTGACAATCATATCTTTGACAGTGTCCTGCAAACACACAGTCAACTCATGTTTGGAAATTTTGTGTAAAAAGGAATCTTTGTCAAAACGTCCTGCAGATAATTGTTAAGCTACAGAAAATCAAAAAACTAAAATAAAGATGCTTTAGAGACCACACATAAATGAAATGAAATGATAAAAAACATTGAAAAACTGCATTTTAAATATGCTGTTGCAAGATCTCGTGTGAACTTTTATGTAGATCCGTGCAAACTCTTACACAAACCCACACGAGAAAATGAGGTGCTGCCTGAGAAACCATGCAATGGAGCACTTTTTTGTGCAAGAAAATGTAGAGAAGCAAGTGAAATCCTTAAATCTTCATGCAAAAATTAGATTTTCTATGTGAAAATATAGAAGTTTGTACATACAAGTATGTTAGAATGACAAAAATATAAGAAAATACAATAAATGAGGCCAGAAAACTTGTTTTTCTCAACCCCACAGTGGGTGCTAGTATGCAAAAATGTGACCTCGGATCTTCACATACACTTCAACATGGTCCTTACCCACAAGATCATCCCAAAATGAACATTGAATTGTCCATCTGAGAGGTCTAATAGAGCGACCTGTTGCCTTCTAATTAGAGGGATTTTGCCTATTCACTCTCAAACAACCAGACCCTTTAATACGAAGGATTCCATGCAATAATATGAAAGTGTATTTAAGCTAGATGACATGTAGTTTAATCTTGTAAGGCCCACACTAGTACCTTATTATGGATCTCAATGAAATAAATACTATTAGAGTTAAGTAGGTCATGATCGACATTTTTGTTATTAATTGTAATAGATTTCCACAATCCATGCTATTCTTATTTGTGTTTCTGGTGAGATTGTGTGTAAGTTTTTTAGCATCAATATGGGTATTCTAACAAGCATATATCCAAAGCCTTTCGATAAACGAGAACTTTTCACTCATTCGTAAGACCTATCCCTTCTCAAGGAAAGATAACCCCCTTCCATCATCCTCCCTTTTATTGAAGGCATATCCCACAAAATATCCAAAATTCTAATAAAAAGAGGAATTTGTTGTGCCTTCAAACCCCTTTCCACCATTAGAATGCACATGCCCCCACTTAAAGACTCTAGAGACACTTTCTCAAAATATGGAGTCTACAAAGTGTTGTGTTCTTGCGGTATTCCTTACATTGGTGAAACAAGCAGATCTTTTACCACAAGAATCAAGGAGCACACTACTGACATCAAGCATGATAGGGTGATTAAATCTTCCTTAGCCGAGCATTCATCTTCAACCAAACATCATATTTGTTTGGAAAACACACAAATCCTCATTAAAGAGGACAATTATTTGAAGAGAAAGATGAAGGAGGTGATTGAAATATTTAATCACCCTACCAATCTCAATCGAGATGAAGGTTGGACCATTAGCCTGGCTTGGCATCCACCTTTATCCTTCATCAAGAGACCCCAC